>CP139501.1:306537110-307094610 GCA_021014915.2 Artemisia tridentata subsp. tridentata | reverse complement strand
GAAGAGGAAGAGAGGGAAAAGGCTAGTGGTGGCTTAAGATGAAGAAGATGAAGTCCTTGTGTTTAAGGTTATGTCCTAGCAAGAACCCACTCCATGTAAGTGTTTCTATCTTGATGATTATTAAGGTTAAAGTTTAAGGATTAAGTGGGTTTTCATCATTTGACCAAGATATGATCAAATGATGATGAAGAATGAAAGATAAGTATGTTTGATGGGTTATGTTAACCCTTGTTTATGTTATTGATTGTTATGTTATTAGGGTTTGATATGTTGATGATGATGATGGATAATAGTGGTGATGATGATGACTTTGATGTTGTTAGCTTGGACCAAGGTAAGTAACTCTCCCTAAAGCATGTGTTATGTATGTATTTATCATGTATGTATTGTGATTGTGTAAGAGCATAGGAGTTGGGTTAGTATGGTTGTAAGCTAAGGATGGATGGCTAGTGACCTTGGATAAGAGTATGTTAGTTATCGGCTTTGGACTAGTTAAGGTATGTTGTGATTATGGTTATGATGAATGAATGTGATTACGTTATGAAGTCGGATATGATATGAGTGGTATGTGGTAGTTTAGAGGTTTTTATGTGATTATGATGCTTATGTGAAAGTATGTGTATGATATATGTTTTATGATGGGTTACTTACTAAGCGTAAGCTTATTCTTTTAGTTGTTAATGTTTTTGTAGGTTTATGTGCGGCGAAATATAAGGACTTGGACTATAGCCTAAGGAATTGGATGCGGATTGGAGGATAAATCGTAATTAGGAGCTTAGTATAGAACACCGAGCTCAAGTGACAAGGTTGTACCCTCGAGAGTCTTTTATCGATTTTTAAAGTGTAGTCGAGTGTCAATTTGTATGTTAGAAAGGTCATAATGATTTGGGAGTCTAACGATGGGTCAAAGTGTGTTTTAAGTGTTTTTGAGTAATGATAATGGGGTGTTTGGTTTAAGCGTGTTCGTACCCATTTTGGGTTGTAATCGGGTCAAGTATTGTTGGAACGTGCTTGTTATGTTAAATAAATGAAGTTGGTCAAGTTTGGTGTAAAACGGAAGTGGTATAAGTGGTTTTGTCATGAAATGGGTCAAAATGGGTTTTAGTGGTGAAACTGCAGTTTTGTTCTTGATGGCCTTCTTGACGCTGTCACCCTTTAAACTCCAAAAATTCTCTGGCCTATCAAGGCTCTGAGTTTTGTTCTTGATGGCCTCCTTGACGTCGTCACCCTTTAAACTCCAAAAATTCGTCTGGCCTATCAAGGCTTGACGCTGTCAGATCCGACTGTGCAGATTTTTGGCAGTTTTCGAAAAATCATATCTTTTAATCCGTAAGTCGAAATGGGTCGTGCCACCTATCGTTTTGAAGGTAATTGAGTCTACTTTCATCTAAAAATAGTTTCAAGGTCTGAAAGTTTATATATTTTTTTCAGTGGTCAAAAGAGTAAGCAGGTGTCCGTAAAAGTGAGTCGTTTTCATGTAAAAAGTTTTAAATTTTGGTCTAAGCGGGCACGGGGTGTTACAATCCCGATCTTGACCATAGGATCTTAAGATCTACTCCAATCCGATATTACTTTTCTCGAACCGCAAACTAAAAAACTACAAATTTATGGTTTATGTTTTTATATAATTTAAAAAACAACATGTGATTCTTCTTAAACATTCCATATTCATAATTTATAACAACGTTTCCATGAAACATTCATATAATTTTGTGTTTATAATATGTAATAATTTGTAGATTTGAATAATATTACAAAGATTAATAGAAAATGACATTATAGTAGGATCTTAGGATCCCGATCCAATCTTACGATCACGATCTTGCAAAGACAAAAAAGATCTTAGGTAGGATCCCGATCTTAATAACCTTAGTAATAACCAAGCTCGAATTTCGCGCCACCTATCTTCGTGTTGACCAATACCGTGGGCAACACACCGAAACCCACAATTTCCATCTCCTCGCACATTATAAATACTTATAATGTATCGACGAAAAATCTCTGGAATCTGCTCCATCAAATAGTCGCAAACTTCATCTCCAATGTATAACCTGTGTCTTATTTGTTACAAATGATATTTTTTGTTACAAAAATAAATAAATAAGTAAATAAATAAATAACTTTTTGAAAATGATTTTTTTTTTTACAAATGATACTTTTTTTAAAATAACTTATTTGTTAATTTTTTTTTTTTTTTTAAAATGATATTTTTTGTTACAAAAAAAATAATAATAAATAAATAAATAAAAACCGGATACCAGCCCCTTGTTTTGACCCACCCACCCCCCCACACACACACATCTGGTAATTCTGCACCATCTCTACCTACCACACACTCTCTGCTATCTCTCTCTCTCAATCACTCACACATCCCTCACACAATTCTCTTTCTCACTGATAATCTCTCTCTCTCTCTTTCTCACAAAACTGTTGACTTTTTCTTTTAGATCTAAAAAACACTTGTTGTATATCTTAAACAAGTGGTGATGATGGTGTTTTGCCCATTATAGTGGTTGTTTGGTTTCTGTGAAAAAACCATGGTTGTTTAGATATGTGGATCTTTTTAAAAACTGGTTGTTTTTAAAACCATGGTTATTTTGAAAATTGGTTGTTTTTTGATCTTTTTATTGTTAGATATTTTTAGACCTAAAAAAATTGATGGTGGTTTCTTGGTTACAAAAACAGTTGGTATTTTGTTATATCTTTTTAGATCTAAAAAATTGATGGTGGTTTCTTAGTTAGAAAAGCAGTTGGTGTTCTTTGTTAAAAAAATTTATCGTTACATCTTTTTAGATCTAAAACAATCGATGGTGGTTTCTTGGTTAGAATGGCAGTTGGTGTTCTTGGTTAAAAAATTTTATCGTTACATCTTTTTAGATCTAAAATAATTGATGGTGGTTTCTTGGTTAGAAAAGCAGTTATGAAACTACTTATGTGCTTATGTGGTTTGTTAGATCTTGGTGAAAAACTGTTGTTGAAACTCTTGATGTTAGATACTGATGGTGATGCTTGTTCATAACTGCTTTTTTAGATCTTTTTAGATCTTAAAAAAGCAGTTATAAACTGCTTATGTGCTTATGTGGTTTGTTAAAAAGCAATTAAGAAATTTTTTAGATCTTTTTAGATCTTAAAAAAGCATTTTTTGTTTTGTGAATGCAAGTTTGATCACTGCTAGTGGTTTATAATCTCAAAAGGGAATATTCAATAGTGAAATCTCGTACTCAACAAAAACGTTATGAGTGGTATGAGTAGTATTAGATCTAAAACGGTTATGCTTTTTTAGATCTTGATGTTAGATCTGTGATGGTGATGATGATGGTTTTAATGAAACTGTTGGTGAAAAACAGTTAAGAATTTTTTTAGATCTTGATGGTGTTTGTGAAAAACTGTTGTTGAAACTCTTGATGTTAGATCTTGATGGTGATGCTTTTTCATAACTGCTTTTTTAGATCTTTTTAGATCTTAAAAAAGCAGTTGTAAAACTGCTTATATGCTTATGTGGTTTCCTAAACGAGTAAGTTATGTGGTTTGCTTATGTGATGGTGTTCTGGCGTTCTTGGATGGTGATGGTGTTCTTGTTGGAAAGGTTTGTGTAAAACTGTTGGTGATGATGGTGTTCTTGGATGGTTTGTGATGGTTTGTTGAAACTGCTTATTATCAAATAAGCAGTTGTGATGGTTTGTTTAAACTGCTTATTATCAAATAAACAGTTGTTTTCTAAACTTGGTTTTTTAAAATGGTTTCTTAAAAAAAACCGAGATACGGCGATGATGATTAAAAAAAAAAAAAAAAAATGTTTTGATTGACATGGCATAACCGAATGGACGGTAAAGTGAGTTTTTTTCCACTTTGCAACCTTCAAATTTGGAGCCAAAATGATAAAACGATAATAATCTGAGCCTATTAAAAATCTCGATTTATCATTTTTTTATAAACGTTACACATTTTTTAAAGTAATATGTGTAATAGCGTAAAATTATACCTCAGTCGTGTAAAACAGTGATGTATTCATCGTAAACTTTTATAAACCAATAATAGCCGCACTTGTTCCTTTTTGCAAGCAAGTATTGATATGCTAGTTTTTGTTTTGTGAATGCTAGTTTGATCACTGCTAGTTTTTGTTTTGTGAATGCAAGTTTGATCACTGCTAGTGGTTTATAATCTCAAAAAGGAATATTCAATAGTGAAATCTCGTACCAAGCATGTGATGCTCAACAAAAAACGTATTTCACATAAAACACTACTCCCGTGAAAAAAAAAAAAAAAAAAAAAAAAAAACTACGCGACAAAAACACAAAACATAGCACAAAAGTACATCCTCTCCCTAGGGAGGGTTTTTTACCCTCTCACTAGAGAGGTTATGTATAACACCTAACTTCGAATTTTATGTTTTTTTACCCACCATGCACTACCACCTAACTTGGAATTTTTTGATTCTGGATCCTAAAGTGTAAGGGACTTTTAGATGGGTTTTTGTAAATGAAGGTGCAGTTGGCCGAATGGAATGAAAGAAGATATAATGATGTTTTGAATAAAGATTTTGCTAGAAAGTATTTTGTTAAGCAAAACCCTTTGAAAAATCAAGAAAAAATAAAGAAGATATTGGGAATATTTGTCGGGGATATTTTTTGATAGAAAATATTTTGTTAAGGACTTTTGTTTTGATGAAAATATGTTTTGTAGATTTTTGTCTATATGATTGAGATTATTGCTTTGATGATGGATTTTCGTAATTGCCGGAAAGTAGCCGGAGAAATGGCTGGAAAGGAGGGTGGTGTTTATGAAGACAAGTGGGGAAGATGAATGAATGGGATTTACTTCATAAAAAGATTAACGGATTTGAGATGGGGAGATAAATTTTATGTTTGTTAGAGCATCTGCAATGATGACTTTTTACTATTTGAAAAAGCTATTTGCATTATTTGAATCCTTGAGATAAAGAGTTATTAAAGACTTTTTGAAGAATGACTTGTAGAACATCAAGTCTTTGGCAAAAAAAACAACAAGCTATTAACATTATATGACTTATTGACTTATGCGTTAATTGTAGAACAAAACATTAAATGCATCAAGTCTTTAAAAACTTGATGCATTGTGGATGACAATGACCTTATGTTTATCGTGTTTGATGTATCATTGATATAAAATTATGAAAATAAGGATGAAGATGGTGTGTAGAGGGATAGGTAGATGGTGGTGAGAAAGTAGGGTAGTTTGGTTGGTAGTTGCAGGACCCAAATGAAGGCTATTAAGACCATCTCTAACAGTTTTTGGTTCAAATCAGCCACATCACTGCCACATCAGCTTTCTTAAAAACCACATTTTTTACTCCAACAATACACCTTCTCAAACCATCTTTACATTTCTACATCATCACTTAAACATCAATTTTCAATTACAAAAACCAACCATTGGAGTGATTTTTGGTGGTTTGATTGATGGTGGGGCCTAATTGGGGTGGTTTTTGGTGGTTTGATTTTTCAAACCAATGCTTGTACAAACCAATCCTTCAATGGTTGGGGTGGTTTTTGGGTTGGTTTGAACCAACAAAAACCAACCATTGGAGATGGTCTAATAATAAGTGTTGTTTTAGTGTGCCGTGATGAGTCATAAAGGGAAAATGACTACCCTCATGTGCAAACTTAAAAGGACAAAAACACCTTCACATGAGGTGAGTCAATGATCGTTAGTGATTACCATTAAAGAGAAGGACTAACAATGGATAATGTTTTGCATTTAAGAAAAAATTGCGCATTTTTTGGTCAAAGAACGAACCACGGCGGTCAAAACAAAGTACAATAACGAACGATGTAATTTACTCTAAATACAAACACTTCCTTTCTTCAATCTCTCACGCACCCAAATTTAAAATGTTATTATCAAAGGAGGTGAGATCGATGCAAAACAAGTATCACTTAAAAAACAAATAAATCAATCTCAACCATCTATCCACCTTTCATCTAATGGCTAAGATCAAATCAAAAAATAAAAAAGGGAGGGCAAAATTGACATTTTAGCTCATTTAATATAAAAACCCACTTTTCACATTTTTTTTTTAAAACAACATATCTTGCAAACGGCAAATCTTCAAGCTACGAAAAATACACCATCGCGACGAGAAAAAAATTATCTTTCTATAGATATGCATTGTTATATACTTTCGACGAACTTTTTTTTCAAAATTCCGTCCAGAAAAATCCCACAGGATTCGTAAAAAATCCCATGGGATTCGTAAAAAGACGATTTTTTTTCAAAATTTCCGTCCAAAAAAATACTACGGGATTCGTAAAAATCCCATGGGATTCGTAAAAAGACGAATTTTTTTTCAAAATTTCCGTCCAGAAAAATCCCACGGGATTCGTAAAGAAATCCCACAGGATTCGTAAAAAGATTTTTTTTTTTTTTTTCAAAATTTTCGTCCAGAAATATCCCATGGGATTCGTAAAAGTCCCATGGGATTCGTAAAAATACGAATTTTTTTTCTTCAAAATTTCCGTCCAGAAAAATCCCACTGAATTCGTAAAAAGACGATAAATCACAAAGGATTCAGTATGAATCCCATGGGATTCTTTGGTGAATCACATGGGATTCATTGTGAATCCCATGGGATTCTTTGGTGCATCCCATGGGATTCATTGTGAATCCCATGGGATTTTTTGGTGCATCCCATGGGATTCTGTATGAATCCCATTGGATTCTTTGGTGCATCCCATGAGATTATGTATGAAATCACAAGGGATATTTTTTTATGAATTTGCAGTGACAATTACATTAATCCAATCATCTCACATTACATTACTATCGAGGAAGTCAAACTTATACCCAATAAATATCTCTAAACAATGAAAAACATTAGAAAAAAGAAATCAATGACCATCAAATAGTCTTTCCTCTAGTTGTAAAAAAAGTTGAAATAAACTTCTAGCTTTAGTGGGGACTAACTGCAACCCATGTGGTAGATGATAAAAAAATATTATTTGTTTAGTGGAGCAAACATAATCATTTGTATTTTTACAACTGACTTTTCAAAGCAAAACTTTTATATATAAGTAGTTCCTCTTTTTTACACCAAGGATAAATGTTGTCCCTTTATCCCTTAGCCACTAAGAATCCTCCAAGGTTGACTACCAGAAACAAGATGAAGACGCCCAAAGAGTTTGAAAGCACTTCTGTTCTGCCAATGGCCGCAATCAATCGAAAAAGAGAGGGAGAGAGCCATTTGATGTAAGGCAAAGAACACGAAGAACTGTTGACCAAATCTAAGCCATAAAAAGTGTTAGATGTTGAATGCTAAACAATTCAAAACCTCCCTAATCCACCACACCCAACACCCTCCTGATCTCACGCGCCACCACCACCAAACCCCTCTCCGTCACATGCTCCGCCCACTCCAACCGCCACCGCCGTCCAGAAAAATCCCACGGGATTCGTAAAAAAATCCCCAAGGGATTCGTATAAAATCCCACGGGATCCGTAAAAAAATCACTTGTGATTTGTTATTTTTAAAAAATCACAAGTGATTTGTAAAAATAAGTAAATCACTGTTTTTGAGTTTGATACGTGTATGAAATCACATGGGATTCAGTATGAATCTTAAAGGGTTTCATTGTGAATCTCATGGGATTCATTGGTGAATCCCATGAGATTCTTGGGTGAATCCCATGAGATTCTTTGGTGCATCACAAAACATAAGACAAGTATTTCATGTATAAACAACCTTTCATCAATGCATCCAAATAAACCTACCCCCTACGCATCACTAATTTTTACATCCACATAATCATATCATCATACCTTATCCACATCAACCATTATTTTACATCAAATATTTCGTACATCTTAAATCATCTCATCTGATTCACAGCAGTTGCCATATCCTCCTCATTTACTAGCCGTACGTCTCATCATACAATTGTATTAAATCATTGCACGACCTAAAAGCATCAATTCATTTATACGAAGAATCCACTAGCGATTTTTTCTTTTTTGATGTAAAGAGGTAACAACGTACTTTAGAGGAGTGATTGATTAGAATGAACGGGCACGGTGAATTAGAATGAAAATAAAATGAACTTTTGATGGTAATGATGACGTGGATCACGACGGAAATGATGCCGCTTCATCGCTTCTCCGCCAGAACAATCGCAACAGTCGCCGGAATTGGGGATCTTGAGAGAGAAATGAGAGAGACGATTGTGAGTGTATGTTTGTACAGTGTGTGTTTAGGGGGTTAGGTAGAAAGTATGGAATGACTAAAATGCCCCTCAGTTTATTTGTTCATTTTAATCTAAACCTTTGGATGGAAGAAGGATGGATGGCTGAGATCTAGTTATTTGTACTTTAGATAAATATTGTTTCGTATTGAACTTTAAAATCTCATTATCAAAGAGGTGAAAAATATACATACACTGAGAATCATTAATGACGATAAAAATATAAATATAGAAAACGAATGTGAATGCGTCAACAACGAAAAAAAATCAAACATATTAATATTTTATGACTTGAAACTAAAAATCATGATTTTTAAATTGAAAATAAATATCTTGTATCACGTAACAAAACGTAACCATTTTAGATCAAGTAAAAGATAAGTGCCACTAAACTACTTTTCAACACGTTATTTATATCTTTTTTATACCGAGTTCTTACCTTTTTAAAAGTAGATATTGTCTTTTTTGGTTTTGGTCGTAGGTCGATTTCTCGTGATGGTAGGAGACCGGAGAAACTTTGTGAATTACATTGCAATTAACTATTTAATTAAATAATGGATTGTGTATTTGTGTTGTCTTTTATGAATAAGCGTATATCTAGTTTTTCTTATTTGTAAGTTTTTAAGTAAAATGATTTTTGCTTTATTAGTTGTATATATGTATAAACTAGTTTATTGACCCGTGAAATTCACGGGGCCTTAAGAAACCGTTGACAGTGTTTATATAAGAGATCGATTTGTGATATTATGTAAACAAAACTTACATGTTAGACGTATGCATAGAAAATATTAATGCGAAATAACGATATAATGAAATGATTGAAACACTATAAAACACATTTAATTTTTTATGGTTTATAATTTTGAGAATATATCACTTTGAAAAAGAGTACAATAATCTAACAACATAAAAAATTGTATAACAACAAAACACACATAACATTTGTGCTGAAATGTTGTCATCTTTATGATTTCTGCTCTATTTTGCTGGATTAAATAGGTGTTTAGCCTTGTTATGTCTTTTGTCTTGATGGTATTATCTATGACTTTGGGTTTATTATGTATGGAATTCTGCTTCAGTTATGTAAGTATTAAGTATGTACGTATTTTGAATGGTTTCTGTATTTGGATGTATATGTATGGATTATCATCTATGTCTATGTAGTTTCTTACATTTGAATTATTAGGTGCAATGTCTTTATATTTCTGGTAATGACTTGGATTGTCACTTTAACTTTATCTTGTTTATTAGGATTATGTATTTATTTGTTTTGATTGTATGTCAAGTAACCTATGCTTATGTTATGTGGTTTAATTATTAGGTGTAAGTTAGATAAGCAAAGTTTCATGTTGTGGTTCACGTATTTGTGTATTGTTGCAAGTGGGTGGGTTAGTATAACTTTTTCACGTTTGAGTTGGTTTGTAGTAGCATGCTTTGTCAGATTTTTGTTGGTCATGTATTTTGAGGTTTGTTTGCATAGTATTGTATGATGTGTTATGTGATTTTTTTTTAATATTATTAACAAAATATAGTTAGTCATTGTTACTTACATTATCTTGCGTTATGTAGATTATTTAAAGATTATGAAAGGTTGCAATTCATTTGAGTATAGTACACTAAACAGATTCAAGCCATGTAAATCCGAAATTTTAAAAAAATAATTGAACATGAAAAGCTTTTCTGAATCGTGCACATCTTTGTATGAACTTATGGCTTTTTGTGAAATTCACGGGATTAAATTGAAAACCGTGAAATAATAGTGTTGAATTTATCACGGAAAACTGTTAAGTATTATATACTGAACAAATGTATAAATAGAAAAAAGTCCTGCTATATAATAGAAAAATACCTGTTTTGACCCGCAAAATTACTTGTTCCGACACAAAAAGTACCTGTTTTGACACACTTTATAACCCGTGCCAGCCACCAATGGCCTACTTTATACCCCGTGTTAACAAAATTAACTGTTTTGACCCACAAAATTACTTGTTCTAAATAATCATGTGCTAAATGGATAAAATATTAAAAGGGTTTATTGACGAATCATAAGACTCACTTAAAAAGCGTTTTGTAAACAAAATTATCTATTTCGACCCACTTTATAACCCGTGTCAAGTTATTAGTTTTAAAAAAAATATTCCTGTCCCAAATATTCGGATAAGAAGTTTCAAGATGCTTATTTAGGCCAACCTAATTCAGTAATAACATATGAGGTTGCGATAAACAACCCCAAACCAAGGAAAAGTTGTTGATCTTTTATATAAAAAAAAACAATAAGAAAATGAAATGTTTTTTATAAGCAATCCCAAACACCCCGTTAGCAATCACCACATATAACAAACTTAATATGTCAAAAGATAAATACAAAAAACTCGCCAACAAAAAGCAATGGAAACTTTATAGGCAATATAACAGCTTCCTACAATGCTTGCTTATCACTCTAACTGCAACGTCATTCCCACCTAACATTAATAGTCAATATAAGAAAAGTATAACACTTGTCCAAAAACTATATCACATTATAAATGGTCCATTTAGTCTTTATTTATCATAAGAAACTCGAAGTAAATGACTTTTTATCAAACTTATGTTTTTCTCAAAACTGTCACTTTTGGCCCATTATGACCCGTAAGCTCATTAGCTTCCATTTCTATCATATTTGACTCAAAAATATTTTTAATAGGTTCCTAACTATAGTTGAACATTGGGATATGAATAGCACATCGTAATATCTTGTATAACTCTAAATACAAAAATATTTGTAAAAATAGTACCAAAAAAAAAAAAAAAAAAAAAAAAAAAAAAAAAAAAAAAAACTCAGTATGGCTTGCTGTTTTAACCATTTTTGACACTGTAGTTAGTCTCATTGTCACAAAACTGATACTTAAATCAAAGCTAACAAAAATGTGAAGACTTTGACATAAAAATCACTTCTTAATTCCTTAAAATGCTCAGGTTATGATTTTATTAGCAAAACCAATATAATCATCACAATAGGAGTAATAGTTTCCTGAATGTGAATTTCTCGAAAGCACTGGATAAGCAAAGTATCTCAATTAATTTCCCACAAAGGGTTTAACTTGTACTAAAAATCATGCAAAAGGCCGTTAAAATTTTCATCTCTAATGGGTCACAAACATATAACTTTCATTCTAACACTAAAAAATCAACTGGCACAAGACCGTTGTTGAGCTAACGAATGCCTTGTGCAAAATTTTATATGAAAATCAGTGATACATTATAGCAACTATTGAAATAATAAAACACTAATTACTTGTAAAGAAACGAAGCTCATTAGCCGAGTGGTTCTCTTTTAATATTGTATCTTTAACATTTTCAACAATAGCTTCTAACAATTCATGAATTTATTCTCACCCCTTTTTTCATTTACATTGTATATGCTTAAAACTCAACAACATGTGAACTGCTAAGAGGATCAAGTTGTCAAGTTTACTTCATTCAAAGTATTTACCTGGTTGGCTATTGAAACTGAAGGGACTTCCACTTAACATTTAGGGCAACATAATTTGTTCCAGAAACTGGTGTTTGATGATTGATCTTGCAAGTCTGTTGACTTTTCAAGGGCTACTGTACGCATGTAACTGAAGATAGATGGACAATCAAAAGTACCAAAGCGGCCAGGACATTAGAAGGTTAACAGTTCACAGCCCCTATATCTGCAATCCACATTACATTGGTCATGCATCTGTGAAACTATATTTGTAGAGACAAACTAAAAGCACAATTTCAATGGTGTCTACCTTTCTTCATCATCTGCCACACCGAGAACAGAGCCAAAATGATCATTGTTTGCGACTTCCCTATGAAAATGTTACCTGCTGTGCCAGATAATAGTCAATGTCGATCATCAATTTCTCATTATCTTTTTTCAGTTCATGAGGATGTCTTGCACGTTGAGCGATCCCTGCTGATGTACTTGAACCTTTTCCATGTCAATTTATTTGATAAAAAACGACACTAAGAATAATGAATAAGTAAACGTTAAGTGAGTAAACCCTTCATGGGCTTTATTGTGAAGGATTATACAAACACTTGGGATGTTGATCTTAATAATGTGTTTGTGATATTTAGGAATGAATGTGATGTAGTACGCGGAATTTACTATAACACACTTAAAGGAACAAAGGTGGTAAACATGCAAACGTGAGTTATAATGAACAATGAACACAACTTTAATAACACAAAACGATTCAATATTATTTATAAGATAATACGGGTGATCTAAACTATCACCAGGATTACAAAGGTAACCTTGAATCTTTGATTTGTAAAAGGATTTGTGAATCAGTAACTAAGTTACTAGAGAGGTTTTGGTGTTTTAAGGATATTACAAAGTTATTAGTTTTAGAGAGATTTTTCTAAGGTGGTGACTAAGGGATCCTTTTATAGGATAAGGACCCCTTATTACAAGTTGTCAAGTTGTGTATTATAATAAGATACTTGGACTTTTCTAACCTACTAATTACAACTTTCAATGTAAATCACTCAGTATAATCTTCTGCACAACATGGAACACTGAACTACTTATACTTAACGTGTTACATTGTACAAAGACTAATAATACAACTAAAATATCTACAAATAAATATCTATCAACTTGACCTTCAACATGGCAGGACCTTCTTTAACTAGCAGTACCTTCTCACCCAGAAGGTACTGTTAGTTTATCTTCAACTTCTTCAAAATCAACTAGCAGGCTTAATACTTCATCTGGCAGGCTCTTTGACTTGAACATTTTATTCCCAACATTTATTGATGAAGGAACATCCTGAATAAAGACGTGGTCGGACAATGATCAGATATCAATTCATTACAAAGTCAAAAAGAGATTCAAATTTCAGCATAAGTGTCCATCTAGTAAGAAACCTGATTGGTGAGGTATACGATAAAAAGCCAGTTTTTTTCACCCGTAAATATCATTAAAATAGAAAAAAACCTATAACTCGCAAAATAATATAACATAAAATGGACCAAAGACATTAATTCACACAAGTGTAATAAAATCTGACCTTTAATCTTGAAAGCCTTGCGCCCATTCTAACTTTAACCTTCCATTACCAGATGACCTCAATATCGATGTTGAGTGTATTCCTTTTTTCCTACGTATATGATAAAAAGATTTAGTTAAATTGAAATAAAATTCAACATCAACAACAAAAGAGGTGTCGTGAATTTTAACAATGTATGCAAATCAATCTATGGACCTACTTAATGAATCTTGGTTTCAAATTTTATAGAACAAATTCAAAGATGGCATTAATACACTATTTCAAATATATATGTCAGTTGTATAGAGTATGGCCATTGAAATAGGTCAAAACCACCACGTTGAAGTGGTTCATTTGTTTCTTTAAAAGTAAAGCTACTTGCATTATTTATCCATAAACCTTCAAAGTAGCATCATAATCAAAATATTTAAATGTTAAAAACAATACAGCAAAAACATATTTAATAAGGAAAAGATGTGAACTTTGCCTGAATCTCGAATTTATTTGAACATAAACTACTGAGGGATACACATTCAGATTGTCTTTTTATTTTCTTTCTTAGAAGAAAAAAAAAAAAAAACTTAACTTAATGCATAAATTACTAATATACCCTTAAGTAAAAAAGGTAATAGCATCTACCATTAAACTACATTGGCATAAATTACTAGGGCTGGCAATTTTGACACGAAACACACACGAAAACACGACTTGTTAACAGGTTTCGTGTTTATACATAACAGGTTTCGTGTCGTTAACAGGTCGACCTGTTAAGACCTGTTAAAATTCGTGTCTTAACAGGTCTAAACCCGTTAACCTGTTAAGACACGCTTACCACAAGCCCATCTGTATGTGATCCATTAGCCCGGTCCATGATTGATGAAATACACGATCCAATAAAAAAGGGTTACCCTAATTATTTGTACTCAAACCCTACACACACATATTTGTACCTCACCTAATCTGCCTTATCTCTCCATTCTTCTCTTACCAATCTCAGTCAACACCAATACACCATCCATTCATCTCTTCAGTCTTCATAGCCAACATCAAATCTCTTCATCACTCACAAAATCGAAATAAGCAACAAATAAACCATGGTTTCTTTCTACTATCTTTCTGATCCGTATGGTCAATCCGAACACCAACATCCTTGTAAGTTGTAATCTAAAGTTTTGTTATTTTTTTCTTGATTTATGGACAATAAAACAACTTGTAATTTTGTAATTTTTTTTCTATGCCAGGTCTTACTGCCGAAACGGGGATGGTACCTCGAGATTTGTTATTAAAAAACAGATTCATGATTTTTGTGTTTTAGATCTTGCGAAAGTTTCATTTTACATGAAAGAAAATTTATGTTGAGTTCTCAGTGTAAATAACTTCAATATAGAAAATCACTTTAAACTCTTTTTGGTGTTTTATATCTTTGTTATTTTGGATTTGATGATTGATGAGATATGCAATTTGAAGATTAGTTTTCGTTTGATGGTACCTCCAATATATGACTGATGATTGGTGTTTTAACTCTTTTTGATGAGGTATGCAATTTGACTGATGAGATAATGGGTTTGAAGTAATACTAATTTGAAGATTAGTTTTCGTTTTTTTTGGCTATAGTTAGTTTCCGGATATGATTTAGTTTTCGTGTCTTAACAGGTTTTTCGTGTCGACCTGTTAAGAAACAGGTCGTGTTCGTGTTTTGAAAATTTGACACGAAAAATTATCGTGTCGTGTTCGTGTCTGCCCCTTATCGTGTCGTGTCTTAACAGGTTTCGGCGGACACGATTTGCCAGCCCTATAAATTACTAAATTCACAATGAAACAGACTAACATATATTTTCAACTTAATGACGAAGTACTCATGTAAACATTAGCCTAGTCCCATTTGCAAACTCTTTTGATTTTAATTTCAAATCACAAACATTGGCATGAATGATGTTCAAAAACGTGGTACCGAAGTAACTGACTTAGTCCCTTTGTGCGAACTGTACATAACAACGGTATGCTTGCTATTACTTCTTAATACTTGTTTAGTTTTGTTCCGTAATACTCGTCTTAAGCAACATAAGTTATATAACCTGATTTTTCAAAACATTGCGTTGGATAAAAAAATCAGTTAGCTACTGAGTAGTTATTCTAATAAGCAATAAGCAATCTCCCTATAAGCATTTTAATAAGCAATCCCAAACAGCCCCTAAAAATAGTTATTATAAAAAGCAATTCCAAACACTCCCTATAATCAGTTTCTTAAAATTTCTGACACATCCACAACCAGAGCTGACACAAAGATTTACATTGTAGCAATATTTGTCAGTCACTATTTAGCTTTAGTGTGTCAGATTACAACTTATACTTAAACCACTTGATCAAGCAAAGTATGCATTATGTCACAATTGTTTATAGACATTGTAGTAACCAACTGTGAAATCATGTCATCAAACACGTTGTTTGCAAACTCTAGAATTCTTCTTGAGAGTAAAAATAAGATATGCAAAAGGATGTTGATTGTAACAATTACCTCATTGTTTAAGGCTTGAACTAAATTTATTGTTCCAACGTTGTATACAATTCCCGCAATAAAAGGAACAAAGCAAAGAAAAAAGTACAGAACAATTATAGCCAAAAAAAAATTATAAAGAAATTTTAAATTTAAACTTTATAGAATTCATTGTTTAAATTTTAAATAATAAAAAATTGCAACTGAAAATCAATTTGGCTTCATAGACATTTCGTCGAGCACTTAGAAGAACAATAATGTACGAAGAAAACCATTTAAAAAAACCTGGACATGAAAATAAAAACCAAAATAATGTTGAAACCGAATTACCCTAGATGATTTAGGAAACTTACACCTTCAACAGCGGATGGAGATGAAAAACATAGTCAATTTGCTGGGATCATCACATGCTTCATTTTTACCCTACAAAAACAATTAATTCATAAAACAATTCAAGGAATTTATGTACACATACCTGCATCACAAACATAGGAGTTCGCTGAATAACTATTTGGTGATCGAGATTAGTTAACATAGACTTAGAATCAAATGTAAGACAAAATAGATATCTAACTTATTGAGGAGAAGAATATGAAGAAGCAGAAGAAATTACCTCATGCAAGATAGTTGAGATTGGGAAGAACCAAAGCTAGGGTTTGACAATGAATCGGTATTAGGATATGGGAGAGGCGGGTGAAAAAAAAGGGGGGGTGGGGGGGGGAGGATCGCTTATTTTTTATTTTTATTTTATGAATGGCCCGAAAATTTAGCTTCTTCTCCAGAAAGCTTTGACTTTTTAAAACAATACCAGAAATAATGTGTAATTTAAATTGTTAAAGCAAAATGACAAATATAGACACTCTAGAATCTGAGTATTCTTTTTTAAGAGGGGTATTCACGGTCTTTTTCAAGTGCTGTATATTAGATAGTATAGATATCTATAGCAAAGTAACGGGTGTTTGGACAAAAAAATATAAGAGTATTAGTGTCATTTAAAAAGGTTTTAACATTTAGTAAGCTTATACATTTCATTAATAAGATATTCAATCATAGTAAACATGAAATGTGATGTTAAACAAGTAAGTTTTACACTCTGTTCTCCAGATGTTGGGAATGAAGTAAATGGAAGTAAATGAAGGATCCCCAAAAAAAAATCATGTTCTCTAGTTTTTTGAAGGAAGTAAAAGGAGTGGAAGCACATGAAAGTGAAGTATGGCTCTTTGTTTTTTTCATGTTAAACTTTCAGCCCATAATTGGGATGCAAGTGAAGTAAAGTGACTGGGTCCCATTATTAAATAATGTTTGTGACAAAAGTGCCCCTCACCAATTTGTACTTATTGTGTGTGTAGAAGGGTATTATAGTAAATGTAAACTCAAAAATATAAAAAGTGACTACATTTACTTCCTCTCACATCAAACTTAAGAAGACAATTATTTTCACTACATTTACTTCCTCTCACATCGTTTTCTTTACTTTGATTTCTTTACTTTATCTTTCACTCCCAAAAAAATACTTGAGAACCGAGTGTTAGTTTTCATTTATGGTTATTTTTTATTATGGAATACTTAACGATATATATGGACTATGTTGAGCAAAACTTATTAAGAGCATCTATAATAAGATTTTTAGAAAAAGGTTTAAAACCCCTTAAAAACTTTATATTCCATTTTAACAATAGTGAGTTTTATATTCATGCTTACATGTCATGAAAGGGTTCATGATTTTGAACATAAAATTCATAATTAAATGCAATTAGATGATGTGGGAGAATTATAAAGCTTTTAAAGGTTCATGTATAGTGAAAAAAGTTTATAACAACAAAAAATTTATAGTTCAATAATATAATATGACTTAACACAATTATAAAGCTTTACCATCATAGATACCCTTACTTTTTAGCTTAAAACATAGAGTAAGTTAATTCAAGTATTTGCTTGCTTAATAATCATAAACGAAACAGTACAATAAAAGAAATTTAAGGAATAATTTTGATTACACGATAAATCTCGCAGTGTTTAGTATTTTTGGTTAATTGGGTATAGACATGTCTAGAAAGAAAAAGAAAAAAAAGATAAGCATTTGTAAAAAGTAAGCTATATTCCTTTAGGATAAGTAAAACTAATCATGAAGAAAAAAGCTTTAATTTTTAATGATCGAAGTAAGTATTAATCAATTATGAGACTAGTTCTTTTACGTACAATTAAAAACATGAAGATTGAGAGATCAATTCTAGTAACTTATTTTTAACTAAAATAAAATATTCACTTCCACCCCTCTCACCTCCCTTTTTTTTAATTAAAACTCACTTTCACAATTATTTTTTAAAAATAATATATCTCAAAAACTGTTAATCGTCAGTTGACACAAATCATACGATTACGACAAGCATTTGATTATATTTCAATAGATAAACACTTTCATATACTTTCAACAACAACAAAAAAAAATTGTTTTTGTTTTCGGTATTTTCAGTACAGAAGGTTATAAGATATATCACATGTAATATAACATTAATTTCTAATTTCGAATACTCAATATGCTGTTGTAAAATTGACATAAGTATTTGTGTAGAACTTCAAATAATTCACTATTTTTTTGCATTTAACATTTAAATTCTTAACTTTTCAACCATATATCACACATAATTTGAATTTCCAAACCATTACAGTTTATTCATAGAAGTAATTGAAAATATATGAATTTTTTCTTTGTTGATATTCAAACACGCTTGCTATATCACATGTGATATAATACTTGTAAATTCGAAAGCAGAACATATCAAACGCCCCAACCAAAATCAACAAAATTTTTTGCACAAACTACTCAACCAAATCTGACCTTCTGTTACTTATTAAGTATGCTTATATACTCTTGTTTTAAAAGTAGCTTCTGAAAATATTTTCATAAGAAAGTAGACAATAATACTTTTTCAGCGATATATGACACACCTTAAACCAAGCTACGGTTGATTTTATATGATTTTTAAAAAATGACCAAAATCTGAAAAAGTCAAAAAACCGACGGACTTAAATCCAAAACCGACGGTTTTACATGAAAAAACAGCTCAGAAACATTTTTATGCTAAAAACAATACTTTGACTTATCACAAACACTTGGAACCTGGAAAACACATTTCAATCCGCATATAGAACTGTAAATACGCATCATACATAGTTTCATACAATTTTTTACCCGTATTACTCAAAAAGGGTGAAAGTGGACCTTGTCCAAAACACTCCTTAAACTGCACAAACAATGTACTTAATGCTTTTCATAAAACATTCATTTACAATAACTCGATTTAGGGTTTAACTTACTTTAAGCATGGCATTCTATCACTATTTGCCTACATACGAGGCAAGTACATCCATTCCTTACTTCACCTCATAAAGCCTTTATCCACATAACCTACAAAACATGTATCAACTAACACGTAAGCTTTCGCTCAGTAAGTAATAAGTAATAACAAGCCATCATATACAATTCATCATACTAGCATTGCATACTCTTTTTGACAAATCCAAATGACTAATCACACAATCACTTGCATAACACTTTAACATTAATTCACTTGCATTCATAACACTTAAACAATTATTCACTTTATCAACTATCATCAATATAAATCCACCTCATTCTATGGTTAGTCCACAAATACTAGACTAACAAACTCACCTTAGCTAGTTGTCTAACTAGCCTGATTTTAGCATTGCTCCAAGCTTCTTAAGCCATACCTCCTAACATTTTGCACATCCATATACATAACACAATATAAAAAATTAATATAGCAACATGTTATAACCATATTACTTACCTTGTTTCCATAGCTACTCTACCACGCATTGTTATCATCAAAACCTCAAGAATCCTAATCAAGAATTATCATTAACACTCAACATCTCTTTAATGCATAACTAATAAAAATGTCTAATCTTACTCACTAACATACCCAAGCTTATTTTTTACATGCATAATCATATGTGAAACCCCAAAAATCACCAACTTAATCAATACCCATTAAAGAGACTTAAGCCTTTAGCATAATTAACTTCATCACTTAACTCAAACCACTCTTTACCCAAAACCTCCAATTTGACTCATGAACCCTAACTCTAATTCATCAAGAATTAAGCATTATACCTCATGGGGATTGAAGCTAGTGACTCACTCTTGCACTAGAACACTTAATTCATCATCAATGTGGCACCAAAAAATTATTGTCTTCCCTCCTCTTTTGCTAGGCCACGTCCCACACGCGCATAAAATATTATGAAATGTTTTTGAAATGCAAGATAAGATATCTAATTATAAGTTAGGTACTAGTTTAGATAGTTGGCACATTTAGCCTCTCAAGTCTCATTTTCTAATCCTTGAGCCATATAACACTTTCATAAATATTTACTTAACATTTAATTATTAACACTTAACTTTAAGTTTGACTTTCTACTTCAACTTGTTGACTAGCCAATCATATAAACTTTGCAAACACATCATGTTCTTAGTGAAACTTATATAAGTCATAAGAATAATAAAATACTTAAAACCGGTTTTGTGGTGTAACAACATATTGTTGTAAAATGAACATAAGTAAAAAAATTTGATGCAAAAAACGGTGAATCTTTTGGAGCTGTATACAAATACTTATGCCCATTTTATAACAACATGTTGAGTATTCGAACTTATAGATTAGTGATGTATCACATGTGATATTTCAAACGAGTTTGAGTATCAAAATTGTTTTTGTCTATTTTTGACAACTTCTATTAATAGACCGTATTGATTTATAAGTTCAAATATTATGTGATATATATAGTTGGAAAGCTTAGTATGTGTATTTTTATTAATGCAAAAATTATTGAATCTTTTGTAGTTCTATACATTTATGTTCATTTTACGACAGCATGCTGAGTGTTGAAACTTAAAAATAATTGTTGTATCACATATGATACATCAAACGAGTTTGACCTAAAAAAAATCATCTATTTTCTCCAATTTCTATGAATAGACTATATTAATTTAGATGTTCAAAAATTATGTGCGGTATATGGTTGAAAAGCTAAGGATGTGTGTTTTTAAATGGTAAAAATGATGAATCATTTGGAGTTTTGCACAAATATTTATGCCCATTTTACGACCACGTGTTAAGTGTTCAAACTTACAGATTAGTGTTATATCACATGTGATACATCATGCAAGTCTGACTTTTCAAAAAAAAAAAGCCTTATATTTTCTCTGGCTCCTATGAATAAACTGTATTAATTTGGAGGTTCAAAAATTATGTGTAATAGATGGTTGGAAAGCTAATGATGTATTTTTTACAATGCAAAAACGATGAATTGTTTGGAGTTCTACACATACTTATCCACATTTTAAGACAGCATGTTGAGTGTTCGAACTTACAAATTAGTGTTATATCACATGTGATACATCAAGCAAGTTTAACTTTTCAAAAAAAATTATTATATTTTCTCCAACTTTTATGAATAAACTGTATTCATTTAGTGATTCAAAAAGCTAATAATGTCTTTATTTTAATGCCAAAACAATGAATCGTTTGAAGTTCTACACAAATACTTATGCGCATTTTACGACAAGTATGCTGAGTGTTCGAACTTAAAGATTAGTGTTATATTAATGTAATATATTGTGACAAACGGTAATTTTCACATTTTAAGTTAATAATAAATGTTTATTTATTATTTTTAAGCCGAGCATTTCTATGCGCAATTGCATGTTTCTAAGCATTTCTGAGCATTTTTGGGAGCTGTCCCGCATACTGTAGCTTACAGTCACTGCTGAAAAAGTTTATTTTTGTCAGTAAGTGTAAATTATTCTATTTCTGATAGTTACTGACAAGTTTCGTAATTTACTGAGAGCTTTCTCATATTTACTGAAAAGCAACCCCACACGCATACCGACAACACAGTATATATGGTAGCAGTCAAATAAATGCATTTTTGACCAAATAATAATATTTTATTATTATTCTGACGAAAACGTCAATAAAAACTTTATTTTGCGTATACGTGTCCAAAAAGGTCAAACCGGGACTTTACGGTAACATTTAAGCTTAAACCGACACACGATACACCAACGATGTTCAAAATATATTTCCCCCCCTCCCCCTTTGTCATTTGCCGCCCATAACACACCAAGACAAAACCTTGTTTTTATACTAATTAAATTGTTAATGGATGATGAGCATGCAACATTTGTCTTTTTACCCTAAGTGTGTTTATAACACTTATAACACCCATATTCACCTCATCAACTTACCAAGATCAAAATTTTCCTCTCTACACTTCAAAACTCACGGCCAACTCTTGAAATTCAAGATCTACAAAAATTTGTTGAAGTTTGAACTAATCGGGGTGTACTTTCAAGTGTTTTGGGTTAATCGAAACGTGTCTTAGGTAAATTTGGTGCAATTTGGTGTGTTCTTGAGCCCTTCTACCCCTCGACTTTCTTCAAGCATTGTAAGGATTTTCAAAACTTGTTCAAATCTTGTTCATATCATGTTATCTTGATGTTTAAAAGTGTTACCAAGTGCTAAATGTTAATGTTTAACTAAAATGAAAAAGTTAGGGTTTGATGTCTAGTTATGTTTGCTCGACTTTTCTTAAGTTCTCATACAAATTATGATATTTCTTGCTTGTGTGGTGAATCTTGTTGCTTGTGGTACTAGTTTGATGATACAAAAGTGATTAGTGCTAATTACGCGTATTTAAGACGAAATATATGCTTTTATGTGTATACATATGAATCGGCTAGTTTTAAAAGAAATAATTATTGTGGTTTTGAAAAACATAAAGTTTTGGCTCTAGTGGTGAAATAGTGAAATTTATGCTTATTAGCTTATTTTAGTTAGCTTATTGAAATAAGCACTAGCTTATTGGATTTAAATTAATTGTTTTGGACTAAAATAGATCTCGACATAAATGGGCCGAGCCCATTAACCTCTCGGCCTACTTGGGCTTTTTGGATCGAATTGCTTATTGGAAGTGTTTATTAGCTTATTTGATATTTAACGTAAAATATAACGTAAATAAAAAGGTTTAATTAGTTTTCGGCTAAAAATGGTCTAATGGACCCAATATGGCCTATTCGGCCCAATAAAAAATTTGGGAGACAAAAATGAGTTTTGGAATATTTTCGACTCACTATAATTATTTTTGTGAAATAGAACGCTATATATCGATTAAAATCTTTTTGGGCTCGTTTTGACACTTTAAGCCCAATAAGACAAATAAGAGGATTTTCGGCCCAAATGTATGAATGTTGACTTTTTGTTGACTTTTGAGAGTATTTTGACTAAACGTTGACTTTTGTATCGAAAACTATAATTATGAAGTAATCGTAACGATAAGTATAGTTATAACGATGATTCGATGAATATACATTTTGGACTAGTTTGCAAATATAGTTAACGAAAAAGATTATTTGAGGAAATTGCAACACTTGAGAAAAGTGGAAAAGCTTAAATAAACGAATGGGTCATGCCCGATTTTTCCAAAATTTCGACACTTAGAATATTTTCGGATGAAAACCGACTAAAAGACGAAATGGATTATTTTTATTATTAAAAATATTAATTCTTCTAAATTAATATTTTTAGATCTTATAAGACTTATAAATATATTTTTGACATTTATACACTTGCACTTATTTAATTTCTCAAAATTAAATACTTATAAATTTCTTTATAATTGTCATTATACTATAAATAATTATAATATTTATAATATAATAATACCCCACTAACACCATTATCATATTAATTATTCAATACTTATTTAATTAATTCATAATTAATTAAATTTTTAATTATTATATATATATATATATATATATATATATATATATATATATATATATATATATATATATATATATATATATATATATATATATATATATATATATATATATATATATAGGATAAAGATCAAATAAAAAGACAAATATCCGTACATTACGTAAAAAGATTTTTTTTTTCAAAAATTTTCTCGAAAAATTCCAAAAAAATTCCACAAGATCAGGTATGTTGGTGCATGAAAAAGTTGTGAAGCAAGTTTTTCTAAAAGTTGATATTTTTTCCGAAACAAATTTATGAAAAAATACGTTTGTGCATTAAATCGCTTTTTTGTGCATCAAAAATTTGTTTTTGCACCCAAGTTCTTTTGACTTTTTTAATCAAAATAACATTGCACATCTAACTAAAACAAGTTAAAAATTTTGTGCATCAAAAATTTTTTGCACATCAAAATTCGTTTTTTGTGCATTAAAAAAAACATATAAAAACTCAAAATTAGAAAAACTTCTTTCACAAAAGTTTCATGCACCAACATTCCCGATCTTGTGGAATTTTTATGGATTTTTTCGTGAACTTTTTTATAAAAAAAAATCTTTTTACGTAGTGTACGGATATTTGTCTTTTTATTTTAACTTTACCCTATATATATATATATATATATATATATATATATATATATATATATATATATATATATATATATATATATATATATATTACTTACGCAGTTTGCGACGACAAACACTAAGCACGGAAGTTCCGTCGCACGTATATTCAACGTACACTTTCACTATGAGCCATCACCAAAGAGTCTTATACGATAAACTATTTTGAAATGTATCTTACCACACAGCAAGTAAGAAATACACGAGCACTGGTCACACGTAAACTTTTCAATTGAGTTAAAACATTTAAAACACGAATATTTCACTAAGACTTACCATACTGATCTAGGTCGCGCGTCGGAGCGGTTGCACTGTGTTGTTGTTGATTAGCAGATTGCTATTGTTTTTAAGGTAAGTTTATAGCCTCATTTTTTATACGTATTGCTTTTATAAACCTTGGGGTGAGAAATATGCAAAACTCTTTTCATGGACCAAATTAAACATTGTTTTTATACACACTTGTATGCGGAAACCTAAGTTAGCTGAATCCCATTGCGCCCACCATCATCAACCGTCAATTCCTGCTGGAAAACGCGTGTGATATAAATAGATCTATTGGGGTGACTCCCCCGTTCGGTTGGCTCGGCATAGTCAACGCGAACGTATACCATATCAAAATTTGCCGAGTGTATGGGGATTAACACTCGCGGGCACCCTTTATTTGTTATGCCAGTTTGGCATATTGTTTGTCTAGTTTGGTTGGATGAGCTTAGTGTTGGCATAGCGGGATAGTGTGTTTGCTAAATTATTTGCTATGGTCCATATGTGCTTATTTACTTTAAACCTATGAACTCACCAGCATTAGCTGACTTTTAGCATGTTTTTCTCAGGTATTTGAGAATGTGTTTACTGAAGGCAGGGCATGGCAATGGTCATAAATTTGTTGACACTACTAGAAAAACAGCTATTCTTGACGGGCAATGCGCGTCATAAAGGGCTCAGATGACGCGCAAATGCCCGTCAAGGATGGACCAGTCATAAAGCTTCATGACTCGCATATGTGCGTCATCCCTCTATGACGCGCACTTATGACCCACGTTTTATGACTCTCTTTTTTGCGTGTCATAACCTAATTTTTTTTTAAATTAATTTTTTTCAGTTTCTAATTTTCTATTAAATGACAATTATAAACCTGATAATACAAAATTAAAAACACAAATATCAAAATAACGCATTTCATATATTAAAAACCTGATAATACAAAATTAAAAACACAAATATCAAAGTCAATGAAATGTACAGATGCAATATTCGTTTAAACAAACCCATGCCATTTGAAGTACATTTAACAGGATATTTTTCTTGTTGCTGCTAGAACTAAAAATCAACCTAACTTTGCCTATGTTAAAAACCCGTTGCAGTTGAACGGCGTCTATTTATCCGAGACGAACGTCGATGAATTCCACGTTGGTGAGTCGCTAAAGAAACGGGTGCTGCATACGAAAAAAAAAAGTAACATGAAAGGAACATTCAACAATAGCAAAGAAACGTGTGTTAAAGTGAAGCAACAGAAAACAAAAATGCCCCTGTTGGGTTCCTTTTTCACACCAAATAGACCAACAAACAAACAATTAGCTAGGCCTGTTGGATGGGGCGCTTATCTGTGTGACAGCAACCAAACCAAACGCACATTTTTGCGCAGAAAAATCAGCAACAAACGTACCCTTTTTAGTGCAGAAAATCTACAGCAAACGCACCCTTTCGGGACTGAAATAAGCAGATATAACTGCCCCTGATGGGCTGGGAATATGCAGAACCAACACCACCTATTGGGGTTGCGTTTGCAGCAAACAAACGCCCACTTTTGGGGTTGTGACACACAAAAATAAACACCCTATTTGGATGGTATTTCCAGCCGATAACCAAATAAACGAAACACCACCCTTGTGGTTTTATCATTACCGTAACATAACAAAGCCACATATGATAAATCCAAATCCAAATGAGCAAAAACAAATAAATAAACAATCCAAATCCGGACCATGTTTCACAGGGGGTACGACTCGAAACCCAAACCGGGTCTAACCCGACATGAAATAATATCAACCAAACCACAAGAAAAACGATGATACTAATTTTTTACAAAACAATTGTTAATTTGTTTCAATCAATTTAATCATTATACAAATTCTCAGTTTGTATTCGAATAATAAATAACTACACATCAAGAAAAACGGTGAGAGTATAGGTCTCGTAACAACTTAGGTGGAAAAGTAACTACACATCAAAGTAAGAAAATTATACAATTAATTCACAAAATGACTCTAAAAGGCAATTAACTGTGAACCATATTCAGAGTGCAAAATAGCAGACCTTATTGTACATCCATTCGGTCAAGAAGGTGCCTTGCAGAAAGGCTATCACAGTAGGAAACTTGTAACTCTGTCTCTGTATCTCATCTGTCAAACAAACAGAACCTTTAAATACCCAAACCCTGATAAATGGTAACCAGTTTACATATATAGGAATATATCAAATATACCGCAAATAATGTAAGGATGTATATGCACCAGCCATTACCCCCATACACACTACTGCACCGAGCCTGAAATGATTAAGGACCTCTAGAATTTGATCACAAAGATCATCAACAGAAGGGACGGGATCAGCATAGCGAATGGATTTTTTCCTAACTGCAACAGCTTTTATGCAAAGCCCAGAATCTGTTTTATGCAAAACACATCTCACGATTAGATCAAACTATACAGGTTACATTACATTAAAACGATGACTAGAAGCAACTTAACATACAACCATTGCCGAGACCATACGGTCTCAGCTTAATTTCTTTCCACCATTCGAACCGAATGGACCCTATGGGTCTTCGGCCTCGACATTTCATCAACAACCAAACAATAACAACAACATAATATTAACAAGAGTAGTAAAAAAATGGTTTCAAATCAAGAATCATAAGTTTTGCCGAGACTATGAGGGTCTCGGCTTAGCTTTCTCGACGCCTCAACAAGCAAAAGTATAAACATTGCCGAGACCATACGGGACTCGGCTTAGTTTTTCTCGACACAACTCAAACAACTACAACCTCAGCAGCAGTTATGATCAAAGACCAACAACGAAAGATCTAAACGAGCGTTGTGGTGCTAGAGTGACGGTGAGGTGGTGTTTGAGCGCGTGAGTCACGTCAAATGGAAGGGGAGATGGTGGTGAGTGTTTTGGTGGTGGTGGTGTGCTTGTTCGGGTGGCGGTGATGGTGTCTTGGGTGGTGGCAGTTGGCGGCGCAGAGAAGAGAGAAAGAGAGTATGTGAGTTTTTAGGGTTAAGTGATAATGAAGAAGATAAGATGATAGGTAGGGTTTTATTAGTTGTAGGGAGTTGAGAACGGGAAGTGTTTTGGGAAAAAAAAAACAATCAGATGGTAAAAAAAAAAAACATAGATGACCCCTATTTATGACGAAGCAAAACGAGCGTCATCTAGCAGGCTAAATTTTAACTGATTATGACCCATATGTTATGACGCTTCTGAAAACGAGTCATCCCCAATTGAAAATTTACTCGTTATGACTCTTATTTTATGACTTTGCTTTTTGCGCGTCATCTTGTAGCGTGGGTCATAAAAAGCCAGTCAAGGATAGCCCTTTTTCTAGTAGTTTGAAAATGTTTTTGCTTATGCGTCAAACTCTGAATTTGGGACCGCTTTGTTAAATGGGCTTCATTTTATTTGAATTGAACGTGATGTATGACAATATAACTTTGAAAATGTAAACTATTTTAAAACGGATTTTTAATCCGTTCTCTATATCTTTGTGTTGTGATTATCGATTTAGTAGCACTCAAATATGTATGCTTCCGCAAATCTTGGGGGTGTTACAGATTGGTATTCAGAGCCTAGATTATAGAGAGCTAGGTTTATAAAAACCCTAAACTATAACCAGTTTATGAAAAACTTTTCCTTATGACCGCCAGATGCCTGTCTGCCTAGCTTGCTATGATTTTGATCGCTGTTTACCTTATATGATTAAGTGTTATACTATGCTATTTGAGTATTTTACTTAACATATATGATATAAGTATTTACTATATACTTACACATGTCACACCGTATTTGTCACAAACTATGTCTCTTCCTTCCGATGCACATGATGAGGTACTTGCTGCTGGACACACTTCCCCGTTACGATGACCAGTTCCATTTCCGGATGACTCATTGATGGAGGTTGTCAGAGCCGCTGCTCAGCATACACACACCACTCCAGTATCTACCTCACCATACATACCCCGCTACACTACAACTCATTGTTCATCTCCAGCTTAACTTTACACTCTCACCCAGCATACTCGGACTACCCAATCCATCAGCCGTCACACTGCTCGTATGTCGGTATATTCTGGATACCGTCTACGATTCTCAGATTTGACATATCTATCACCTCGGAGGAGAACCCGATCAGATTATGAAGGTACCTCTACTTCATCACCATCTCAGTCACCCATGTCATCTCCAGATCATTCCCCTCCCCGCCAGAGATTACGGAGTTCTATTGAGTCTTACTCAGATGAGGATGAGGATGAGGATCCAGAGTAGGTTCAGGTAGAGCCTATACTAGCAGTGACAGCACCCATTGAGCACGCACCTGTTTGTGCGGGTGATGACAGGGACAGGGAGGCACTGATGGATCTAGATCAGGTGATGATGCCACGGGATGGCAAGGGCATCATGGAGGATGTACAGGGGGTATTCGAGGTAGGGAAGAGTTCTAGGGCTGCCCAGATATAGGATTTGAGTGATAGCCAGTGGATTGATATTGCCTGCGATACCAGCACGGGTGTGCGTGCAGCTAGTCCAGAGTACACTCCATAATCTCCTTCGTTTGTGCCACCTCCATCTCTGATACCTTCTCCGCTTCCATCACCAGTGGTTTCTCCGCTTCTACCAGCCTCACCAGCAGAGCTCGAGGAACCCACTGATATGGAGCAGGTATGGATTCAGCTGGCGAACCAGGCCAGTTTACTTGATGTACACTCAGATCAGATCGAGAGGTTAGAGCAGTCTGACCGCATTCAGAGTGTTGAGAGGAGGATTGGGACAGTTGACATGGCTGCCTGTGTGTTGTTTGAGGAGATGTATTCTGACAGACGTGTGATGATTGGACTGAGAGCCAGATTGGATGCATTAGAGAGGTTACATGCTAGTGAGCTCAGGAATTTGAACTTTATGGCTACTGATCGTGCTCAATGGCAGAGGATCATGACTGCAGAGTATACGATTGGTGCTGTGATGAGAGAGAACCAGGAGTTGAGACACCGTGTTGATCAGTTAGAGACTATTATTGGAGGGATGACTGCAGCATTCGAGCAGTTACGCCTTGATCGTGACCGAGTCTAGAGTAGTTTTAGTAGATGATGTATTCCATTAGACTGATTAGTTATCACTTAGTATTCCATCACTAACTTTTAGCCTTGCTTGTAATTTTGTGAACCTCTATTCATTTCGATGTATATATATAACAAGCTTGGTTTTTCTATTCGATTGTTCGTTTCCTCTATGGTTGACTTTATTCTTGCTTTCTGTTTTGCGATTTCCATATATTCATATGACACCTTCCTTTTATAATGGAGATCTCATTTATCGTCATCTTCTTGTGATGCAGATAAATGACACCCAAGCGAAAGTCAACCAGAGTCACACGAGGACGAACTGCTAACACACCTACCCGATAAGGGCAGTACAAGGAAGGACTGCTGAGAATACCGCCCCGGCAAGAGCCGCACAGGGCCGAGTTGCTGAGAACGCCGCCCCAACCAGGGCCGCGGCAAACCCACCTGTAGTAAATCAAGCAACTCTGGATCAGCTCGTTAATGATCGTGTGGCTGCCGCACTCGCCGCCGCAAACAACTCAACCACCAACACTGGAACGTCAAGGCCAGTGACCAACAACCGTGGTTGCACCTACTCTGAATTTCGAAAGATTATGGTTGGAGGTTTCGGAGGAACAGAGGGAGCCATTGGCCTGACTAAGTGGATTGAAAAGCTGGAAACCGTGTTTCACATCAGTGGTTGTAACGATGACGACAGGTAACCGATGTCGTCGTACCGATCAAATTTAAACCTAATTACCTTATACTAGATAGGGCAAGTGGGTATCGTATCCACGAGGAGTATGTGGTTTTAATTTAAGTTTTGAGGTGATCACTGATCAATAAAGTTTTTGGTTTTGAAAACTTAATAACTAAATACTAATTAACTAGAAAGGGAATAAGCTAATAATTAAACTACTAATTAACTTGAATGCAAATAAGCAATAAAAAGTAAATGAGCATATACAAGTAGAATTTGTAAACAATTAGGTAGAAAAGCAATCCCTCCCAGCTCCGGATATATTGATATGACCAAGTTACGGATTATTACTAATGTTTGCCTTCAAACCACAAAGACATAGTTTGTATTAATTGAAAACGATAATTTTGGGCACAAGTTATGTTTATCACACAAATCATCTTAATCCCTAAACTAGTGGACTCGGCACAACTCGTTGACTAGCAATAACATGTCTTACAATAATCCTATCAATTAATTTAATAATTACTCAAATGAACAATTATGGGTACAAATTATGTTTACCATACGACCGTCTTAACCCCTATACTAATTAGGCCCGGCACAATCGTTGACTCGCAATAATATGTCTCACCATAATTCAATCAAATAATTATACGAAAACATTAAAATCAAGTAAAGGATAAGCATTAAAATCAAATGAATTAATGTTTGACAAACAAAATAAAATCCGTAAACATGATCAAACCAAATATCTTTTACCGGGAGAGATTACAAAAAAGTTTAGCCGGACATCACGGTTGTAGACATTATCTTCGTTCCGATTAGCAGCTTCATAAAGTATTCACCAAAGGAATTAAATCCTTTAGTATCCTTGCATGATCATCGAGATAAAGTAATAATATATATATATATATATATATAATATATATATATATATATATATATATATATATATATATATATTATATATATATAATATATAATGCCCTGTGTCTCGAATGGAATCACAAAAAATGGCGGCTGATGGGAATCTTTTTGCGAATGAATATATGCTGACTGTGGTGTCGAATGTATTAATAATAGGGGTCCCTCTTTTGTGTCCTCCTTGCCGAATGTATATATATCCCAACCCTTTTGCATTCGTTCTTTTTCTTCACGCCAAAACAGCCTAGCCAAAGGCCCTAATAAAAATTACATGTGGGCTTTTTCTTTTCTTTCTTTCATTTATGTATAATCAAGGCCCAAAATAGGCTAAAAGCTAATACCACGAACTGACTTTTCCAGGAGATTAAATCACGAGCTAACTTCAGATTTTTGGGTATTTTATCACCTAAAAATAAAGATCTCTTTTTTCTCTTTCCATGGCCTTTTGAACCAACAAAAATGGAGTTCGGATGAAGAAGTTATGACCAAAACAATGCGACAATGTCCAAATCTCTCTTCTCTTCATTTTAAACTTGTAATATCGCAATTTTAACTCCTTTGTGTGCATAGTCTACATAACCACAAAACACCCTCAAAGTACATGTATAACAACGAATAACAATGCAACAATGCGTAATTAACATGCTATGAGGTATATTTAAAATACACCGATCAAACATCCCCAACTTACCTCTTACTCGTCCTGAGGAAGAAATCTATTATATCTTAGCATGTCAATTACATAGTTTTTAATCATACCATTGAAATTTCATCAAAAAGATCAAATTTAACCTAGTACACTAATAACCATCCTATGTGACCAATAATCCAAAATGATTACCAATATTTTTGTCCTTCTTAAACACTTAACATAACCGTTCCCATTGGTTTCATTTACTTTATGTTTCATATAATTAACCATGTGCCCAACATACTTAATACACCCCTATAATCAATCTAAGCATAGATCCAAAACAAATGGTGAGAATACCTTACACCTTTTATAATACTAGAGTTTTTATACCATAGGAGCAAACTTTTTAAGAGCACATAAGCCATCATACATTAGCTTATATATTTCAATTTTTGCACATGAATTTTACTTCATATTTCAAGCATTTTTGCCCATAACATAAATAAGCTCCCTTTTTAGCCATCCGGAACCGTTTCTTATACAAGTCATCCCGAATGCTTTGTACACTCCTTTTAAGGTTGATATAAAGACAAATCATTCGGATGTATGAATATCTATCCTATATGTGTATACTAAGACACATCGGCACACGGGAACCGGTTAATTTAGTCCATTTTAATTATATGGGAACAGCTATGCTTCGTGCCTACTGGTATATCATATGATGGAGTTATCTACCACATAATCTAATTAATTAATGCACGAACTTAAACTAACCTTCCTAATTTCATTAACAATAATACAAGGATTGGGTTATTTCACATAAAATTATCTCAGCTAAGTGCAATGCTATCCAACATAAGAATTGGTGTCTGGCCCATGCTAACAACTAAAATATCACCTTGCGCGGGTGAGGAATCAGATAGGCAAGCCCAACATATGACTACCAACAATAAATATGACAATTCTCCAACTTTTTTTCTATGGCCACCGTGCGTGGGTGACAAGCCAGATAACATCAATTTATGTGTTCTAACCCAACTATTACATTATTATAGTTCATATTATATTATTTTAACTTTATTCCCGTTCTAAGCAAAAGTAAGTAGGGAAATTCAATCGGGTATATGATCTACTAATTATACATATGCCTAACTACATGCAAACCATCAAATCAATTTTATAACCAAATTATACAATGGAATCGGGTACACCTTATAATCATGGCTGGATCTTCTAGTTTGGTCTAATAAGTCATCCATAAGCTAATTTTCAGAATCTGCAAACACTCAACAAATATATGTAGAAGAAACTTCCACATCCAATTAGCACAAAACTCTTATAATGTGATTTCAATTCTTCTTCTTTTTTTAACTATTTTTTTTAAATCACATTTTGACCCATCTTTAACCACAATTTCACACAAAAACATGTGACACATGTGACACCCCCTCCCCAACTTAAAGCATTGCATTGTCCCTAATGCAAAAACTTTAAGTTGAAATTTTGGTTAAAAATCACTTTGACAAACTCACACAACACAAAAACCTAACTCACTTTCGTAGGAATCACGGTTGCATTTAGCGTATACAACAAGCCTTTTAAACCACCCGGTACCCTGAGTGGACGAGTTTAGTCTCGTGAGGGTTTGTAGAGAACACACCCACAAAGTTTTTAACACACACAAAAATAAGAAAATAAAAAGAAACATAAATGAAAAAGAACATACACACACACACTACAACCCATGGGTTGCCTCCCGCGAAGCGCTAAGTTTACCGTCTTCAGCCCGACAATACGTGGTATTAGTTTCACGGTGGTCTGTTGGAGCATTTACCAAACGAGTTACCTAGACGCAGTGAAACTTTACGGGTCCATGCCATATCCCTCTTTTCAAACACTTTATGAATATTAGTTTCCCTTATGCAGAATAAGTGCTTATGCTTTGAAACCCATACTCGTCTTTTCCTTTTCCTTCGGCTGGATGCATTACGAACCAGTTTCACACGGGCCTTCTTGCTTGCATCCTTAATCAACTTACCATAATTTGGCACTCCATGAAACTTCTTCTCTTCTTTGCACAGTGGTTCTCTCAATTTACGAACTGCTACTCGTGATTTCCTATGAACTTGCTCAAGAATAATATGAAGGAGTGCCCTGCTAGAGTTCTTGTTACACTGCTCAAAAGCATAATGATTTTCAATTAGTAACACCTTTACTTGTGTTTTCCCTTTTGTATAAGTTGAATCACTCACACCAACTTTCTTGATTAATTCTCGTGGCACTTTTGGTGTATTTTGGTCGATATGAGTGACTTCAACTTCTTCCTTACTGAGATATTCTTGTTCTTCCAATGAATCAGAACACTCGTCTTCATATAGTGAAAGAGCCAAAGAGTCCTTAACTTCTTTTGATTTTGTATCCTCAACTGATGAAAGTATTGGTTCTTGTAAAGTTGGGAGATATGGTGTGTTATTAGTCTCTAGAACTCCCTCCCCAACTTTAGGAGGAACCAATTCTTCATGATCATTTTTAACCGGAAAAATGAGATCATCGAATGAATTGTTATGAGCATCAATATTATATTCATCTTCTTCATCTTCATCTTCATCATCAAAATCAAACATGGTGACGCCTTGAGATTCATATGTTTCTTGCCTATTAAATTGATCTGCCAACGGATCCACATGTGTCTCAAGAGCTGCAATACTAGCGTATCTTTGATTTGCCTCTCTGTTGGATTCTATCATTGAAATGAGCTTATCCAATTTTTGGTCAAGATACGAGAGATGGTTATCACCTTGTCCTTGGCCTTGATGATCATATTGTTGAGTCGGTCTCTGTGGTTGATCGAAGAAACTAGAGCTCTCATATGAAGGATAATAATATTGTAATTAGCATGATATGTGTTATGCTCATAATCATCATATTGAGATTGATAGTCATATGTCTCAAGTACTCGCTCCTTCCTACTTGCTTTCTCCTCCGGACAATTTTCATAAGAATGAAATGGATTCCCACAAGTCCAGCATGAATCCATAGAAGCTCTAGGTTAAACAAATGATGAAATTGACCATGCAAGATTACCTAGAAATCTCGGGATCGTAAACTAACGGTGATGTACTTCCCGATCTACGCGTGCGCATACACTAACCTGCACACTCACAACTAACAAAACAAACAAGCAAACAAAACAAGAGAAAAAGAAAATCTTTTGGTATTTTTTTTTTGTTTTTAAAACTATTAATAAAAACTTAAACCAAAAGCACACTAACTCCCCGACAGCGGCGCAAAAATTTGACCGATGTCGTTGTACCGATAAAAAATAAACTTAATTACCTTATACTAGATAGGGCAAGTGGGTATCGTATCCACGAGGAGTATGTGATTTTAATATAAGTTGTGGGGTGATCACTGATCAATAAAGGTTTTGGTTTTGAAAACTTAATAACTAAATACTAATTAACTAGAAAGGGAATAAGCTAATAACTAAACTACTAATTAACTTGAATGCAAATAAGCAATAAAAAGTAAATAAGCATATAAAAGTAGAATTTGTAAACAATTAGGTAGAAAAGAAATCCCTCCCAGCTCCGGATATATTGATATGACCAAGTTAAGGATTATTACTAATGTTTGCCTTCAAACCACATAGACATAGTTTGTATTAATTGAAAAGGATAATTTTGGGCACAAGTTATGTTTATCACACAAATCGTCTTAATCCCTAAACTAGTGGACTCGGCACAACTCGTTGACTAGCAATAACATATCTTACACTAATCCTATCAATTAATTTAATAATTACTCAAATGAACAATTACGGGTACAAATTATGTTTACCATACGACCGTCTTAACCCCTATACTAATTAGGCTCGGCACAATCGTTGACTCGCAATAATATGTCTCACCATAATTCAATCAAATAATTATACTAAAACATTAAAATCAAGTAAATGATAAGCATTAAAATCAAATGAATTAATGTTTGACAAACAAAATAAAATCCGTAAACATGATCAAACCAAATATCTTTTATAGGGAGAGATTACAAAAAAGTTTAGCCGGACATCACGGTTGTAGACATTATCTTCGTTCCGATTAGCATCTTCATAAAGTATTCACTAAAGGAATTAAATCCTTTAGTACCCTTGCACGATCGTCGAGATATAGTAATAATATATATATATATATATATATATATATATATATATAATATATATATATATATATATATATATATATATATATATATATATATTATATAATGCCCTGTGTCTCGAATGGAATCTTAAAAAATGGCGGCTGATGGGAATCTTTTTGCGAATGAATATATGCTGACTGTGGTGTCGAATGTCTTAATAATAGGGGCCCCTCTTTTGTGTCCTCCTTGCCGAATGTATATATATCCCAACCCTTTTCATTCGTTCTTTTTCTTCACGCCAAAACAGCCCAGCCAAAGGCCCTAATAAAAATTACATGTGAGCTTTTTCTTTTCTTTCTTTCATTTATGTATAATCAAGGCCCAAAATAGGCTAAAAGCTAATACCACAAACTGAATTTTCCAGCAGATTAAATCACGATCTAACTTCATATTTTCGGGTATTTTATCACCTAAAAATAAAGATCTATTTTTTCTCTTTCCGTGGCCTTTTGAATAAACAAAAACGGAGTTCGGATGAAGAAGTTATGACCAAAACAATGCGACAATGTCCAAATCTCTCTTGTCTTCATTTTAAACTTGTCATATCGCAATTTTAACTCCTTTGTATGCATATCCTACATAACCACAAAACACCCTCAAAGTACATGTATAACAATGAATAACAATGCAACAATGCGTAATTAACATGCTATGAGGTGTATGTAAAATACACCGATCAACAGGGTCAAGTATGCATCTTTCACTTTCATGGATGCCGCTTTGACCTGGTGGAACAACTACATAAAATCTGCCAACATGGATGTTGCTTATGCCATGTCATGGGATGACTTTAAGGAGTTAGTGCTTAGGAAATATTGCCCACGAAATGAGGTCAAGAAGTTGGAGATAGAATTTTGGAATTTGAAGGTGCAGAATAACAACATGGCTGCTTACAACCAGAGATTCCAGGAACTGGCTTTGCTATGTCCTAAAATGATTCAGACTGAGACGAGGTTGATTGAGAGGTATATCGGAGGTTTTGTAACGTCCATAAGAGGTGATGTGACTACCTCCAGGGCTGCAGATCTCCATGAAACCATGGAAATAGCCAACAAGTTGATGGACCAGGAATTGGAGGATGTCCCAGAAAAGAGTGCTGACAACAAGAGAAAGTGGGAAGACCACTCGAAGGGTAGCAACATCAACTCTCAAAACAAAAAGCTGGAAGTAGCTAAAGCTTTTGCAGCAGGTTCAGGTGATAAGAGAGGGTATGATAGGAATGCTCCTCTTTGTAACCGCTGTAAGCTACACCACAAGGGACAGTGCACAGTAAAGTGTCACAACTGCCAGAGAGTGGGACATTTGGCCAAGAATTGTAGGTCAAGATCCCTAGCACCGCTCAAGCAGCACCACCCAATAATCGTAGGGCGGAAGTCACCTGCTTTGGGTGCGGTGAAAAGGGTCATTACCGAAATGAGTGCAAAAAACCCTGTTGGGAATTAAATATTCAAGAAGTTTAATATCGGTTTCTGCTCAAAGAAATACTCTAAGTATCATTCTTGTGGAAACTTATTTTAGAGGTTACTAACAATAAGTTTTGTGATCGATTATGGGCTCAAGGCTGTTACACCTTTTATCTAGGATTTTAACTATGATAAGTACGATGATAATATTGACGGAATATTCTAATGAAAGAAACAATACTATCACAACAAGGTTTTGCCAAACTTTCTCTTCTGTTATAAAATCAGCTCCAATACTACTTGAACAATAGCAGTACGATTACACTCTAATCAGGGATCAAAGATCCTTGAGGCTAAACAAACATAACAACATCAGACCCCTTGTCTGATGTTCCCACACACACTCTTTTGATGTTTTACATTTTAACAAATTTCTGTGTTTAAATTCTAAGCATACTAAACACTTGTAAAACATATTTTTATCTAAGGGGTAAGATCTCCTTTTATAGTCCAAGGAGACCTTTTACAATATGATAAGACTTTGTCTACTACTTGCTTGTTATGTGTCAGTCATTAAGATACAACATGTATCTTGTTTTACAACTTTGTTGACTGAGAACATATCTAGATATTATCTATAGATAATATCTTCTTCATCCTTATCCATCCAGCAATAGTATGACTCATAGCAGCACCTGATACACTACAAGACTTAACTGTGTAATGACCAGACTTAACACTACCAGACTTAACGAGGAGACTTAACTGGGAGAAGACTTAACCACCAGACTTAACTGTGAGAAGACTTAACCAGAAGACTTAACAACTCCTGCAACAGCTTTATTAGCGTATTTTGCTTATCATTTCAGTATTCTTCATGTTTCATTCTTCTTGTTCTGTGATCATCAAATCTATGAAAATATAATTCCCAACAATTCTACTGCTAGAGCATTTGATTCTGCTGCTAGCGTTAACATTCTACTGCTGAATGATTCTGCTGCTAGCGTTAACTTTCTATTGCTAAGTGGATAACTATTGAAAGATTCTGCTGCTGAGTAGATAAGTATTCAAAGATATTATGTGTATTAAAGTCAACAATACACGGTAGATAATATCTTAACCCATGTGATCAGTCATTATGTTATATTCTCATAACAAGTTGTAAACATAGATACATGTTGTATCTTAATGACTGACTCTCTCAAAGCAAGTGTTCGATTAGACTTGACAATATTGTAAAGATATTTCTTGTGTTATAAAAGAAAGATCTTAGACTAGATATTATAAGTGACGAATAGTATGTGTGAAAATAAGTGTTTTAGAACATAACTCTTAAGAACATAGAAAAAACATCACAAGTCATAGAAACATAAGATTCAAGGTTTTGTAACCCTAGTGATAGTGAAGATCACTCATATTATCTTGAATTATATTGAATCGTTTGGTGATAACATTGCATGCTCTTTGTTCAATATACACAATCATAACTGTTCCATTTCCATAACACAAATAACCTTCTAAGTGTGATTAAGTAAATTCCGCGTACTTGATCATATTAACTCAACTTATCACATACACAAAGCATCAAAGGTTTAACCACCTTACCAGTGTATCGATCTCCCCCTCAATTGGTATCAGAGCTGGAAACCCTGTCAAGAAAGCCTTTTGAATAGGTTTATCTTTACACAGGCAGTTATTTATAACTGAAAAACATTGGTTCTCACACAACCAGAGGTTACTTTAAACCGAAATTTTGATTAAGTGTCTGTTATACACTTAATCCCTTCAAAATGGTTGAAAGCAGTATGGTTTTTCATAATAAAATCAAGTACATACTGCTAAGGAAAAAGTTTCTTAAAAGGATTTTCAAAGTGACTCACAAACACCATCAAATGATGGACCATGAGTCAAATGCCCCATGAATTACCTCTCATAGGAGTTAACACACCTAGAAGTGATGAGGGCAGCAAATTAAACTCTTAAGGAATTGATGGTTACATGTACAACATTGTCTGATAACATGTTCTGATGGATAGCTCAGATGATGGAGAGAAATATTTTGGTACATAGTGAAAGATCTTCCAAACAGGGGAGGATAAAATGTTATTTGCATCTTAGGGGAGGAAATATCTCAGGAGAGGAAATAAAGCCCAAAGAAGGAAGATTAACTGATGCGTGGTTTTGCGACCTTACAACAGGTTTTACCTCTCGAGGGATCTCAAGAGGCTTACAACCCCACCAGGCAGTGTACCTGACCGATGTAGTATAGTGTAGTGGTAAGTACGGGGGATTGATCGTTCTCCACAGGGAATAGTGTTCGTTAGGTATGAAAAACTACTCTAATAGGTCTAAGGGTGAGAGAAGATTCTTTTTATGTTTTTATAATTTTATGAAAGCAAGTAAAATCTCGGGTTTAAAAGAGTGGGCGGAATTAGTTGCTAGTCAACTAACCCAAATTACTACGAATGCAAATAAAATAAAATAACAGAAAATGAAAAGGTGGTAAAACTTATGTGGAGAGAAATGTGTTTACTTAGATTTCCTTACTCCCTAACTATCTTTTACCGGTTGATTAGTGTGTATTAATTGCGTGGATGACGGGTGTATTCCTTAATACCAATCGTGGGGTGGCGTACGTACTTCCCCAACTCTACAAGCTCCTACTTCACTCCTATGTCGAGCCGGCTAGGAAGCTCCTAACATGGGATCACTAGAATTCGCTTGTGCATTAAATACAACCATAAAAACCTTAGTACGCATTGGTTCATGTTTCTTAAGACGTTCAAGCAAGTTACCGAATAGGAAGTTAGCCAGTTTTCTTAAGCCTAACATAGATGAACAATCATCCAATACAACTAATAACACACTAATAACCAATAATCAATAGCTAGGTTTCATTAGATCTAAGCAAACACAAGATAAATCTAGCCTAGCATGTTAAACAAAAGACAAGAACAAGATAGAATCAAACAACACATAGACATATTGAATGATTAATTGATAACTTATCTTCAATGTAACATGGAAGATCTCAAGGCAAAAAGCCTTGAAAAAGATGCTAAAATCGTCTTAGGGTTTTCACACACAAAGTTCCCCAATAAGTTCCACACCAATGACAAAAAATTGCAAAACTATATATAGACTTTCAGATCTGACGGCGTCACGTTATGGAGTGTGACGCCGTCACCTCGCCGCTTTTAGGGTTCCCGGATGGCCTTCTTGACGCCGTCCCTCTTTAGCTCTCCAAAATCCGTTCTGGCTTATCAAGGCTTGACGCCGTCATACTTAGGGGTGACGTCGTCCCTCTTTAAATTAAGTCGTGACGACCTTGATCACATTAAAGCGTGACGCCGTCAGAATTCCATGCAAATTTCTCTGGCTTATCATGAGTAATTTTCACATCCACCACTTTTGCCAAGCTATGACGCCGTCCATAACAAATCCTGACGCCGTCAAAGGTAATTTCCAGCACAATTTTGAGACTTTGTCGTTTTCTTCACTTTTATGCTCCAAAAACGTCCAAAATGCCTCCTTTTCCAGATTTCTCCTCAAAAGTACCTAAAATGACAAAAGGAACGATTTAGGGCAATATTTGATCAAATAAATACGATTTAAGGCTTAAATGACCCCTTAAAAGCGGTACACTTTTCACTTCATCAAATACCCTTACACTTGAGATTTGCTTGTCCTCAAGCAAATGCGCTTTTATTCTAATCAAAATACAAGTTAGGGGTCATTTAATGCTAACATAAAAGTAATTGCAACAAATAGTCATTCCACTTTAATCATAATAAGCACGGAGATTACAAACTAGCACCTCACAAGTAGTGTTTAGATACTCACATCTCTCAAGTGTCATCAAAATAAATCTCATAAATGAAAACGGATAATATCTCTCACTACCTGTCATAGCAAATAGATTACCATAGGCTTGGGAAAGGATCGAAAACCTCCTCCACTAGGCGTAAGCACCTAAGATGAACTATCAAAGAGGGCTTTTAAATGGGTTATAACGTTAGGTGTAGGGAAAAGGAAAACACGATTTTGTTGGATAAAGGATATTTTACTGGTGGCGAGTTAAAGATCTTGATCAATTACATGTACTATACAATGTTGCTAAGCCAAGACTCTACTCGATCTTAAGCTAAAAACAAAATAACAAAAACATAAAATAAACATAAAATGAAACGGGATGGTAGTCCGTATGTTTTTTCTACTTTTCTTTTTCTCATTTTTTTTTGTATTTTTCTTGATTTTTTTTTTTTTTTTTTTTTTTTTTTTTTTTTTTTGCATACACTTTTGCCCTACCATCCAAAATAATACATCATAGGGGCGTTGCATTCCCCTTACACTTGAACTTTTACATAACTTTACAAATAACTATTCTAATGACTCGAATTAAGAAAATTGAAAAACTTGGAGTACTTTTAAAACATTTAGCACATATGGGGGTAATAAATGATGTTCTTCCCCATTACTCCATTGCACTAGTACTTCACCCATGAGTCCCAATCGTCCCAAAACAATATGTACAAGGATATGACTCGACTTAGCAACCATGTAATCAACTAGATAATTAACTTGGGTTTAAACAAATGTTGTCACAATAATGCACTAAAAATGAGTGCATACAAGGTAGGCTAAGGCGATTTGGGTGTACATTTAAGTGGGGTGTAACAAATTCTTCCTTTAAGTAAAATGCTTAAAGGTAGAAACGAAAAGATAGGCTCTGAGGGGTGTACTAGGGGTATCGTGTACTAAAAATGAGTACAACGCAAAGGGTGTAGGAGAATTACTTGACCAATGTAGCCAAAGTAATTATAACAAAAACACAGGTGTAAAACAATGGGTTAATCCTAATGCCTCTTATCATGTAGTAAATCTAACTACACGAATGTAGTCTCACTTGTGGCCTCGGAATGGTCCTAACGCAAGTTCTAGAATCTAAGTGCTACCGGTACACACATCATAGCATAAATGCTTTTCCTACCAATTCTAGGGGCGAACCTCACATATCTGGGGGTGGAAAATTTTTTAGTGGTAGGGTTTTTGTGCTAGTCATATAATTCCTATCCAAGAGACGCTTATTAGAACTAAAGTTTCACTCCTAAATGTTGTAAAAATTTTTAAATTTGGCACTAAAATTACCCTAACAAGTATTTCTCTCAGTTTTATTACACATCTATTATTAAACAAACAAAAATCAAGTGCAATTGTATTCTCTAATCGTACTTTACCCCCCCTTACACTTAAGATGAACATTGTCCCCAATGTTCAACTAACAAGATGTAAAAGTATAAAGTAAAAGAATGAAATCAAATACTCCCCTGATTCGCTCGGTGGATAATGAAGTAACACGGTTAGATCTTCTTCCAAAGAGAATGTAGAAGCTCCAAGACTAATGCATCACCAAAAGCTTGATCCAACAAACATTTCCTTGTCCAAAATAACCTGTTAAACCTGAGAAAACAAACACGAAAACCTGCATAACATCGGCGGGATAAATCTATATATAAGGATATAATGCTTGTGGAATGATTATTTTGCAGATTCCTGGAGATTATAAGTTAGAAATTTAATAAAAACTTTTTATAAAAACAAAACTTTCAAAAATTTCAGAAAATTAACACCTGACGCCGTCAGGTTGTAGATCCTGACGCCGTCAGAAATAATCTGACAGAATTCTCATGTTACGTTTCCGGAAAATTTTTGGAAAAACCTATACCTTACTTCCTGGAAATCCTGCAAAACATCATTATGACTCGATACAAGCATTTGACTCAAACAAATACTAATATGTATGTTCATTTATTATTATTATGATTCATGTTCATTTGTGTTCTAATAAACCGATTTAGATTTCCCTTACACTTAACTTTTGCAAAATACCTTTATATGTAGTTAAGACGAAGTCAAAAACAAGATAAAGCATTTTCACAAATTAGTTTTTAACATGAATCAATAATAATAAAACTTAAACACACATACGGAAACAAATAAAATCAAACAAACAAATAAATAAATAAACAAACAACTAAGGCTTGCATGCATTAAAGAAAATCAATGTCGCAAATGTTTAAAGGCCAACAGAGGCCTTATCCTAAACTATTACAGACCCAATTGTTCTAAATCATACAACCATAAATTAAATTGTTCAAATATCATAACATCAAAACAAATCATCACTGGGGTGGGGGACCTTGGCGATAGTCGTAGCCAGGAGGGAGGTGCCCGTAGTACCCGTATGGTGGGTAATCCTGCTCACGTCCCGGGAAAGGGTCAATCTGCAGGTGTGGGTCCAACTGATCACGTGTGGATAGATGCTGCATCTGACGAACAGTGTGATCATACATCTAGTCAAACCTCTCGTCCACCCGGGTCCTCCAAGTATCAACCTGGCCCATCCATGCCCCCTGATGAGCCTGCCAATCCCCCCTGCTCATGTGCCGGTAGTAATCTGTGGTACCAGCCTCATAACCCCCATGCTGCTGCTGCTGCGGCTGCTCCTCCTCCTCATCATCCTCATCACCAGCATCCTCATCACCATCGGGATGATACCACATAAAGGTCCCATCATGCATCTCCATAACCACCTCCATCTGCTTCAAGGACCTCACCTTCACTGTCCTGCATGCATCACCACTCAAATACCTCATGACCTCGGGCCTGAGGACTCCATAAGATCGGGCCAGCCGGGTGATAAACATCCCACCATAAATCCTGTCTCCTTCCCTTTCCCCAACTCCACCATGCAGAAAGCTAGCAACCAAAAATGGGATGTTGCAGTAAACCTCATTTGAGTAAATGGTGTACAAGTAGAAGAGGTCTGAAGCAGTGACACGGTGGTGAGAGCTGTGGCGCCCTGTCAAGCTGTAGGTGAGACACCTATGGGTCAACCTAATCCTAGGCTCCCTGATCTGAGATGCCACAGTAGTCGAGGTGTACACCCCATCCCCAATAGTAGGCCAAAACATGGAAGCATCTAAAATCATTCCTCATCGACTCCCCATGCAACAACCTATTCATGAACCCCACCTGAGTGGTTTCATGCTGACTATACAACCCAAGTCTCCACCCAAACTCTGTAACCGAGCACGTCCTAAGCTCACCCCCAGCCTGAAATAGATGGTGGTCCTGCCCACATCGGTCCTTGCCTCAGCCATGTCAAAGTGAAAAGTGGCAAAGAATTCACGTACCAACTCTTCATATACCGGCTCTTGAATCCTAAACAGTCTTTCCCACTGAGGGCCGGTAAATTCATCCGTCTGAAAGCTTTGGAGAAAGGTTTGCTCAAGACCTTCCCTCCTCAGAAAGCTCCAATCTACAATAGCTCCATTTTTAACTTTATGCTGCAGCAACTGGGTGTATTTAGTTGTGGCGGCATCATTATCAAAGACACCCCAACTGAGGACCGTGTCCCCAAAGTTCTCTTGTTGAGATCTGGAAGAACTCCCTCGGCTAGGTCTTTGACGCTTACTCATTATCTGGAACAAAGCAGGGAGGAACAAAAGTGTTAATATGTGAATTAAAGATTTGGTGGAGCATCAGACAGGTCTGACGCCGTCACCCTTTGCTAGGTGACGCCGTCAGGTTTGACCAAATTCAAATCCGAAATTACGAGGGAAAAATCAATATTCAAACTTTAAGCTTATAAACCAAACGCCCCTTTTTACAGCAAAATGGGTGATTGGATCATAGGTTATGGTTCAAATTCGTGGCCTCCCCATTAGTGAATAGACCCAATTGATTGCCAATTATGAAATGCTTTAATTATTGTTAACTAACACTAATTAAAGGACATTATGAGTTCTAAGCATGAATCAATCCTAGGGTTTCATAAGTTGGGGATTTTCGAAATTTACGAATCCTATGAGTAATTAAAGCGAAAAGAATGAATAAGAATTACTTACCACGTGGAGATTGATAGCGAAAGTCGGTGAATTTGATCTTGAAAATTCGTGGGTGGGGTTGGAGTGGATATGGTTTGTGGGGTTTGTGATGAAAGTGATGGAATTAAAGTTGTTATTGCTGTGCAGACGGGGTGACGGCGTCACGTTCAAATCCTGACGCCGTCAGGACAGCGTATTTTACTACTTTGTGCCAGTTTACAAAAGAGCCCCTTGTACTTTAAGGGAGCAGCTAGTCAGGGTCAATAACCCTGATAGTTAGTCTCGTTAACAAGTTCCTCCTGGGTCAAATGTTTTGTTACTGTCACGAGATGTAGTAAAATGTTGGAAAGGGCCGATTGACGTCTCATTCAGGTCCCAATTTCCATCACGGCAGGTATTCAGGGAGTGAGAGGAACTTTTCCAGGAGGTTTTCGAAATGAGGGTGTGTTTTAATTGAGTACTTCTCACACCTGGCTTAAAGCCAAAAGATCGTTTCCTAGCTTCATGAAAGTTAGGGAGCGTGGCAACCATACTTCCCACGAAAATGCCATGATCTTGAGAATTCTCTTTCTCGCGAGGGGGTCCAAATGGATAAAAGGGTTGTAAATGTGAAGGCTTGGGGAGAGGGGTTTCATCATCCCATTCGTTGTATGGTTCATTAGGGACCGGGAGTTCAAAGATCTTCTCGATCTTTTTGTGCGAAGCTTTTTCCCTAATTTTCTCCTTTATTCTCGAGATGAATTTTTCTGCTAGTTCCATGAACATATCTTGGGTGTTTTTCAAGTGAGTTTCTAATTCCTGGATCCGTCTCTCTTGGTTGTTCACGAAAGTTAGCATTATCCCTTCAAATTCATCTTGTCGTGAGAATTGATGAGACGTATGTATACCAATTGTGTTCACACACTCATCGGGATTTTCCTCAGCCGTAGGTATCTCGGCTTTCATTAATTTCTCAACCTGCCTTTTTATGTTTTCGAACAGCTGTTCTTGGGTTGCACTTATGCAATTTAAAGTCCCTACTTCCGAGAACATTGAGTCATTCCATTCTTCTTCTTCGTACTGTGCTAAGTCCTCGATGACTTCCCAGCACTTATCGACACTGAGCCTGCTCAGCCTCCCATTGGCAGCGTAATCTATGGTTCTTCTAGTTTGATGGTTTACGCCATCATAAAATCGTTGGATTTGTAGCCAAGGATCCATGCCATGGTGAGGGACTTTTTGGAGTAAGTCCTTGAATCGAGTCCATGCCTCGTAGAGGGTTTCGCCTTGACGTTGTTGGAACATCAAGATATCATTCCTTAGCTTGGTAGTTCTTCTCCGGTGGGAAAAACTGAGCAAGGAAACGAGTGGTGAGATCATCCCAAGAGGTGATGGATCCTGCGGGTTGACGCTCTAGCCATTGACTAGCTTGGTCCCGCAGAGAGAATTGAAAGAGACGCAATCGGGTCGTCTCTCGAGTGGCAACATCAAGGTCTATAGAATCAACGATTTTGATAAAGTCCTTGAGATGTTGGTTAGGATCTTCGGAACGAAGTCCATGGAATGCGCATCCGCTTTGCACCAACCGGATGGTGTCGGATCGCAGGGGAGTGACATTGGCTCCTTGAGTGAGCTCAATGGTGTTTCGATAGCCATGTGGCTAGGACGGGAGTACTCTCCTAAAGTACGGGCTCTAGGAGGTGGTGGTGGTTGTTGTGGTGGTGGGTTGTTGGGATCGAGGATATTACCATCTTCCATGATGTCGAATGGTAATGGTTACGAACAAAGAAACGAAGAAAATAGATAGACTAAAGAAAAACTAGAAAAATAAAATAAAAATCTCACTGGAAAGGAATCTAGTGAGTAGACCTATAAAATAAAAAATTCAACCTAAACAATAACTATTCCCCGGCAGCGGCGCCAAAAACTTGATGCGTGGTTTTGCGACCTTACAACAGGTTTTACCTCTCGAGGGATCTCAAGAGGCTTACAACCCCACCAGACAGTGTACCTGACCGATGTAGTATAGTGTAGTGGTAAGTACGGGGGATTGATCGTTCTCTACAGGGAATAGTGTTCGTTAGGTATGAAAAACTACTCTAATAGGTCTAAGGGTGAGAGAAGATTCTTTTTATGTTTTTATAATTTTATGAAAGCAAGTAAAATCTCGGGTTTGAAAGAGTGGGCGGAATTAGTTGCTAGTCAACTAACCCAAATTACTACGAATGCAAATAAAATAAAATAACAGAAAATGAAAAGGTGGTAAAACTTATGTGGAGAGAAATGTGTTTACTTAGATTTCCTTACTCCCTAACTATCTTTTACCGGTTGATTAGTGTGTATTAATTGCGTGGATGACGGGTGTATTCCTTAATACCAATCGTGGGGTGGCGTACGTACTACCCCAACTCTACAAGCTCCTACTTCACTCCTATGTCGAGCCGGCTAGGAAGCTCCTAACATGGGATCAGTAGAATTCGCTTGTGCATTAAATACAACCATAAAAACCTTAGTACGCATTGGTTCATGTTTCTTAAGACGTTCAAGCAAGTTACCGAATAGGAAGTTAGCCAGTTTTCTTAAGCCTAACATAGATGAACAATCATCCAATACAACTAATAACACACTAATAACCAATAATCAATAGCTAGGTTTCATTAGATCTAAGCAAACACAAGATAAATCTAGCCTATCATGTTAAACAAAAGACAAGAACAAGATAGAATCAAACAACACATAGACATATTGAATGATTAATTGATAACTTATCTTCAATGTAACATGGAAGATCTCAAGGCAAAAAGCCTTGAAAAAGCTGCTAAAATCGTCTTAGGGTTTTCACACACAAAGTTCCCCAATAAGTTCCACACCAATGACAAAAAATTGCAAAACTATATATAGACTTTCAGATCTGACGGCGTCACGTTATGGAGTGTGACGCCGTCACCTCGCCGCTTTTAGGGTTCCCGGATGGCCTTCTTGACGCCGTCCCTCTTTAGCTCTCCAAAATCCTTTCTGGCTTATCAAGGCTTGACGCCGTCATACTTAGGGGTGACGCCGTCCCTCTTTAAATTAAGCCGTGACGACCTTGATCACATTAAAGTGTGACGCCGTCAGAATTCCATGCAAATTTCTCTGGCTTATCATGAGTAATTTTCACATCCACCACTTTTGCCAAGCCATGACGCCGTCCAGAACAAATCCTGACGCCGTCAAAGGTAATTTCCAGCACAATTTTGAGACTTTGTCGTTTTCTTCACTTTTATGCTCCAAAAACGTCCAACATGCCTCCTTTTCCAGATTTCTCCTCAAAAGTACCTAAAATGACAAAAGGAACGATTTAGGGCAATATTTGATCAAATAAATACGATTTAAGGCTTAAATGACCCCTTAAAAGCGGTACACTTTTTGCTTCATCATTAACCAATGAAAGGGAGGAAAAGACAAGAGCATACAAGATGATGACATGGAGGTTGAAAATGACAAGAACAGAGCTTATTATATATATTCAGAAGGGATGAAGCATTTCAAAGGAGAAAGTTCTATCTAGGTCAAACGAAGAAAAGTTTTAATTTCAGTTCACCACGTTTGTTCATCACTTGCAAAGGCATGCTGATAGATGATTTCACTTGTTGAAACAAGCATCCAAGATACACAGCATCATTGCCTCTTATAATTCCTCCATCCAGGGAAATTGCACCATCTTTTAGGTCAATGTTTGAAGCCTGAAGATGTGTATTGATATTGTTAAAGTCAAAGAACAAAAAGAAGATGAGTTACTGAGAAAGATATTTAATCTTGAAGAATCTGACTACAGAAGTGTTTGAAAGATCTTCACAATCCATAATTTAATTCAGAAACTTGTTGAAAAGTATTCACATGTTTAGGGGAGGATTGTTGGGAATTAAATATTCAAGAAGTTTAATATCGGTTTTTTCTCAAAGAAATACTCTAAGTATCATTCTACTGCTAGAGCATTTGATTCTGCTGCTAGCGTTAACATTCTACTGCTGAATGATTCTGTTGCTAGCGTTAACTTTCTATTGCTAAGTGGATAACTATTGAAAGATTCTGCTGCTGAGTAGATAAGTATTCAAAGATATTATGTGTATTAAAGTCAACAATACACGGTAGATAATATCTTACCCCATGTGATCAGTCATTATGTTATATTCTCAGAACAAGTTGTAAACATAGATACATGTTGTATCTTAATGACTGACTCTCTCAAAGCAAGTGTTCGATTAGACTTGACAATATTGTAAAGATCTTTCTTGTGTTATAAAAGAAAGATCTTAGACTAGATATTATGAGTGACAAATAGTATGTGTGAAAATAAGTGTTTTAGAACATAACTCTTAAGAACATAGAAAAAAATATCACAAGTCATAGAAACATAAGATTCAAGGTTTTGTAACCCTAGTGATAGTGAAGATCACTCGTATTATCTTGAATAATATTGAATTGTTTGGTGATAACATTGCATGTTCTTTGTTCAATATACACAATCATAACTGTTCCATTTCCATAACACAAATAACCACTCAAGTGTGATTAAGTAAATTCCGCGTACTTGATCATATTAACTCAACTTATCACATACACAAAGCATTAAAGGTTTAACCACCTTACCAGTGTATCGATCTCCCCCTCAAACCCAGAACCCATGGAAATGGTGGTGGTCATGGTAACCAGGGAGCAATAGTTAACAATGGGAACCAGGGCAATGGAGGAGGAGCCCGTGGAAGAGTTTATGTTGTGGGCAGAAGGGAAGCCCAGGACGAAGCGAACGTGGTGACGGGAACGTTTCTTTTAAATAATCGTTATGCATCAATATTATTCGATACAAGAGCAGATAGAAGTTTTGTGTCGACTGCTTTTAGTTCTTTAATTGATAATACTCCAACCACCCTGACAATGTCTTCGACATAGAATTAGCTAACGGGAACTTAGAAAGGGTAGATACCATGATGCGTGGTTTTGCAACCTTACAACAGGTTTTACCTCTCGAGGGATCTCAAGAGGCTTACAACCCCACCAGGCAGTGTACCTGACCGATGTAGTATAGTGTAGTGGTAAGTACGGGGGATTGATCGTTCTCCACAGGGAATAGTGTTCGTTAGGTATGAAAGACTACTCTAATAGGTCTAGGGGTTGAAGAAGATTCTTTTTGTATTTTTTATAATTTTATGAAAGCAAGTAAAATCTCGGGTTTGAAAGAGTGGGCGGAATTAGTTGCTAGTCAACTAACCCAAATTACTACGAATGCAAATAAAATAAAATAACTGAAAGTAAAATGTTGGTGAAAACTTAAGTGTAGAGAAATGTGTTCACTTAGATTTCCTTACTCCCTAACTATCTTTTACCGGTTGATTAGTGTGTATTAGTTGCGTGGATGACGGGTGTATTCCTTAATACCAATCGTGGGGTGGCGTACGTACTTCCCCAACTCTACAAGCTCCTACTTCACTCCTATGTCGAGCCGGCTAGGAAGCTCCTAACATGGGATCACTAGAATTCGCTTGTGCATTAAATACAACCATAAAAACCTTTAGTACGCATTTGGTTCATGTTTCTTAAGACGTTCAAGCAAGTTACCGAATAGGAAGTTAGCCAGTTTTCTTAAGCCTAACATAGATAAACAATCATCCAATACAACTAATAACACACTAATAACCAATAATCAATAGCTAAGTTTCATTAGATCTAAGCAAACACAAGATAAATCTAGCCTAACATGTTAAACAAAAGACAAGAACAAGATAAAATCAAACAACACATAGACATATTGAATGATTAATTGATAACTTATCTTTCAATGTAACATGGAAGATCTCAAGGCAAAAAGCCTTGAAAAAGATGCTAAAATCGTCTTAGGGTTTTCTCCCAAAAATTCCACACTAAGCTCTCCCTAATGACAAAGAATTGCAAAACTATATATAGATTTTTACATCTGACGGCGTCACCTTATGGAGTGTGACGCCGTCACCTCGCCGCTTCTAGGGTTCCCGGATGGCCTTCTTGACGCCGTCCCTCTTTAGCTCTCCAAAATCCGTTCTGGCTTATCAAGGCTTGACGCCGTCAGACCTTGAACGTGACGCCGTCCCTCTTTGAATTAAGCCGTGACGCCCTTGATCAGGTTAAAGCGTGACGCCGTCAGAATTTACATGCAATTTTCACTGGCTTATCATGAGTAAATTTCACATCCACCTTTTCTTGCCAAGCCATGACGCCGTCCAGAGTAAAATATGACGCCGTCAAAGGTAACTTTTAGCCGATTTTTGAGACTTTGTCGTTTTCTTCACTTTAATGCTCCAAAAACGTCCAAAATGCCTCCTTTTCCAGATTTCTCCTCAAAAGTACCTAAAATGACAAAAGGAACGATTTAGGGCAATATTTGATCAAATAAATACGATTTAGGGCTTAAATGACCCCTTAAAAGCGGTACACTTTTCGCTTCATCAAATACCCTTACACTTGAGATTTGCTTGTCCTCAAGCAAATGCGCTTTTATTATAATCAAAATACAGGTTAGGGGTCATTTAATGCAAACATAAAAGTAATTACAACAAATAATCGTTCCACTTCAATCATAATAAGCACGGAGATTATAAACTAGCACCTCACAAGTAGTGTTTAGATACTCACATCTCTCAAGTGTCATCAAAATAAATCTCATAAATGAAAACGAATAATATCTCTCACTACCTGTCATAGCAAATAGATTACCATAGGCTTGGCAAAGGATCGAAAACCTCCTCCACTAGGCGTAAGCACCTAAGATAAACTATCAAAGAGGGCTTTTAAATGGGTTATAACGTTAGGTGTAGGGAAAAGGAAAACACGGTTTTGTTGGATAAAGGATATTTTACTGGTGGCGAGTTAAAGATCTTGATTAATTACATGTACTATACAATGTTGCTAAGCCAAGACTCGACTCAATCTTAAGCTAGAAACAAAATAACAAAAACATAAAAATAAACATAAAATGAAACGGGATGGTAGTCCGTATGTTTTTTCTATTTTTCTTTTTCTCATTTTTTTTGTATTTTTCTTGATTTTTTCGATTTTTTTTTTTTTTTTTTTTTTTTTTTTTCATACACTCTTGCCCTACCATCCAAAATAATACATCATAGGGGCATTGCATTCCCCTTACACTTGAACTTTTACATAACTTTACAAATAACTATTCTAATGACTCGAATTAAGATAATTGAAAAACTTGGAGTACTTTTAAAATATTTAGCACATATGGGGGTAATAAATGATGTTCTTCCCCATTACTCCATTACACTAGTACTTTACCCATGAGTCCCAATCGTCCCAAAACAATATGTACAAGGATATGACTCGACTTAGCAACCATGTAATCAACTAGATAATTAACTTGGGTTTAAACAAATGTTGTAACAATAATGCACTAAAAATGAGTGCATACAAGGTAGGCTAAGGCGATTTGGGTGTACATTTAAGTGGGGTGTAAACAAATTCATCCTTTAAGTAAAATGCTTAAAGGTCGAAACGAAAAGATAGGCTCTGAGGGGTGTACTAGGGGTATCGTGTACTAAAAATGAGTACAACGCAAAGGGTGTGGGAGAATTACTTGACCAATGTTGCCAATGTAATTATAACAAAAACACAGGTGTAAAACAATGGGTTAATCCTAATGCCTCTTATCATGTAGTAAATCTAACTACACGAATGTAGTCTCACTTGTGGCCTCGGAATGGTCCTAACGCAAGTTCTAGAATCTAAGTGCTACCGGTACACACATCATAGCATAAATGCTTTTCCTACCAATTCTAGGGGCGAACCTCACATATTTGGGGGTGGAAAATTTTTTAGTGGTACGGTTTTTGTGCTAGTCATATAACTCCTATCCGTGAGACGCTCATTAAGACCAAAGTTTCACTCCTATATGTTGTAAAAAAATTTTAAATTTGGCACTAAAATTACCTTAACAAGTATTTCTCTCAGTTTTATTACACATCTACCATCAAACAAACAAAAATCAAGCGTAATAGCATTCTCTAAAATCGTACTTTTACCCTCCCCTTACACTTAAGATGAACATTGTCCCCAATGTTCAAATAACAAGACGTAAAAGCATAAAGTAAAAGAATGAAATCAAATACTCCCCTGATTCGCTTGGTGGATAATGAAGTAACACGGTTAAATCTTCTTTCAAAGTAATGTTGAAGCTCCATGACTAATGCATCGCCATAAGCTTGATTCAAAACATTTCCTTGTCCAAAATAACCTGTTAAACCTGAGAAAACAAACACGAAAACCTGCATAACATCGGCGGGATAAAATCTATATATAAGGATATAATGCTTGTGGAATGATAACTTTGCAGATTCCTGGAGATTATAAGTTGGAGATTTTAATAAAAACTTTTTATGAAAACAAAACTTCCAAAAATTTCTGAAAATTAAATCTGACGCCGTCAGGTTATAAACCCTGACGCCGTCAGAAATGACCTGACAAAAATTTTCATTTTAAGTTTCCGGAAAATTTCTGGAAAAACCTTTACCTTACTTCCTGGAAATCCTGCAAAACATCATTATGACTCGATACAAGCATTTGACTCAAACAAATACTAATATGTATGCTAATTTAATATTATTACGATTCATGTTAATTTGTATTCTAATAAACCGATTTAGATTTCCCTTACACTTACCTTTTGCAAAATACCTTTATATGTAGTTAAGACGAAGTTAAAAACAAAATAATGCATTTTCACAAATTAGTTTTGAACATGAATCAATAATAATAAAAATTAAACATACATACGGAAACAAATAAAATCAAACAAACAAATAAATAAACACACAAACAAATAAGGCCTGGGTTGCCTCCCAAGAAGCGCTTGTTTTTTTTCGAGTCACGAGCCTGACTCTACCCTTATTTAACGGAAATAGGGGAGGTTTTCCCTACACTTAGGATTAAGTGTGGGTGAAAGTAGCGATACACACCCTTAGGGTGGAAATATGCCACGTGAGGAAAGAGTGACGGGTAAATTATATGCTCAAAGGTGCGGGATCCTATCATCATAACCTTACCTAATTCAATTGGGTTAGTGGGCGGATTAAGATTTTCTCCTAGAAAGGGATCATCTTTTATCAACTTCGAGAGACTCCAAGTTAAGAATCCACTTTGACCTAATAAACCCGGTTTAAACCCATAATGTTTCTTGTGATCAATCATGAATGGGTGATGTAGACATGTAAGGTCATCTTTCACTCCTATATTGTCTTCCTCACTACAAGGCTTAATGTCCACTACCTTAAACTTAAGACTACCCGGACTATATGTTTTGATGGGTGGATCGGGACCTAATTCAATTCCTAAATTTACATCTAAAGATGGAAGATTAGGTAACGGTTTTGGTTGAGGCTCCGGTTCATCAAAACTAGGAACTTCCATAGAACTAAAAGAAAGGTTGTGGCTACAAGTATTCAAACCTATTTCTTCTAGTTGTGTTTGGTCCAAGGGCTCTACCTCTATTGGGGTTCCTATAGTCTCCTCAACTTCTTCCGGGTAAGTCACGGGCGGTGTGTGTGCCTCAAATGATGGTAGGACTTGTGGGGTACTTGGTGGGCTTATGTTACTTACCTCATCATTCCTTGTGTCAAGATCACCTATATCCTCATCATGTGTTTTAGTAGAATCTAACCCTAACATTTTCCCTAGTATCTCAAGTGCTTCTCTAGGCATCTCAACTTCTATATCCGAATCATAAGGATCATCCTCAATATTCTGACTGCTATATTCAAATTGCCCAAAAGATTCATCATGTGTTTCTTGAGATTCATCGTCATCGATCATAAAACCTAGGTCTTTTTGATCAATGTGATCATGCTCGGCTAGATCCTCCATCACATCAAGATAACCTAAGTGTTCACCCTGTATTATGGTAGTGCCTAACCATGACATGCAGCTAGGTGGCTCAACTCTACCCTCATCCCCAAACAAACTTGTTTCATGATCCTTGAAATTTGTGGTCAATTGACTTGTATTAATGTTTGTTGGGTTGTCTACCATATAATAATATTGGCACAATTCTCAATAGCTTCCCATGCTTTCTCAGCACTTAATTCCTAATTCCTGCGCATATGGTAAATGTCCCTTTGGCATGTCGGTCGACATGATTGTAAAAGATTTGAGTTAGGGACCAAAAATCGAAGTTATGATGAGGGACTTTTTGGAGTAAATATTTAAAACGAGTCCATGCATCATAGAGAGGTTCATCTTTATGTTGTTTAAACATCAAGATGTCATATGGAGTGGGTGAATTACGTGGTTGGTGGTATGGTGGATTCGCGTTCTCCATAATGGTGAACGGAAGAGTCAATGAAAATCTTATACGAACAAAAACACGAAGAAAATAGATAGACTAAAGAAAACCTAGAAAAAGAAAATAAAAATCTCACTAGAAAGGAATCTAGTGAGTAGACCTATAAAATAAAAATTCAACCTAAACAATAACTATTCCCCGGCAGCGGCGCCAAAAACTTGATGCGTGGTTTTGCAACCTTACAACAGGTTTTACCTCTCGAGGGATCTCAAGAGGCTTACAACCCCACCAGGCAGTGTACCTGACCGATGTAGTATAGTGTAGTGGTAAGTACGGGGGATTGATCGTTCTCCACAGGGAATAGTGTTCGTTAGGTATGAAAGACTACTCTAATAGGTCTAAGGGTTGAAGAAGATTCTTTTTGTATTTTTTTATAATTTTATGAAAGCAAGTAAAATCTCGGGTTTGAAAGAGTGGGCGGAATTAGTTGCTAGTCAACTAACCCAAATTACTACGAATGCAAATAAAATAAAATAACTGAAAGTAAAATGTTGGTGAAAACTTAAGTGTAGAGAAATGTGTTCACTTAGATTTCCTTACTCCCTAACTATCTTTTACCGGTTGATTAGTGTGTATTAGTTGCGTGGATGATGGGTGTATTTCTTAATACCAATCGTGGGGTGGCGTACGTACTTCCCCAACTCTACAAGCTCCTACTTCACTCCTATGTCGAGCCGGCTAGGAAGCTCCTAACATGGGATCACTAGAATTCGCTTGTGCATTAAATACAACCATAAAAACCTTTAGTACGCATTTGGTTCATGTTTCTTAAGACGTTCAAGCAAGTTACCGAATAGGAAGTTAGCCAGTTTTCTTAAGCCTAACATAGATAAACAATCATCCAATACAACTAATAACACACTAATAACCAATAATCAATAGCTAAGTTTCATTAGATCTAAGCGAACACAAGATAAATCTAGCCTAACATGTTAAACAAAAGACAAGAACAAGATAAAATCAAACAACACATAGACATATTGAATGATTAATTGATAACTTATCTTTCAATGTAACATGGAAGATCTCAAGGCAAAAAGCCTTGAAAAAGATGCTAAAATCGTCTTAGGGTTTTCTCCCAAAAATTCCACACTAAGCTCTCCCTAATGACAAAGAATTGCAAAACTATATATAGATTTTTACATCTGACGGCGTCACCTTATGGAGTGTGACGCCGTCACCTCGCCGCTTCTAGGGTTCCCGGATGGCCTTCTTGACGCCGTCCCTCTTTAGCTCTCCAAAATCCGTTCTGGCTTATCAAGGCTTGACACCGTCAGACCTTGAACGTGACGCCGTCCCTCTTTGAATTAAGCCGTGACGCCCTTGATCAGGTTAAAGCGTGACGCCGTCAGAATTTACATGCAATTTTCACTGGCTTATCATGAGTAAATTTCACATCCACCTTTTCTTGCCAAGCCATGACGCCGTCCAGAGTAAAATATGACGCCGTCAAAGGTAACTTTTAGCCGATTTTTGAGACTTTGTCGTTTTCTTCACTTTAATGCTCCAAAAACGTCCAAAAAAGCCTCCTTTTCCAGATTTCTCCTCAAAAGTACCTAAAATGACAAAAGGAACGATTTAGGGCAATATTTGATCAAATAAATACGATTTAGGGCTTAAATGACCCCTTAAAAGCGGTACACTTTTCGCTTCATCAAGATACCATTATAAGAGGTTGCACTCTAAATTTATTAAACCACCCATTCAACATCGATCTCATGCCAGTCGAGTTGGGTAGTTTTGACGTCATCATAGGGATGGATTGGCTATCGAAATATCATGCCGTCATCATCTGTGATGAAAAGATCGTCAGAGTACCCTACGGGAACGAGTTTCTGATAATAGAAGGAGATCGGAGCGATCGTGCGCGTTCGTCAAGATTGAGCATCATCTCTTGTACGAAGGTGTAGAAGTGCATCGAGAAAGGATGCCACCTCTTTCTAGCTCATGTTACTGAGAAGAAAGAAAAGGAGCTCGGAGAGAAACGATTGGAAGACGTGCCAATCGTGAGGGATTTTCTGAAAGTTTTCCTAGAAGACCTGCCTGGACTCCCACCGGCCAGACAGATCAAATTTCAAATCGATTTGGTGCCAGGAGCCTCGCCTGTAGCGCGAGCACCCTATCGGCTAACACCGATGGAGTTACAAGAGTTGTCTGATTAGTTGGATGAACTATCAGGGAAAGGTTTCATCAGACCGAGTTCTTCGCCTTGGGGGGCTCCAGTCCTATTTGTTAAGAAGAAGGATGGATCCTTCAGGATGTGTATCGACTATCGGGAGCTGAATAAGCTAACCATCAAGAATCGATACCCACTCCCGAGAATCGACGATCTATTCGATCAACTACAGGGTTCATCAGTAATATTCCATGATTGACTTGAGATCAGTTATCATCAACTCAAGTCCGGGAAGAGGATATCCCGAAGACTGCATTCAGAACCTGATATGGCCATTACGAATTCCAAGTTATGCCATTCGGCTTGACTAACGCACCAGCCGTATTCATGGACCTCATGAATCGGGTGTGTAAGCCGTACTTGGATAAATTCGAAATCGTGTTCATTGACGACATCCTGATATATTCTAAGAATGAGAAAGAGCACGAGGAACACCTCAAGCTAATCTTAGAATTATTGAAGAAGGAGGAGTTACATGCCAAGTTTTCAAAGTGTGAATTCTGGATATCAACTTGTGCAGTTTCTGGCCACGTGATCGATAGTCAAGGCTTCACGTGGATCCCGCAAAGATCGAGTCAATAAAGGATTGGGCGACACCCACAACACCTACCGAAATACGCCAATTCTTAGGACTTGCCGGTTATTACCGAAGGTTCATTGAAGGTTTCTCCAAGATAGCGAAGCCTTTAACTAAAGTGACACAGAAGAATGTAAAATATGACTGGGGAGATAAGGAGGAAGAAGCTTTTCAACTCCTTAAAGAAAATTTGTGTAGTGCACCTATTTTGGCCTTACCTGAAGGTAGTGAGACTTGTTGTTTATTGTGACGCATTCACACAAAGGTTAGAAGCCGTGTTAATGAAGAGAGAGAAGGTAATAGCATATGATTCTCGACAACTGAAAACCCATGAGAAGAACTACACAACCCATGCCCTAGAGTTAGGATCAGTTGTGTTTTCACTTAGAATTTGGAGACACGATCTCTATGGCACGAAGTGTGCGGTGTATACCGACCACAAAAGCCTACAACACATCTTGAACCAGAAGGAGATGAACATGAGACAGCGTCGATGGTTGGAATTGCTTAGCGACTACGATTGTGAGATCCGTTACCACCCAGGCAAGGCAAATGTGGTTGCCGATGCCCTCAGCAGAAAATAGCGGATCAAACCTTTCAGAGTCAGATCGTTAGGAATGATGATCAGTTCGCCGCTTCCAGCGAAAATTCTTGAGGCTCAGGTCGAAGCACTCAAGGAAGAAAACCAACCGCGTGAGAAGATTTACGGAATGCCAGAGAGTGAGAATGGCTTTGTAAAGAGATTCGATGGAGTTTTGTGTTATGGGGATAGGAGTTGGATCCGCTATACGAGGAATTCGTGATTTGATCATGCACGAATCCCACAAATCCAAATTCCATCCATCCAGGATCCGACAAGATGTACTTGGTTGAAGAAGTTATATTGGTGGCCAAACATGAAGGCCGATATAGCTGAGTACGTCAGTAAATGTTTAACGTGTTCGAAAGTCAAGGCAGAACACCAAAGACCATCCGGTCTGCTTGTTCAAACTGAAATTCCAGAATGGAAATGGGAGCGCATCACTATGGATTTTATCACCAACGTCCTAAGACGTCGAGCGGTTTACGACACGATCTGGGTGATCGTTACCATCTCACTAAATCTGCTCATTTCCTTTCTATAAGGGAAAATGATAGCATGGACAAACTTGTGGATGTATGTGAAGAAAATTGTTGCAAGGCATGGTGTGCCTGTTTCTATCATCTCTGATCGAGACAGCCGGTTCACGTCTAACTTCTGGAAATCGCTCCAGGACGCATTGGGAACCGACCTTGACATAAGTACAACTTATCATCCTCAGACTGATGGTCAGAGAGAAAGGACCATTCAGACTTTAGTGGACATGCTGAGAGCCTGTGTGATTGACTTCGGGAACGGCTGGATAAGCATTTACCTTTAGCGAGTTTTCCTAAACACAGCTATCACACCAGCATAAAGGCTGCACCGTATGAAGCACTTTAGTATAAGTGCAGATCACCATATGTTGGGTGAGTCAGAGAAGTCAACTTACCGGACTAGACCTAGCCCACGAGACTATTGAAAATATTGTGCAGATCAAGAGCCGAATGCAAGCGGCTCATGACCGTCAAAAGAGCTATGCCGACAAGAAACGCAAAACCCTTGAGTTTCAAGTGGGTGACAAAGTGATGTTAAAAGTCTCACCATGGAAGGCGTGATAGATTTGGTAAGCTGGAAGTTGAACCCCGTTATATTGGGCCTTTCGAGATCCTTGCAGAATCGGTTCCGGTAGCCTACCGATCGAACTGCGTACGAGCTCAGCGCTGTGCATGACGTTTTTCATGTCAGCAACTTGAAAAAGTGATTATCTAACGATAACGCTGCCATTCCCTTGGATGAGATTTAGCTTGACAAGAAACTGAATTCATCGAGGAGCCGATTGAATCATGTGACCGGGAAGTTAAACGGTTAAAGCAGAGCCGTATCCCAATTTTAAAGGTCCTTTGGAACTCTCGCAGAGGTCTCGAGTACACTTGGGAGCGAGAGGATGAAATCATGCAAAAATATCCTCATCTCTTTTCGAACTCGTCGAGTAACGCAAATTGAAATCCGGGACGGATTTCCCTATTAGCTGGGGAGACTGTGACAAATGGTAATTTTCACATTTTAAGTTAATAATAAATGTTTATTTATTATTTTAAGCCGAGCATTTCTATGCGCAATGCATGTTCTAAGCATTTATGAGCATTTTTGGGAGCTGTCCACATACTGTAGCTACAGTCACTGCTGAAAAAGTTTATTTTGTCAGTAAGCGTAAAGTATTCTATTTTTGATAGTTACTGACAAGTTTCGTAATTTACTGAGAGCTTTCTCGTATTTACTGAAAAGCAACCCCACACGCGTACCGACAATACAGTATATATGGTAGCAGTCAAATAAAAGCATTTTTGAGAAAATAATAATATTTTATTATTATTCTGACGGAAACATCAATAAAAACTTTATTTTGCGTATACGTTTCCAAAAAGGTCAAACCGGGACTTTACAGTAATATTTAAGCTTAAACCGACACACGATACACCAACGATGTTCAAAATATATTTTCCCCCTCCCCCTTTGTCGTTTGCCGCCCATATCACACCAAGACAAAACCTTGTTTTTATACTAATTAAATTGTTAATGGATGATGACCATGCAACATTTTTCTTTTTTACCCTAAGTGTGTTTATAACACTTATAACACCCATATTCACCTCATCAACTTACCAAGATCAAAATTTTCCTCTCTACACTTCAAAACTCACGGCCAACTATTGAAATTCAAGATCTACAAAAATTTGTTGAAGTTTGAACTAATCGGGGTGTACTTTCAAGTGTTTTGGGTTAATCGGAACGTGTCTTGGGTAAATTTGGTGTGTTCTTGAGCCCTTCTACCCCTCGACTTTCTTCAAGCATTGCAAGGATTTTCAAAACTTGTTCAAATCTTGTTCATATCAAGTTATCTTGATGTTTAAAAGTGTTACCAAGTGCTAAATGTTTATGTTTAACTAAAATGAAAAAGTTATGGTTTAATGTCTAGTTATGTTTGCTCGACTTTTCTTAAGTTTTCATACAAATTATGATATTTCTTGCTTGTGTGGTGAATCTTGTTGCTTGTGGTACTAGTTTGATGATACAAAAGTGATTAGTGCTAATTACGCGTATTTAAGACGAAATATACACTTTTATGTGTATACATATGAATCGGCTAGTTTTAAAAGAAATAATTATTGGGGTTTTGAAAAACATAAAGTTTTGGCTCTAGTGGTGAAATGGTGAAATTTATGCTTGTTAGCTTATTTTAGTTAGCTTATTGAAATAAGCACTAGCTTATTGGTTTTAAATTAATTGTTTTGGACTAAAATAGATCTCGACATAAATGGGCCGAGCCCATTAACCTCTCGGCCTACTTGGGCTTTTTGGATCGAATTGCTTATTGGAAGTGCTTATTAGCTTATTTGATATTTAACGTAAATAAAAAGGGTTAATTAGTTTTCGGCTAAAAATGGACTAATGGACCCAATATGGCCTATTCGGCCCAATAAACATTTCGGGAGCAAAAATGAGTTTTGGAACATTTTCGACTCACTATAATTATTTTTGTAAAATAGAACGCTATATATCGATTAAAATCATTTTGAACTCGTCTTGACACTTTAAGCCCAATAAGGCAAATAAGAGGATTTTTGGCCCAAATTTATGAATGTTGACTTTTTGTTGACTTTTGAGAGTATTTTGACTAAACGTTGACTTTTGTTTCGAAAACTATAATTATAAAGTAATCGTAACGATAAGTATAGTTATAACGATGAATATACATTTTGGACTAGTTTGCAAATATAGTTAACGAAAAGGATTATTTGAGGAAACTGCAACACTTGGGAAATGTGGAAAAGCTTGAATAAACGAATGGGTCATGCCCGATTTTTCCAAAATTTCGACGCTTAGAATATTTTCAGATGAAAACCGACTAAAAGACGAAATGGATTATTTTTATTATTAAAAATATTAATTCTTCTAAATTATTATTTTTAGATCTTATAAGACTTATAAATATATTTTTGACATTTATACACATGCACTTATTTAATTTCTCAAAATTAAATACTTATAAATTTCTTTATAATTGTCATTATATTATAAATAATTATAATATTTATATTATAATAATACCCCGCTAACACCATTATCATATTAATTATTCAATACTTATTTAATTAATTATAAGTCTTAATTAATTAAATACTTAATTATTAAATATGTATATATACGATAATATATATATATTACTTACGCAGTTTGCGACGACAAACACTAAGCACGGAAGTTCCGTCGCATGTATATTCACCGTACACATTCACTATGAGCCATCACCAAAGAGTTTTATACGATAAACTATTTTGAAATGTACCTTACCACACAGCAAGCAAGAAATACACGAGCACTGGTCACACGTAAACTTTTCAATTGAGTTAAAACATTTAAAACACGAATATTTCGCTAAGACTTACCATGCTGATCTAGGTCGCGTGTCGGAGCGGTTGCACTGTGCTGTTGTTGATTAGAAGATTGCTATTGTTTTTAAGGTGAGTTTATAGCCCTATTTTTTATATGTATTGCTTTTATAAACCATGGGGTGAGAAACTTGCAAAACTGTTTTCATGGACCAAATTAAACTTTGTTTTTATACACACTTGTATGCGGAAACCTAAGTTAGCTGAATCCCATTGCGCCCACTGATGAGTGTGTAAATACTCATCATTTTATGCCCATTTTAGACCATAAAAATACTGAAAACAACCAAATAGACCAAATAATGTTTCAAATATTCGTGGTTTGTGTTTTTATGTGTTTCAGGTACAAAAGGATCGAAAACAGGGCAAAACAGGCAAAAATCGAGCACAGGATTGGAAAATCGTGAAAAGCTGAAGCCGGGAAAGGAAATTACAAGTTTGGACCGGGATTATGCTCAAATTCTCAAGATTCAAACCTCAAGAATATCCAAATGACAAAAATGGTCCTTGGGATAATTTTCAGAATGTTGCATAAATGGTCCCTCAATTTTCAGATATTACACATATGGTCCCTAAACTTTAGCCTAACCCTAAACCATTATCCAATTTAACCCAAAATAAATTAAACCCATTAAACCCCAAGCCCATTAACCACAAAAGCCCAACCCTTAGTTAAAATTTTTACCCCGTATTTTTAGTTAACATCCAAACCATTGACCCGATCAAACTCCCATCTTCCCTAAAACCACCCCGCCAAATACCAATACCAGGAAACCAAAACCATGTCCAATTCCCCAGGTCAGACAATCATGTCCCCCCATACCCCTTTTTCTGAGACACGCCAACCTCCCCCCTCCTTAGCTAGTACCCTTGTTCACGTGCGATACAAAAATCCCACTAACTCAACTTTCCCGCCAAAATCGAAATCAATGGCTGGGATTAATCTAGCTTAATTGGATGGTGGGATTTGATGAGAGAGATCAAAGGAAGCTTCTGGGAATGTTATTTAAAGAAGAAAAGTCAACAAGAAAGATTGGTCACTGTTTTTAGACCAAAAATTTCGTAGTGTAGTTTTTAAATTAAATTTAGTTAAGTTTCAATGTAACTTTAATTTCAGTCAAATGTAATTCTCATTTTCAGTGTAACTTCAAAAGCTTTGTTCTTTTTCAGTGTAATTCGAGTTCCATCTAATTCAGAAATTTGAAATTTGTTGTTGTTTAATTTCCAAAAGCTTTTCTTTTCAGCTTAATAAGCTAACATAAGCTCGTGACACCTTAATGTTAGTTTATTGTTGCTGAGCTCAGTTTAATTGCAAAGTAGTCAAATAAGTCAACAAAGTCAACTCTGGTCAACGTAGCACTATTCACTAGCTTATTAAGTGCTTATTTCCTTTTTCTGTGTTTACTTGCTTAATTAGAGGTTAAAATAAGTTAGTTTGATAGTTGGTATAAGCTTAAATCTCATTTTTCACTAAAAACTCAAAAAACAGTCAAAAATAGTCAACTTAAGTCATTAGCTTATTTAAGGCTTATTTTAATTTGTAATTTGCTTTTCTCATGTTAATTAAGTTAGTGCATCACTAATCAGTTAGAGTCATAGGTTATTTTAGTGATTTCTAGTTTTAAACTTCATTCAGGCAATAAAAAGGGGTGTTTGGTTTTATAGTCAATTAGGTCAAAATTGTTTAAAAAAAAGGTCTTACTGTTCATTGACACTTTGCCCAGATTTGATTGAGCTTATAACAGCTTGTTTAAGCTGTTTTCAGTGTCACATTGTTTGGTTTGAAGGTTTTGACAGGTTGGAGTTGGCTGATGCAGGAATAAGGCCTCAAACTGCTAGAATAAGCCCCTATAAGCTCATGCTTGTTTCAGGTTCATTTATGCATTTCTCATGTTCCTTATATCCATTATCAGTTTACAGTAGAACCCCATAGGTCTTGTTTTTAAGATTCATAAATTTCAGGTATAGTTAGTATTGCAGTTTGCATTTGTTAAATTTCCCTTTCTCTCAGCTTTATATCTGCTCACTTATAGATCATTTAGGTCTGATTTTTATGTTATAGATAGTTTATAGTATGATTTTAATCTGTTTCATCTTAGTTGAGCATTTAGAACTTATTTTCTAGCTTATTTCTTATCTGCAAATTGCCCCTTAGGACTGTTCTGATCCTGCCCAACTCTGCACTCAGCTTTTTCAGTTTTTACCCACCTGATCTAGTGCTTATTTGGATGAGCAATTGGATTTAACTTTTGGGCATTTTCAGTTTGTAGGTTATCTTATAGTATGGGCTTTTAGCTTCTGCTTTTAGATTCTCCCAATAAGCTCTTATGTAGCTTATGGAACAGCTGCAAATTGGCTGTTAAGTCATTTTGGTTCTGTCTCATCCATGTACTGATCAGCTGCTTATCAGCTTATTCTAAGTAGCTTCTTTGAGCTTATTCAGTAGTTTTTAGTTTCAGTTAGTATGTTTTTCATTTCCTGAGCTTTTGGTAATTTTTGGATAGCTTTTGCTTATTTCTAGCTTATTTTCAAACTGCTTAATTGGCTGTTCAGCTTATTTAAGCTGATCCAAGTCCTGATTTTATTTTTCCTAGTTTCAGAAATATATTTTAGACTTACTCAGAATTTTCCAGATTTTTCTGTTTTCATTTTCTATTTTTAAAGCATTTAAATAGTTTAACTTAGTTTTTAATTCATAATAAATAATTAAAAAGTCAAAAAAATATATTTCTTTTTTGTAAAATTTTCTTTTGTCATTTAGGATGTAAGAAAAATAATTTTGTACCCGTAGAGTTTTTATTTCATTATTTTGACGTTTTTAGGTTCGTTCTCGTTAATTCGCGTTTTTAAGGTGTTTTTTTTTTTTTTTTTTTTTTTTTTTTTTTTTTTTTTTTTTTTTTTTTTCTTTTACATTTTTAATCTAGTTTTTTTTCTTAAATTGTTTTTCTCGCCTTTTAAATCGTTTTTAATTTATGTTCACATATCTTAGCGTAGAAAACCCAAAATCCTTTTATTCTCACCATTCAGCACACGCAATCACGATTCGAGATCACGAATTCCATTCACGCCTTCGTTGGGGATAACGACCCGGGAATACAACTTCCATTGTATTCCATGGAAATAAATATGACTTGATTTTAACGGATCACCCACCATCATCAACCGTCAATTCCTGCTGAAAAACGTGTGTGATATAAATAGATCTATTGGGGGTGACTCCCCCGTTCGGTTGGATCGGCATAGTCAACGCGAACGTATACCATATCGGAATTTGCTGAGTGTCTGGGGATTAACACTCGCGGGCACCCTTTATTTGCTATGCCAGTTTGGCATATTGTTTGTCTAGTTTGGTTGGATGAGCTTAGTGTTTGCATAGCGGGATAGTGTGTTTGCTGAATTATTTGCTATGGTCCATATGTGCTTATTTACTTTAAACCTATGAACTCACCAGCGTTAGCTGACTTTTAGCATGTTTTTCTCAGGTATTTGAGAATGTGTTTACTGAAGGCAGGGCATGACAATGGTCATAAATTTGTTGGAAATGTTTTTGCTTATGCGTTAAACTCTGAATTTGGGACCGCTTTATTAAATGGGCTTCATTTTATTTGAATTGAACGTGATGTATGACAATATAACTTTGAAAATGTAAACTATTTTCAAACGGATTTTTAATCCGTTCTCTATATCTTTGTGTTGTGATTATTGATTTAGTAGCACTCAAATATGTATGCTTCCGCAAATCTTGATTTTGGGGGTGTTACATATATCAAGAAAAATAGTGTACCCAAAAAAACGAAAGATAACAAAAAAAAAATTGCCGAAAGTATATGAAACTGCCTATCTATTATTTATGCAAGTTAACTATTTACAGTTCTTTAGATACAGTAGAAACTCGATAAATTAATACTCGATTATTTAATAAACTCTCTAAGATAATATTTTTTGCCGGTCCCGACTCGGGGATAGGGTGCTAAATTAATAATTCGCTAAAATTATAAGATAATACATTTTTAATAATTTCTTTAGACCCCATATAAAATATAAATTAATAATTCCTTATATATAGCATATTACATGAATGATTTATGAATGTTTCTTGAAAAATGACTCAATTGTCTTTTGTTTTTTGTTGAAATCAATTTCCCCTTGAATCTCGTCTCTAATTTTCCTTAGCATGGTAAGAACTTCTGGTGTTGTTTTCTCATAGCTCAACAAGAAATTGTTCAATGTGATTGCCGCTTTAATAGCTTCGTTTCGCGAAGGGGGCTCCATTGTAGAACTTTCATCATCTTCTTCATCGATATCATCTTTATTAATTCCAATAACGCTTTCAATAATTTCTTCATCAGTCAACAACTGTGCAACTACATTTTCTTCTGGGTGAGTCAGAACATCTTCGACATCCATTGCATTGCGATAACCCAACTCTTTGATCAAATTCTGAAGTTTACATGCATTGTATACAATAATTAAGTGGAAGCTTGAAAGGTGTTTATCAACTAAGTATTCTACTATAAATTAATAATATATTAATTAATATATAAATTAATAATTATTAATTTATCGATTAATTAATAACTCTTTTAATTAATAAATTTTGGTGGTCCCAAGTGTATTATTTTATAGAGTTTCTACTGTATGTAATTCTTTTACAAGAGGGGTTGAAGTAGGTTTTAATTGAAAATAACAACTAATCTCTCATTTTCTTTTATAAAATGAGTTGCTAAGATTCATCTTTTGGTATACAAGAAAATAAAAGTCTCTAATTAAACTTTTCTCGATCAACTATTTGCGAGAACAATTCGTATAGAAGGGCTTAAAAGAGTGTGTGGGTCCTGCAGGTACATAAGTCATAACCTAGCAAGTGAACGATTAGATACTTATATCAAAAAAGAATTTGGTAAGCTGAGGGAGTAGAAATATATGATTGGTTCAAGTACAAAATGTTCAATATCTTAAGTGCATTTAAACCCAAATTTACCCAATCAGTTAATTATCTTGTAATTTATGTCGCTAGTGTAATGTTGGTTAAAAAATCATAAAATTCTGTTCAAACTATGTAGGAGTAGGAATTCAACATGGACCCAATAAATAGTTTGGACAACAAGTGACATATTACTCCATAGAGTTGGGTGTTCATCGGTCAATTATCATGTTGTTTGATTTATTTGGTTAGGTTCAATTTATTTTTTGGGTAAAATCAAAACTGGACTGAATCGAATTCAAATTCGATTAAACTGAACTCAAAATCGAATCTGAATTCGGTTCGGTTTTCGTGTTGACCCAAATAACCCGCGAATTACATAATTTATATACTTTTTCATTTAATTAAATAGATTTTTAGCATAAAAAATTTCAAACTTTAAAAATGTTATATTTATACTACAAAAGAATTTTAATATTTTTTTATATAAATATATAAAAATATATATATTTATGAGAATCGATTTTTGGTTGGTTCGGTTTTCATTTTACCAAAACCATATCCAAGCCGAGAATCGAATATTTAATTCGGTTTGGTTCAATTTTGGCAAATTCAATTCGGTTACAAATTCAGTTCAGTTTTATTCGGTTAAGTTCGTTTTGGCTTTTGATTCATGTGGGTATTACCTAATTTGTGAACACCCCTACCTTAAAGATGTGGGATTGGGTTGTTGGTAGATCTAATACTTGGGCTACAATGTTTTGTAATTTAATTGGGCTTTTGGGCTAAGAGTTTAACATGAGAAACAGAGGACACGGAGAGTTCATCGGTTCGGTTATCGGGTTATTCGGTTCGGTTAGTTAGGTTAAAAAAATTTCTTGGTCAAACCGAAAACCGAACCGTACCGAATTCATATTTGATTCAACCGAACCGAATAACCGAAAACCGAACCCCTATAACCGAAAACCGAACCGAATAACTCGAATACATAATTTTAATTATTTTTTCATTCAATTATATATATTTTTTGCACAATATTTTTTTCAAGCTTAAATAATGTTATATTTATATTAAGAAAGAGTTTTAATGTTTTTTTTCTTCATATAAATACATAGAAAAAATATATATTTATTTGAATTCGGTTTTCGGTTTTCATTGCCAAAACCATATCCAAACCGATAACCGAATATTTAGTTCGGTTCGGTTCGGTTTTGACCAATTCGGTTCATTTTTTTCGGTTCGGTTCGGTTTCCGTATTCGGTTACTGTGGATATTACCCGGTCCGTGAACACCCCTAGACACTTGTTCAGTAACCAAGAATGAATAGTTTTCCTTTTTTTTAGCAATCACTTTTTTTTTTTTTTTGAAAATTAGCAATCAAATATTCAAATATCTTATCAACGTCTTAACTAAATACTAATATAATATGTTCGCCAAAAATAAATACCTTATTTAATTGTCCTGGTTTTGTTTTTGTTTTTGTAGGTTGCTCCAATATGCAGTAAACAAGCTTTGCCATTTCTGAACAAAAACATGTTTGTTTATCGAATTTAAAATGATCATCAATAATGTCAATAACAAATAACAACTCAGCAATAAAGTTTTACTGAAGAAGAAAGTTCTTATGCTTTATTCTATCAGATGTCTCATCATATGTATGGCAAAGGGGTTTGACGATATACTTTTGAAAGGTAGAGGTGATGAACGAATAGAAATAACACATTTACGTAAGGAAAACAGGCCGAAGGGCTCATTGTTCTGGTGTATTATGTGATAAAGCATGCAAATATATTATAGAAAGAAGACACTGTTAAGTAATGTATTTGAAATATATGGATCATAATATGCTTTATTTCTAAAGCATATTTAAAAGATTCAAGCTTAAGGATAATGACGTAAACACATGACAAGTGAAACTATGATATTATAATTATCTTAAGGCGTTCCAAGTATAATTAAATAAGTAAGCATGTACATAAACTTTAGAATAAGCAATGTGAAATCATCACTTTCAAATGGATTTTTCAAAATTAAAATAGGCTGGCTATAAAGTTAGTTCGACTTTGTAAACATTGAATCAAGCCAAAATGCATCGGCTAAACTGCTACTGATGGGACAATCCAATCTGGAACTTTTGTTATGTGATGTGGAGAAGACGTGACATGCTTAGGCCATCGTTCGTTGTGTTGGTAATCTAAGCTAGAGGGAGCCAGATCGTGAAACTGGTCAATTTGTGTCATAATTTTATTATAAAGTTCTGAATGAGTAGAATCAAATCTTTTGGCTAAAAATGAAATATATAAACTGCCAAACGACTTAAAATACACTCGTCGCATATTTAGGCTTTTAAAACATTCTTAGTATCTTGATCTAACCAATTAAACCTTTATGATCTTGTTATCATGTTAAATATACCAGACTCAATATTTTTTTACCCATCCTGTAAATTCGCTCATTCTTACCCATCCCATAAGTTTACTCGTACGTTCTTACTGGCTCTAAGTTTTAACTATTTGCCAAAGTCATCCTGTCATTTTCCCATCTATAGCCCCAAGATTAGAAAGCACTAAAAATTTCAAGTTTTAGCAAGTAACTCAAAAGCAACTCTTTTTTGGTGCAGTACGTAGTGGTGGTGTGGATTTGAGATGAGTGCAATTACACATTACATCAAGGTTTTTTTTCCTTAAAGGGAAGAATCTATATTTATTGGGAATATAGCATCTCATTTTCTATCGTTGACATGGTTAGACAAGTTCATGGAGTTCTACTGAAAACCAATCAATCTAAGAACAGGGTCAAGAATCTATATTTGTTGGTTGGTTGTGAGCCCAGAACAGGGTGAAGATAATCAATAGCCTAACTAATTACCAATGAATGGTTACCGGATATCACTTGGAATCGTGTTATCACTTTCCAAAGTAAACTATTCGACCCTAATGCCTGGGTATCACGAATATCTACTTGGGATAAGACCAAATGTATGTTATTGAATTAGGCACAAATCAATAACCCTTTGCGTATAAGTGTTATGTGTTTTCTGTTGTCTCTCACCATGCAGTTGTGTTTGATCTCGCATTTATAGGTAAGATCACTCAACCCTAGTCAATGAAATTATGAGTGATTAACGGCCTATTAATCACCACATAATTAGCCTCCATAATAATAGGAATTAGTGGTTACATGACCAATTAAACGTGGTCAATAAAGCAGTTTTAACTGCCACTTGAATAGGTCAAAGCCGTTACAAGTTAGTAATGATTCAGTCTCAGCTAGTTGATTCACTCGCTGATGAGCTAGTCCCTGAGGGTTGCTCCCTGAGTATGTTCGCTGAGAGGTTCACTCCCTGAAGACATGAACTCTCTGATGAGACAACTCCCTGATGAGATCCTTCAACCTGAGCTGAACTCATCAGATGATGAATACCGTTCAGTCCAGAATGTCACTCACAGACGAGTGCACTCACTGAACTTCATCAGGAACCATACTTAACCACTATCAGAGTCAGGGTGTTCAGGGACCTTATGGGCGTACACTCCGTACCTCCTGACCCATTACCAGGTGTGAACTGATCCCTCAAGTGCACTAAATTTTCCAACAATCCTCCCCAAATTTAGTTTACTTCCTTTGCATGAAAATTAAACATTAAACAAAACAAGTGCATAAACGAAAATATCCTGAGGATTGAATTTCCATCTTAGTACATTACACGTTCAAATATTCAAGAATCAGGGTGTTCTAAGAATTGAACCCTTCAACCCATTTGAATACCTGAAGATAAAATACACACAAGTTTTCAAACACTTAAACGCTCCTGACACTTTACAAGCCATGTGTCCATATCCAATTCATAAATGTTGTAAGAGCCAAAAGTCCTAAGCTCCCTGAAGCGGCAAAACTTCAACATTCACATAGGTGGTTCCTCTTTATTCATGCTCCTGCCAAGCATTTTTTCAAAGAAATTAACAATTAAGAAGTAAAAGCTTCATCCTCCTTTCCAGCAGGTTCCGAGCACAAACCTTGGGATGATTGTGAAACATGTGCTCCAGTCCACTGAAGGTTTAGCTTTCCACATTGAACTCAGCCCCCAAGTTTCCTCAGGAGGGAGTTGGGTGTCTTAGCATTCAGTGACTAAGTTGGACTTAAACCCATCCCTTTAGCAGACTTTATAACCAAGTCTCTAGCTAATCCCTTCGTCAAGTGATCAGCTAAGTTTTGTTGAGATCTAACAAACTCTATAGAAACCACCCCATTCATGATAAGTTCACGAATCATGCTATGCCTGACACCTAAGTGTCTAGACTTTCCATTGTACATCTGGCTATAAGCCTTTGCCAATGTAGCAGCACTATCACAACGGATAGAAATAGGTGATATAGGTTTAGGCCACAATGGAATCTCAAGAAGCAAGTTTTTCAACTATTCAACTTCTTTACCAGCAGCTGCTAAAGCCACAAATTCAGATTCCATTATTGAACTGGTGATACAAGTTTGCTTCTTGGATGCCCAAGAAATTGCACCTCCACCAAGTAGGAATACCCAGCCACTGGTAGACGAATTGTCTTCAGTGTTACTGATCCAACTTGCATCAGTGTATCCTTCCAACACTGAAGGATAACCAGTATATGAGAGACTATAATCCATAGTTCTCTTCAAATACTTCAGTACCTGATGAGTGTCTAAATACTCATCATTTTATTCCCATTTAAACTGTTAAAACAGCCAAAAACACTCAGAAAAGTCACATAATATTACAAATATCTCTGGATTGTGTTTTTATATGTTTCAGATGCAAAAGGATTGAAATCAGCTGAAAAACGAACAAAGTTTGCATAATTGGCAGTTTCAGTCCCTGAACTTTCACAAATTGTCAAAATTAGTCCTTTAAAGTTCAAGTTTGCAAAATGGCAACTTAGGTCCCTGAAGTTTCAAAAATGGCAAAACAAGTCCCCCGGTTTTCAAAAATGGAAAATTATCTTTTATGGTCCTTGTACTATTGAAACTTGGCATGAATGGCCCTTGTGATAAACTTTGGAAAGTTGTCAACTCAGCCCCCTCAAAACTTCATAAATTACAAAATTGGTCCTTGTGTTTAATTAACAAACCAAACCGGACCCTATCTTTTATAAACCCAAAATAAAACCAAACAAATACCCAACCCAAAATCCTAATTACTAAACCCAGTTACCAGCCCAACCAAAACTTACCCAAGCCCAACTAAAAACAAACCCGATCCACCCCTTTAGCAAAACCCAGAAGTTTGACCCAAAGTCAAACTTCCTTTCTCCAAAACCACCCTGCCAGATACCACAAAACCACCTCACCCCCCAGCTGGCTACATCACACCTCACCCCATACCTTTTCACTGATACACGTGTCTTCCCCCTCCTACTTAGCTACCAACTTGCCCACATGACTCAGAGAAAAAGCCAAATCCCCACTTGTCCTGTTTTCCCGCCAATTTTGAGATAAACGAACCAGATGGTTTCAAAGCAATCCAATGGGTGGGAAATAATGGGAAGTCGACAAGGAAGCATGTGGGATTATTATTTAAAGAAGAAGAAGACTCAGAGAAGAGGTGTCACTAGTTTTAGACCGTTTGTAGTGTAAACTTTATTTACTGCTTAATTTTAGTTTAAATTCAAGTTTGATTGTAATTTCAAGTTGTTTCAAAGTTATTTGTACTTTAATCATTCTGTATTGTACTGATTCTCTAGTTAATGAAATTCCAAAGGTTTCAAATTTCCTGTTTAATTCGAATCAAGTTGAAGTGTTAATTAAAAAGCTTAGTTATTGTTTGAATAAGCTCATACAAGCTTAATATAGCTTGGTGTGAGCCTATTCTAGTTTAAATCTGTTCTAATTCAAGAATCCCAGAAAAGTCAACAAAAGTCAACCTGGGAGCTAATTAGCACTTCTGGTTAAATAAGCTATTCAGGAAGGCTTATATTGGGTTTCTAGCTTATTTCTGATAAGCTAGGAGTGTTTATGTTCCATTCTCTTTGTGTTAAAAGCCAATTCAGTTGTAAGCCTATTCCTTAATTTTTGCTTAATCTTTCCATTTCACTGTTACATAGCTTAATATTAGCTTATCTCATAAGTTTTCTGCTTATTAATAGTTTATGATTGTATTTCATCTATTTTGTCAGTAGTTAACAAGCCTTTTCTTTATTTGCTTAAAAATCAGTATAAAAAGCCAAAAATAGCTAAATATAGTAATTGCTTATTAATAAGTTTATTTCAGTTTTTAATTATTAATTAGTATATCAATAAGTTAGTTAAACTCAGTTTATTAAGAATCCTAGCTTAAAAAGCCTGTTTCAGTTTTAAAAAATCCAAGACAGACCCCATAAGGGGTGTTTGGTTTAAGACCTTACAATGGGTCAAACGGGGCAAAAATGGGTTTTCACTGTTCAATTGCATATGGTTATGGTTGATCATGCTTAATTTAGTTTGTTTAAGCAGTTAGTAGGAGATTCTCAGCTAATTTGGATTGTTTCCATGGTTTTGAGTAGGACTGCCTTAAGTTTAGAAGTGGAACTGAGCAAATAAGCTCAAAATAGCAATAAGCCATTTGAGCTTTTCTTGTGACATTCCCTTGTTTCATTTGGAGCATTAAGTAGTTATAACAGAGTTGGTTTAATCTTAGTTTGAATTGTGACCTTAAGCTAGTATCTGCACATGCCCTGCACACCCATGTCTGGCCAAAACAGCCTCATAGTCACTTTTTGATCTAAATTTTAAGCTAGTTAGAATAGATATTAAGTTCTAATTTTCATTTTACAAATAGCTTACAAGCCTGTCTCCATCTGTTTGAGCTTATTTGGGATTATAGAGCTTATTTTGTTGCCTTATTTTGGTCTGCAAATCAACTCAGTGGACTGCCTTAGTCTGCACTTCTCAGTAGACCTCAGGGGTGTTTTGGCTTATTTTGAGCTTTTTAGCTTATTTCCCTGGCTCTTTCTTCATCATTTAGCTTATTTATACTTATCTCAGTTCAATTTAACTTTTTCCTTTAGCTCATAGCTTATTTTCAAGCTTCTAGCTTATTTTGTAAAATTCAAAGTCTTAAAACCTCAAAAGCTCAACTGATAAGCTGATAAGCTTCCAAACAGCTTGTTTTTAAGTTCTAAATTTTTTGTCTTTATTAAAGTTTGTTATTATCAGTAGTATAATAGTTTTGTAAAAGAAAAATTAAGAAAATCAAAATATAAAAAAAGTGATAGCTTCTATTTAAGCCATTTGGCTTATTTTTTTGCTTTTTCATTAAGCACTTTTCATTTTTATATTTTTCTTAGGTTCCTGTACTTATTTAATATTTATAGAAAAAGTTTCAGATTTTTATTTTTTTATTTAGTATTTATTATAATTTAAAATAGTTTAAATAATTATTAAATAATAATTAATTAATAATTAAATAGATAAAAAGTGTAATAAATATATTTTCGGTTTTAAAATAAGTTTTATAATATTTTAGATTTTTCTAAGTCGTAATTTCACTTTTCTAGCTTTATTTCATATTTTCTTATATTTTAGGGTATTATTAAATAGTTAAAAATAGTTTTTAATTAATAATAATTAAATAAATAGTCATAAAAATAATTTTAATTTTCCAATAATTTTCTTTTATTATTAGGATTCTAAAAATATAATTTTCACATCCGTGGAATTTATATTGGACAGAATTCACGTTTTATTTCGTACATTTACGTAATTTTTATTTAAACGTACGTTTTTAAGTTTTAAAACGTTTCTAAGTATTTTGCTTTCACGTACTTGTTCTTATAGCTTGTTTAAGCTATTTCCTTTTATATTTCCTTAGTTTAATCATTCAAAACCCTTTTCGGTTCAATTATCGCCCGATCACAAATTCGTTTTATTTCAGTTTACACACCTCGTTGGGACTTAACGACCCGAGGAAACACTAAACTCCTTTTGTTAATTGGCCTCAAGTTTTTGACTTTAGTTGACCATTTACCTTGGTCAATATAGTTGACTGTTTGAGGCCGACCAAATTTTGGCGCCGCTGCCGGGGAGGTGTGCTGCGTAAAAACGATTTGAAGTATCAGTGATTGTTGAATATACACCCATTGTAGATTTACCATCTTTGTTCATATTTCCTTATTTTTATATAAAACCAAAATAATCGTGAAGTTAATTCGTTTGACTAAACGATTACCAAAAACATTTTTATTCAAGTTTTCAACGAACACAAAAAACCCAAAAATATTCATCTTTACCCTCTTACCCTTTTTGATTCTTTATCCCTTTACCCTCTATCCATTTGATTCTAAACTTCTTATACCTTTCTTCTATGGCGTCTCTCGGGTATAAATGTTTTGATTGTAAAAGCCCATTGATTGACAGTCTTCGTTGTTCAAAGTGTGCGTGTGAGCGGTGTGGAAAGCATGCACCAAAGGATCGTGGATCTTGTTATTGGTGTGAATTATCCACTAAAAAGTCTCTCAAGGATTCTCAAAATTCTTCCGACTACCCTTCACAGCCCAAGATACATGCTATTAATGGCAAACCGTCAAGAATTGATCCAGACCTTTCACGATTTACGGTTCAAAAATTATCAAACAAACGTACTGAGCTTAAAGCGGTGACTAAAAGGAACAACTTGCCTAATCTTCACGTTTATCAAGAACAAGAACCAGAGACCATAACGGAAGTGGTGGAAATTCCTAGCTCTCAGAGCACCCCACTTGTCCCACCTCCGGATTCTTTAAGATGTTTTTCGAGACTTGATAGTCATTCGGATTATCGTGTTGATTTTGTTGATTCTTTGAATGATCCAAACTCTTTCGATTATTCTCAAAACAATTTTAACCACCCTCCTTATAACTCATACGAGCAAGAACCGTACTATCAGACTTTCAATGATACATTATTCCAAGATACACCGAGTTTCTCTTGTGAATTTTGTGGAGGTCCTCACCAAGGTTTTGATTGTCAAAATAATCAAAATTTTGGTTATGACCAAATTCCATATTATTCACCGAATCAGTCACAGCAAATGTATTGTTGTGAGTACTGTGGTGGTCCACATTATGAATCCGATTGTCAAACGAGGACCCCGCTTGTCTATGAGCATGTCCCTTGTAACAATCACGACTATTCTTGTCATGACCAACCTCCACAGTATCAAATGATTCAACCTCAGCCATCTCCTCTTGAAGAATCTTTTGAAAATGTATTCCAAAAACTTCAAAATGTGATGGATACACTTAATGATTTGGCTGTTAAAAATGCCCAAGAAAATCCTCATGAGAAATCCATGGAAGAATTGTTAGCTGAAGAGCAGGCTGCTAAAATAAATTCCCAAGATGTCTTTGAAAAATCTGTTAGGGAAACAATTGCAAAAGAAAAATCAGCCAAATCTAGCTCTCGATTCTGTTTCGTTCCTGATGACAGTGATGATGAAGATATCTTTGATGATGATTCATCAAGTTCATCAGTTGAGACTCCTTCCATGAATTTTCAGGGAGAAAAGAGCATGATGGAATTACTAGCAGAAGAACAAATGGAATTTGTAAAATCCATGTGTGCTAGTCCTTCTCAACTCCCTCAGTCTGCTGTTATCACACCCGAAGTTCCCACTAATTCTCTTATTATGGGGGACGAGCATCTTGACACTATTCCTGAAAAGGAATCGGACGAATTCATAAAGTCTAGTGTTGAGAACCTTGTCCCAATCCCAAGTGAGTCATAGGGAATTCTTGATCATGTGTGTGATATCCCTTCCCCTCTTGAGTGTTCAAAAGATCATTTTGAGACTTTCTCCGATTCTAATGATGAATATACATCTTATGGAGAAGTTGAGTATGTTGAGGCATCACTGCCCCATTCTGATGTTGACCCTCTTCTTGAGGAGTTTACTGATGAACTTACTCACATTGATCCACTTCCATCAGGAAGTAATGATGATCTCTTTGATTTCGAATCCAATCTGGAAGAAATCGAAAGTCTCTTATATCATGATCCATCACTCAATTCTTATCCCAACCCCGAGCTTAGTGATTCACATACTGATGAAAATTCTTTATCTTGTGAAGACATCAATCATGTGGAGGAATTACTTTCTGAGCTCGTCAGTCCAAAAGAGAATATTGATCATCTTGTTCCCGAAGCATTCAAAACGTCTTTCACCAATCCTCTGTTTGAATTCGAATCTGAAGTCACTCTAATTTCTGATAATCCACTCTTTGATATTCAGAACGAGGTAGGTGATGATTCCATAATAGAACAAGGATTCACAGATTTACATCACGTGAATGATTCTCTTTACGAGGAGTTCTCCTTTGAACTCACTCATATCATATCTCCACCAGAGTATGATAACTTCCACTTTGATCTAGACAAAAATGATCTTTGTGTTCCGGAGGGAGATGTTCTCAACACTGAGAATTTGATTAATATCAAAATTCCATCCCTCCCACCCAGAATATGTCTTGATCAAATAAGCTTAAATGATGAGATTCATGATACTGAAATCATGAATTCTCCTTCTAATGATGATGAGTTAGTCATGATTTTTATCATGACTTTCTTTCTTTTATTCACCTACACGGTGACTTCTCCTGTTCTTCACTCCTTCGGGAATGAAGACACTATCTTTGACCCCGGCATTTTCATTTATCATTTGTGAGCCGGGTCTGTGTATATCTCATCGGTGTGGAACTTTCATGTACTTCAATATTTATCCAAACATCTTGAATGAAAGTCCGATGGAGATTGTTTCTTCCACATGTTTCCCCAAGAACCAATGAATGCGGGGTCGAGTCAAGCTAGTGACTCGGTGAACAAAAACATTAGCACAACATGGGTTTTCACCCATGTCTCTGACTTCTTTCTCTTTTCTAACAAGTGTGGGGGAGATGCCCCACATGTTGTATATATGTACATTTTAATTTCAAAAAAAAAAATAAAAATAAAAATGTGTATATATAAAATAATGGCTATTAGTATTACCTTTTCACGTTCTAAGTGTTGGTTTAACAACCGGTACTTTGAATATTGAGGGCAATATTCAGTTCTAAGTGTGGGGGGGAATTCTAGCGAATTTGATCATATGTACCATCTAGTACCCCCATTTTGGCCAAAATTTTAAATTTTTTTCTCACTTAGAACGCAATAAATGGTTATCAGTCCGCCATGTCTAACCCACATAAGGATTGGCTAATCCGAGAGCAAACGGCTCTTGGTAAAGATATCTCAAATCCGTTTATGGCTTACAATTTGCCAAAAATTGTATGGTATTCGACTCACCATATCTTTTATAAGTGAAGAGTTGGCTAGTCCAGAAGCAAACGGCTTTTGGTAAAGACAAATCAAATCCGTTGACAGCTGATGATTTGCTCAAAATCATTTGGTTATCATTGTACCAAAGTATCACATACTAAAACATTGGCTACTCCAGAAGTAATGGCTATCTGGTAAAGAGTAAAATCCATTAAATTTTCAAAAAGGATTGCTAGGGACTAGCAATAGTTTAGTGTGGGGGATTGATGAGTGTCTAAATACTCATCATTTTATTCCCATTTAAACTGTTAAAACAGCCAAAAACACTCAGAAAAGTCACATAATACTACAAATATCTCTGGATTGTGTTTTTATATGTTTCAGGTGCAAAAGGATTGAAATCAGTTGAAAAATGAACAAAGTTTGCATAATTGGCAGTTTCAGTCCCTGAACTTTCACAAGTTGTCAAAATTAGTCCTTTAAAGTTCAAGTTTTCAAAATGGCAACTTAGGTCCCTGAAGTTTCAAAAATGGCAAAACAAGTCCCCCGGTTTTCAAAAATGGAAAATTATCTTTTATGGTCCTTGTACTATTGAAACTTGGCATGAATGGCCCTTGTGATAAACTTTGGAAAGTTGTCAACTCAGCCCTCAAAACTTCATAAATTACAAAATTGGTCCTTGTGTTGAATTAATAAACCAAACCGGACCCTATCTTTTATAAACCCAAAATAAAACCAAACAAATACCCAACCCAAAATCCTAATTACTAAACCCAGTTACCAGCCCAACCAAAACTTACCCAAGCCCAACTAAAAACAAACCCGATCCACCCATTTAGCTAAACCCAGAAGTTTGACCCAAAGTCAAACTTCCCTTCTCCAAAATCACCCCGCCAGATACCACAAAACCACCTCACCCCCCAGCTGGCTACATCACACCTCACCCCATACCTTTTCACTGATACACGTTTCTTCCCCCTCCTACTTAGCTACCAACTTGCCCACATGACTCAGAGAAAAAGCCAAATCCCCACTTGTCCTGTTTTCCCGCCAATTTTGAGATGAACGAACCAGATGGTTTCAAAGCAATCCAACGGGTGGGAAATAATGGGAAGTCGACAAGGAAGCATGTGGGATTATTATTTAAAGAAGAAGAAGACTCAGAGAAGAGGTGTCACTAGTTTTAGACCGTTTGTAGTGTAAACTTTATTTACTGCTTAATTTTAGTTTAAATTCAAGTTTGATTGTAATTTCAAGTTGTTTCAAAGTTATTTGTACTTTAATCATTATGTATTGTACTGATTCTCTAGTTAATGAAATTCCAAAGGTTTCAAATTTCCTGTTTAATTCGAATCAAGTTGAAGTGTTAATTAAAAAGCTTAGTTATTGTTTGAATAAGCTCATACAAGCTTAATATAGCTTGGTGTGAGCCTATTCTAGTTTAAATCTGTTCTAATTCAAGAATCCCAGAAAAGTCAAACAAAAGTCAACCTGGGAGCTAATTAGCAATTCTGGTTAAATAAGCTATTCAGGAAGGCTTATATTGGGTTTCTAGCTTATTTCTGATAAGCTAGGAGTGTTTCTGTTCCATTCTGTTTGTGTTAAAAGCCAATTCAGTTGTAAGCCTATTCCTCAATTTTTGCTTAATCTTTCCATTTCACTGTTACATAGCTTAATATTAGCTTATCTCATAAGTTTTCTGCTTATTAATAGTTTATGATTGTATTTCATCTATTTTGTCAGTAGTTAACAAGCCTTTTCTTTATTTGCTTAAAAATCAGTATAAAAAGCCAAAAATAGCTAAATATAGTAATTGCTTATTAATAAGTTTATTTCAGTTTTTAATTATTAATTAGTATATCAATAAGTTAGTTAAACTCAGTTTATTAAGAATCCTAGCTTAAAAATCCTGTTTCAGTTAAAAAAAATCCAAGACAGACCCCATAAGGGGTGTTTGGTTTAAGACCTTACAATGGGTCAAACGGGGCAAAAATGGGTTTTCACTGTTCAATTGCATATGGTTATGGTTGATCATGCTTAATTTAGTTTGTTTAAGCAGTTAGTAGGAGATTCTCAGCTAATTTGGATTGTTTCCATGGTTTTGAGTAGGACTGCCTTAAGTTTAGAAGTGGAACTGAGCAAATAAGCTCAAAATAGCAATAAGCCATTTGAGCTTTTCTTGTGACATTCCCTTGTTTCATTTGGAGCATTAAGTAGTTATAACAGAGTTGGTTTAATCTTAGTTTGAATTGTGACCTTAAGCTAGTATCTGCACATGCCCTGCACACCCATGTCTGGCCAAAACAGCCTCATAGTCACTTTTTGATCTAAATTTTAAGCTAGTTAGAATAGATATTAAGTTCTAATTTTCATTTTACAAATAGCTTACAAGCCTGTCTCCATCTGTTTGAGCTTATTTGGGATTCTAGAGCTTATTTTTTTGCCTTATTTTGGTCTGCAAATCAACTCAGTGGACTGCCTTAGTCTGCACTTCTCAGCAGACCTCAGGGGTGTTCTGGCTTATTTTGAGCTTTTTAGCTTATTTCCCTAGCTCTTTCTTCATCATTCAGCTTATTTATACTTATCTCAGTTCAATTTAACTTTTTCCTTTAGCTCATAGCTTATTTTCAAGCTTCTAGCTTATTTTGTAAAATTCAAAGTCTTAAAACCTCAAAAGCTCAACTGATAAGCTGATAAGCTTCCAAACAGCTTGTTTTTAAGTTCTAAAATTTTTGTCTTTATTAAAGTTTGTTATTATCAGTAGTATAATAGTTTTGTAAAAGAAAAATTAAGAAAATCAAAATATAAAAAAAGTGATAGATTCTATTTAAGCCATTTGGCTTATTTTTCTGCTTTTTCATTAAGCACTTTTCATTTTTATATTTTTCTTAGGTTCCTGTACTTATTTAATATTTATAGAAAAAGTTTCAGATTTTTCTTTGTTTATTTAGTATTTATTATAATTTAAAATAGTTTAAATAATTATTAAATAATAATTAATTAATAATTAAATAGATAAAAAGTGTAATAAATATATTTTCGGTTTTAAAATAAGTTTTATAATATTTTAGATTTTTCTAAGTCATAATTTCACTTTTCTAGCTTTATTTCATATTTTCTTATATTTTAGGGTATTATTAAATAGTTAAAAGTAGTTTTTAATTAATAATAATTAAATAAATAGTCATAAAAATAATTTTAATTTTCCAATAACTTTCTTTTATTATTAGGATTCTAAAAATATAATTTTCACATCCGTGGGATTTATATTGGACAGAATTCACGTTTTATTTTGTACATTTACGTAATTTTTATTTAAACGTACGTTTTTAAGTTTTAAAACGTTTATAAGTATTTTGCTTTCACGTACTTGTTCTTATAGCTTGTTTAAGCTATTTCCTTTTATATTTCCTTAGTTTAATCATTCAAAACCCTTTTCTGTTCAATTATCGCCCGATCACAAATTCGTTTTATTTCAATTTACACACCTCGTTGGGACTTAACGACCCGAGGAAACACTAAAATCCTTTGGTTAATTGGCCTCAAGTGTTTGACTTTAGTTGACCATTTACCTTGGTCAATATAGTTGACTGTTTGAGGCCGACCAGTACCCTCTGAATTGCTTGCCAATGATGAGCACTAGGATTACTAGTATACCTGCTCAATTTTCCCACTGTAAAAGCAATATCAGGCCTGGTACAAGTCATGGCATACATCAGGCAGCCAATCACCCTAGAATACTCAAGTTGGGATACAGCTTTGCCAGTATTAGGCATTAGCTTCTCAGTAGTATCCATAGGTGTACTCACTAGAGTACAATCAGAGTGGTTGAATTTCCTCAGTACCTTCTCAATATAATGAGATTGAGTGATAGAAATTCCCTTACTCTCATGTTTGATCCTTATACCAAGGATAACATCAGCCTCCCCCATGTCTTTCATAGAGAACCTTGATGACAAAAATTCCTTTGTCAGGTCAACTTGATTTTGGTCAGTGCCAAAGATCAGCATGTCATCAACATATAGACAAATGATGACTCATTTACCAGATTCATCAAATTTGCTATACACACATTTGTCAGACTGGTTAAGTAAATAACCACTAGACAAAACCACTTCATCAAATTTTTGATGCCATTGCTTAGGTGCCTGCTTCAGTCCATATAAGGACTTAATCAGTTTACACACCTTGTTTTCATTGCCAGGCATGATGAAGCCCTGAGGTTGGTTCATATAAACCTCCTCATCCAATTCACCATTTAAGAAGGCTGTCTTCACATCCATCTGATGAATAATCAGATTGTGAATTGATGCCAGAGCAATCAGCAATCTTATGGTACTGATACGAGCCACAGGGGCATAAGTATCAAAGTAATCAATCACTGACTTTTGTTTAAAGCCCTGAATGACTAGTCTAGCCTTGAACTTTTCAATAGTTCCATCTACCTTCATTTTCCTTTTGAAAATCCATTTGCAACCCAAAGGTTTGCAACCAGGTGGTAGATCAGCCAACACCCAAGTGTTGTTGCCCATGATGGAGTCCATTTCATCATTTATTGCTTCTTTCCAGAAAGCAACATCCTGAGACTTCATTGCTTCATCAAATGTCTTGGGGTCATCCTCAACATTAAAGCAATAGGAGTGTTGGTCAGAGACCTCATCCCTTGTTCCTTCAATTAAGTATAATTGAAACTCAGGTCCAAATGACTTTGGAGTCCTGATCCGTTTACTCTTTCTGAGCTCAGGTTCAGGTTCCTGAAACACAATCTCATCAGGGACCTCTGATAGTAATTCATCAGGGACCTCTGATACACCAATGCCATTGGTTCCATTAGGAATCCTTTGACTTGGTCTTGGGACTGATGAGAATTTATTCTCATCAAAGATAGCATCCCTTGATTCAATTATTGAATTAATTAAAACAAATTCATTAGGTTCAATAACATAGAACCTATATGCCTTGGAATGCTCAGCATATCCAACAAAGATGCATTCAATGCCTCTTTCACCCAAAGTTTTCATCTTTGGATCAGGGAGTCTTACAACTGCCCTACAACCCCAGACCCTGAGATAGTTCAGGTTGGGTTTCCTTTTAGTCCAGAGTTCATAAGGGGTAACCTTGTTCCTTTTGTTGGGAACCATATTTAATAAATAGCAAGCTGTTAACATAGCTTCACCCCAAAACCCTTGACTCAGTCCTGAGAAGGACAACATGGAATTAACCATCTCCTTCAGTACCCTGTTTTTCCTTTCAGAGATACCATTTTGTTGAGGAGTATAGGGAGCAGTCGTTTCATGGATTATACCAACAGACTGAAAATACTGAGTATCCATGTACTCACCTCCCCTATCAGTCCTTAATCTTTTAATCAGGGACCCAAGTTGTAATTCAACTTCAGTTTTAAATACCTTGAATTTATCTAATGCTTCATACTTAGTATGTAACAGATAGACATAACAAAACCTAGAAGCATCATCAATAAATGTCACGAAGTACTTTTTATTCCCCAAAGAGGGAGTGGCATGCAAATCACACAGGTCACTGTGTATTAGCTCTAAGAGCTCAGTCTCACGTTTTACACCCTGAAAAGGTTTCTTAGTTATTTTGGTCAACATGCAAGTCTTACACTTTTCAGTATCCATGTCAAATGCTGGGATTAACCCATCCTTAGACATATCTTGCATCCTTTTATAGTGTACATGGCCAAGTCTAGCATGCCAGAGGGTAGAGTCGTTCATTTTAGAGGTTGACATAAAGGTTGAATTAACAACATCAGTGACAATATTAAGTCTAAACATTTGATTACACAAATAGCCAAAACCAATAAACACACCATGTTTAGACAATATAAATTTATCAGATTCAATAACTTGTTTATATCCATGATTATTCAAAACACTACTTGAAACCAAGTTCTTCCTTATATCAGGAACATGAATAACATTAAACAAAGTTACAATCTTTCCAGAACTAAAACTAAGATCCACACAACCACGACCATGCACCAGGGCTGTTGACTCATTTCCCATGTGAAGAATAGAACCATCATTCAGTGACTCATACGTCTTGAACCAGTGTCTATCTTTGCACACATGAACAGTTGCTCCAGAGTTAACCCACCACGCAACATCATCATCCTGCACATAGTTAGATTCAGATACATATGTAACATAATAAACCTGAAAAGATTTACTAAACATATTCTGACCTTTCAGTGAGTTGGTAGAACCCCCACTCCCTGAACCACTAGTGCCTGAACCATTGGCTTTACCACCAACCTTAACACCTTTTCAATCCCTTTTAATGTGACCAGATTTGCCATATTTCCAACAAGTAGGTGTTGCCTTCTTGCTTGGATCAGCCCTTGTGTTATCATGATGTTTACGTTTGCCTTTGTTGTCATTGTACCTGGTGGATTTGTTATGTTCCACCATATTGACAACAGATGAACCAGTAGCATTGCTACTATTTGGCCTGTCACTATCCTGCGCCCTGAGGGATTCCTCAATACGCAGATGACTGCCCAACTGAACAAGAGTCAGTTCTTCCTTCTTATGTTTCAATGTATGCTTGAAATCTTTCCAAGAAGGTGGTAGTTTGTCAATAATACAAGAGACTGAAATAGCCTCATCCATGTTCATTTTATGTTGTGTAAACCTTCCAAGTATACCAAGAAGTTCATTGTATTGTTCCATAACTGGTCTTGAATCAGTCATTTTGTAATTTGTGAAATTACTTACAAGAAACTTCTTACTTGATGCATCCTCAGCCATATATTTGGCATCCAAGGAATCCCATAGTTCTTTGGAAGATTCAACATTCTGATAAATATCAAAGAGAGAATCAGACATACCATTTAGGATTAAACCTCTGCAAATGTAATCATCATTCTCCCATTTGCTCCTCTTCCTTATTTGTTCCACAGTTGCATCATCACCATCTTCAAGAATAGGAGTGCTCAGAACATACACCACACTCATGCTTGAAAGCAAGAATTGCATCTTCTTCTGCCATCATCTAAAATCCACCCCTTCAAACTTATCAAGCTTGGCAAAGTTTGAAGCCATGTGTTTCATAGCAGCAGTAGCCATTGATTATCACAAAATAGTTTACTTTGATTGTTGGATGGTTGTGAGCCCAGAACAGGGTGAAGATAATCAATAGCCTAACTAATTACCAATGAATGGTTACCGAATATCACTTGGAATCGTGTTATCACTTTCCAAAGTAAATTATTCGACCCTAATGCCTAGGTATCACGAATATCTACTTGGGATAAGACCAAATGTATGTTATTGAATTAGGCACAAATCAATAACCCTTTGCGTATAAGTGTTATGTGTTTTCTGTTGTCTCTCACCATGCAGTTGTGTTTGATCTCACATTTATAGGTAAGATCACTCAACCCTAGTCAATGGAATTATGAGTGATTAACGGCCTATTAATCACCACATAATTAGCCTCCATAATAATAGGAATTAGTGGTTACATGACCAATTAAACGTGGTCATTAAAGTAGTTTTAACTGCCACTTGAATAGGTCAAAGTCGTTACAAGTTAGTAATGATTCAGTCTCAGCTAGTTGATTCACTCGCTGATGAGCTAGTCCCTGAGGGTTGCTATCTGAGTATGTTCGCTGAGAGGTTCACTCCCTGAAGACATGAACTCTCTGATGAGATAACTCCCTGATGAGATCCTTCAACCTGAGCTGAACTCATTAGATGATGAATACCGTTCAGTCCAGAATGTCACTCACAGACGAGTGCACTCACTGAACTTCATCAGGAACCATACTTAACCACTATCAGAGTCAGGGTGTTCAGGGACCTTATGGGCGTACACTCCGTACCTCCTGACCCATTACCAGGTGTGAACTGATCCCTCAAGTGCACTAAATTTTAACTATTTGCCAACATCATCCTGTCATTTTCCCATCTATAGCCCCAAGATTAGAAAGCACTAAAAATTTCAAGTTTTAGCAAGTAACTCAAAAGCAACTCTTTTTTGGTGCAGTACGTAGTGGTGGTGTGGATTTGAGATGAGTGCAATTACACATTACATCAAGGTTTTTTTTCCTTAAAGGGAAGAATCTATATTTATTGGGAATATAGCATCTCATTTTCTATCGTTGACATGGTTAGACAAGTTCATGGAGTTCTACCGAAAACCAATCAATCTAAAAACAAAAAGACAGATGCGAGGCATGGATTAAGGGTGTGTTTGTTTTTTAAAAAAAAAGTGTTACTAGCCCTCTTACTCTTACGAGTAAGAGGTGGTCAAACGTTTTGCTTATTTGTTTTATACTTTTGAGTCAGATCCAGTTAGACATATAACATCTTACTCAGTAAGAGGTGAGAGACTTGTCTTACTGCCTCTTACTCGATAAGAGATTGAAGACTCGTGTTAATATAATATATTTGATGGTTTATTAACTATGTTATAGTTATAATAAAAAGTCTTGTTTCATAATTACATAAGTTACTTAAATAAATTGCAGAAACGGTCTCTTAAAATCATTCGGACAATTAAAAAAAAAAAAAAAAAACAACATTATTTCGTTCATATTTAGACTTTCTAGCCACCTCTTACTGTTAAGATGTGGTAGTCAGATTCAGACCTAAAACATCTTAATGAAACAAACATACCCTAACTATCTTCAATTGGTGGATCCTTTGAATCACACGCTATTATGGTAGGATGAAACTCAAGGTCTTGAACTTTAACCATTCTGTTTTCTGAAACTCCTTTTTCACTAGAACTTTGCATTTCTTGATTCTTTCCCCAAAGGAGAATGTATAATCCTGCTACCACGATAGCGGATCCCACTACACTGTTCACAAACAATGAACCAAGAATCAGATAACCGATAGAATTCAATTATCGTTAAAAAAATAGCACCAGAAAGATAGTACCTTCCAAGATGCAATGGTTCGTGTAGTAATGGAATGTCGAATAAGGCTGCTATCATCTGAACCAAAGGACTGAATGCAGCACTGAAAACCGGACCTCTTTTCTTAACACACCAGGACATTCCAACAAAGCATAAACCAGATCCTACAATCCCCTGCGTGTATTCAAATTTCAAATCAATTAATTAACAATAGTTTTTAGTTTGTTACTAAGTAAATGTATCTTTTGCTATAATAAAAAGAGTGATATGAATAATGCAAAAGTAAGTAGTGACTTACAGCATAAAGGATGCAAAATATTTCAAGTTTCCCTTTAAGTATCCATGAAGAAAGATCTCTTTCGATGGATAAGTTCAAGGTAAAAGATTGTATGGCACCAAAAAACATCATGATAGCGGTGCTAGAATACTGCAACGGGTATCTTTTTCCAATCTTTGATTGGACAAGAAACCACGAAGACCAAAGAACTGTACCTGCAACCAATGCCAACGACCCTGAAGTCCATCTTTCTTTCTTTGTTGCTAAAAATATGCTGATAGATTGAGCATGGATTAACTCAGTTGTCCCTTTCAAGTGCGGATGGCTGTTAAATAAAGGCATTCCTTTGTAAAGGGTCAACAAAGTGGCACCTCCTACACAGACTAGTGTCCCTATCACTTTGGCTCTTCCACCGTTTGTTTTTAAGTTCACACTTTCCAACCTGAACCAGTGTAACATATATACATACTGATCGATAACCTTTATATATATAGAGAGAGAGAGAGATATTACATAACTTGAAGGCTTGAAGGTACAAACCCGAAGGGTAATGACATGAGAAATGTGATAACAGGCACCATGTTGAGAAACGCACAAGAGAAAGTAGCGGATGTGTATTGTATACCAAGAAGGAACAAGTACTGAGTGAGTGATGCCCTGTATCATAAAAAGATAAATACAAATCCTAGCATACGAAGAAGAACTGACATTTACTTTACTAACCCAAGTAGGCCATTTATGAAAAGGTAGAATAATATGCTGTATGTGAGCTTTATTTCACTCTTCCTGCAAGAAATATGAATCAAATCATCACAAACATTTATACAAATTTGCATTTCAAAGTGACTTAAGAGTGATATATACCGTTCGAAAAAGAAGGCCACAGGAGCCAAAAAGATGGTGGCGACAGTCAGACGATAGGTGATGAAGACCAGGTGGTTGAGTCCTTCGTCTATAATCTTTTTTAGCAGTACATTAATGGTAGCTAAGACAAAATGTATAACGACCATAACCAAAACTGGGTACCATTTACCATAGCCCTTTCTATCCATCTTTTGGAGGACTAAGTAAAACGAGTGTGAACACGGTTAGTAAATATTGTTTTAGATTACAAGACGAGTACAAAAAAACAAAAATCTGGTGGTGTCTAAATAGACTGATAGGATGTGGAACAAGTTGCTACGAACGACACACCCTCTGGTGGGGTAGTGTACTTTTGTTACTTTTGTAATTTTTTTTTTTTTTTTTTTTTTTTTTTTATTTGTTTTATTTATTTTGTGTAATGTTTATTTTAGTGTTTATTTGTTATGTTTTTTATGTTATGTTATTTGTATTCGTCTACTGTGTTTTTATTTAATTAAACAACAACAATAACACGTTAACGTTAACACATTAAACAACTACAATGTATTCGTCTAATGTGTTTCTATTTAATTAAACAACAACAATAACACGTTAACGTTAACACATTAAACATCTACAAAAACAACTGTTATTATTCAATTAAACAAGAACATTAACACATTATTTAAAAACAACAACACCTACTACATGTGAAGATTATTTATGTCATCTAAAAGCTCATGGAGCATTGCACCCGACTGACATGCGTGATCCTCAGGATTCCTTGCCAATTCCAGTGATGCCTCTAGCGTCTTTATTCTTGTCATCAACATCTTATTTTGAGACACTAACATCTTGTTTCTTGTTTCAAGCTTGTCAATCTTATTATCTTGCTTGTCAATTTTATTATCTTTAGCTACGCAGTTTGAGCACTGCGTTGAAGAAGAGGCTTGACTAAAGTACTTGTTTTGAAACTCATCCTTCCACATAAAGTACCCACACCCAAAGTCATCTGTTCCTGGCTGTTACATGTTAAGAAAATTATAAGAAATGTATTCTTAACAAACAAATAATTTACATAACTAAGCAAACGTATGATTATTTACCACTGAAAAAGGACATGCATAATACGGTTGACCATAACTAGTGTCTCTACGGGATGTCCTTTCTATAATCAATCCTCTCCGACAGCGACACAAGAAAGGATTATTTTGTTCCACCTGGCCAAAGAATTAATTTAAATAATACAAACAGTTATTTACAACATAAATCAGTAATCATTCACAATGTTTTGTCGGTATAATTATTTACAACATAAATCAGTAATCATTTACAATGTTTTGTCTGTATAATTATTTACAACATAAATCAGTAATCATTTACTATGTTTGTCTTTGTCTAATCTCAGTATACAGGTGTAGTCGATCGTAATATAAAGTTTCCCATTCGGATGCATCGGCAGCTCTGAACGCCCTCCATTGTGGGTGAATATCCGGAACTGGTGAATTTTCGTCTAGCGTCAGATGAATGAAGTGACCACAATCCTCACTCCCCACACGGGCAATCACAAGGGGGCCAGTTCCTTGGATTGGATTTGGACCGGGAAAAAAGCGGAAAACATGTATGACTTTGTCGCTCGGATATAAATACAACAGGCCGGTTAGTCACTGAAGCAATAACCAACCCCGTGTTTGGCATACTCATCTAGTAGTCTTGCGGTGCAAATCCATCATGTAACCAGTTTACTGTTCTCCGAAGATGGTCATAGTCATTGCGCCACCACATACGTATGTAAAAGTCACGATTAACGTCTAACTCTTGCAATAACCATTAACCACATTCGATCATTGCGCCACCTTTCTTCGGGTTGACCAATACCGTGGGCAACGCACCGAAACCCACAATTTCCATCACCTCGCACATTATAAATACTTATGACGTATCGACGAAAAAGCTGTGGAATCTGCTCAATCAAATACTCGCTCTCCCTATTTCTAACGTATAACCTGTGTCTTATACTTTGTTCAACTCTAGGACCCATGTAAGAACTATGTCTCGCAGGTTGTTTGTTCAAGTCCGGGACTTTTTTAGATCTTGAATTTTTGCTTCTTCGGTGATCTACAGTTAGTACTTTATTCAAGTATGGGACTTTTGTAGCCTGGGACTTTTTGTCCTTTGCGCTCGGACGTCCACGAGTACTTTTGTGAACAGCAGGTTGACGTATATCAACAGATTCGGGATTGTATATCCCTCTCACCTTCTTTAACATATTTTTCTTGACAAACGACGACATTTTGTCAAAAACACTCTTGAATTGTTGTATGTCATCTTCACAAGAAGGATCATCGTCAGGTCCACAAGAAGGACCAGCTTCAGTATTGATACTAGGCCACGGAACAGATAGGGTTCTCAAAAAAATATCAACCGTATCCAGTGGAATGGCCATATCTGCATTCATTAAAAGTGACTTATATAAATTACTGATATTAATGGGGAAAATAACTTAATAGTCATAAATTTAATATACTTACTATGAATCCGATAGTAAAGCAGTTCGTGAAAGCATGGTAGCCCATAAACTGACCGCAACTGATGATTACAATCTTGGGCGTCGATCGACAGTTGGAGTTCATCGAACATGAGTTCCAAAGCATACTTCGAAACTTTATACCACAATTCTGCAAATAGTGGTATATTACATTTATTCATTCTCTCGTTTTTTGCTTCTGTTAAAAGATTCCTTTATCGGAGTTTCTTGCGAAACGAGAATCTTATCGATCGAACTCAACAACGTGTCTAAGTTGGACTGTGTGCTGCCCAAGTATAATTTCAACAACGAGTGTTGACCCTCAACTCTGCATGTTGTTGACTGGCCGAATCTGCGATATTGATCGGTAATAAAAGCGAGAAACATGTCTGAATAACCTTGCAGCCAGTTATTCAGATACGAAGAAATATCTGAAAAAAATAATGAATTAATAAAAAGTCATTCGGGTACTTATTTATTAAATAATAAAAACAATGAATTAATAATTAAGTACCTGCATGTTCGACCAACAACTGTTGTAGGTGTTGATAATAATGCGTGAATATGCCGCGTGTCGGAGCTTTAACCATCCAATCCCATGTTCCTTTAATGGACTTGTACTCCTTTAGCGAATTGCATCTATTTTTGCAATACTGAAGCACATTTTGGTTAATGTGCCACTGACAGAGTAATTTGTTTGCGTTTGGGAATTTTTCTCTGCATTCCCCAACCAACGCTAAATCTCTGTCAGTGATGATAACACGCGAGTAATATTTTTCCTCTATCACCTCCTTCACACATTGCAATACCCATTGAAAATTAGGCCCCTTTTCTTTGTCCGAAAAAAAAACGCCAATGAAAATGTTTTGTTTGTTGAAGTTAATCCGACAATTTGAGAAAATGGCAATTTAAACAACGTGGCATTGTATGTTGAGTCCATTAGCATGATTTCAGGGAATGTACACCATAGAGCATATGACGTGGGGTGAACAAAAAATAGTTCCTCAAGCTCATTATGCTCATTTACCCTCTCGTAATATGTATACCCTGAATGCATCAAAAGTGAGTAAAGGACTTGGATTGGAGTTCTATCACCTATTAGGGCTCCACGGATCTTATTTTGTGCGTTATATATAGTTCTAATGCTAGACACGTTATCCGGATTACGCTCCTTTAATGACGAAAGTATATGACGTGGTGGTACGTGATACTCTGTCAATTGTTGCCCAAAACTGAACTCATCATCCTTTAGTCTCATTGCATATGGGAAACCATGCAACGAATCTCCAAAATCATGATTATGCCTATCACACTTCACCCTCAACCTCCAAAAACCTTGTGTTTGTGAATATTTAGCCACTAATCTGAATGGACAATCGGTTTTAGAGGTAATGGTTTGCCGTTTAATTTCATCTTCTAAACCTTCACGTTCATAATTCCCACCTTTTGAACACCCATACTGGATCGCGTACAAATACCCCTTATCTGTTTTGGTTCTTTTTTTAACAATAACAAAACCGATCCCTCGAGCTATATTTTGCACCCAATCAGTTAGTTGCTCGGGAGAACTGAACACCTGAAAATACATTACAACGTTTACAACTTTTATTTATTTTAACAAATTACTTTATTTTTTATAACTTTTACAACTTTTTTTTTTTTTTTTTTTTTTTTTTTTTTTTTTTTTTTAACAATTATTTTTTAACTACTTTTTTTTTTACAAATTTTTTTTTAACATTTTTTTTTAGGAAAAAAAAGAAGTTAAAACCGCATATACTTCAATACCACCCTACCCCCCATCTCATCCTTCAAACCCTCTGACTCTCTCTTTTCTCTCACTCAATCACTCCCTCTCTCCTCTGCTATACTCTCTCTTTTCTCTCACTCAAAAAAAGTGTTCTTGGTGGTTTTGATCTAAAAACTATGTTTTTTGATGGTGGTTTTGTTTGTAGATCATGGTGGTTTTGATCTAATAAGTGTGTAGAAGGATGGGATGGGGTGGGGTGGGATATGGGAAGTCTGTGGGGTGGTATTGAAGTATACACGGTTTTAACTTTTTTTTTTTAGATCTTTTTAGATCTAAAAAAGATCTGGTTGGTCGGTTTCTTGTGTGGTTTCTGGATGGTTTATGGTTTCTTGGTTTTTAAAACTGCTTATATGCGGTTTTAACTTTTTTTTTTAGATCTAAAAAAGATCTGGTTGGTTGGTTTCTTGTGTGGTTTCTGGATGGTTTCTTGGTTTTTATGTGATCTAAAAAAGATTTAAAACTGCTTAAAACTGGGGATCTAAAAAATATCTAAAACTGGGTAAAACTGGGTTTCTTGGTTTCTTGGTTTTTATGTGATCTAAAAAAGACTATTATACAAACACCCCCTAAAAAAGATCTAAAACTTTGTTAGGATAACACACGCCTTTTTTAGATCTTTTTAGATCTAAAAAAGATCTAAAACTGCTTAAAACTGGGGATCTTATCTGGTTGGTTGGTTGCTTATATTTTTAGATTGTGTTATGATGGTGGTTAGATATTTTTAGATCTAAACAAATTGGTGGTTCTGATGATGGTTAGATCTTTTTAGATCTAAAACTCGACCCTTTCTAGATCTAAAACCGATGATGCTTGGTTTTGATGGTGGTTAGATCTAAAAAAAGGGTCGAGTTGGTGGTTTCACATAAGCAGTTCACATAATTGTTAGTTCTGAGTTATTCTAACCCCCCCTATATTGTTGGTTCTGATTGATGGTTTATTGGTTCTGATTAATGGTTTATTGGTTCTGATGGTGGTTTCTTTTATGGTTTATTGGTTCTAATGGTGGTTTCTTTTATGTTGGTTCTGATAAGCAGTTCACATAATTGTTGGTTCTGATTGATGGTTTATTGGTTCTGATGGTGGTTTCTTTTATGTGAAACTGGTTATTTAAAAGTGCTTTTATGTGAAACTGCTTATGTTTAACTGCTTATGTGAAACTTGTAACACCCGTTTCCTAGGTGTTGGGACCCCACCCTAGATGAAAGTGGATAAAGACTTAATGTGATTGGTTAGTCAACAAAATTATGAGGAAGTCAAACCCGGTAGTCAAATTAATAGTCAAAGTATGACTAATGTAGTAATATGAAATGTGAGGTATAAACTAGAAGGACCTAAGTTGTCAAGTGTCCAATATATTATAAGTTAGTTGTGGTTAAATAAGAAAGAATAGGACTTGAGGGGCTTAATGTGCCAAGGGACCAAAGTTACTACCTAACTATCTATATCTAGGATTTTCTAGACTTATCTTCTATTATTTAGATAAGAAGGCCGGATTTTAGAGAGAGAAGGAAGAGAGGGAAAAAGTGAGGTGATGATCCAAGAAGATGAAGATGATCAAGTCTTAGTATTTATGACCACCCTTTTCTATGATCATTATCAAGTAAGTATGTATGTTCTTAATGTTAATGAAGTGATAGATTATGAGTTAAGTGGGATTTCACCATATGATCAAGATATGATCATATGATGATGTAGGATGGTAGATGAGTATGTTTGATGGGTTATGTTAACCCTTGTTATGTTATTGATTGTTATGTTATTAGGGTTTGATATGTTGTAGAAGAATGATGATGATGATGGATGATAGTGGTGATGATGATGACTTTGATGTTGTTAGCTTGGACTAAGGTAAGTAACTCTCCCAAAAACATGTGTTATGTATGTATTATCATATATGTGTTATGCTTGTGTAAGAATAGGAGACTTGGATTTGGAATGGTTATGGGTTGTAAATAGGTGGCTAGTGACTTTGGCTAAGAGTAAGTTAGCTTGATGGACTTGGACTAGTTAAGGTATGTTGTTAATTATGGTTGTGATGAATGAATGTGGTTATGATATGAAGTTGTGTATGATATGAGTGGTATGTAGTAGTTTAGCGGCTCTTATATGATTATGATGCTTATGTGAAAGTATGTGTATAATATATGTTTTACGATGGGTTACTTACTAAGCGTAAGCTTATTCTTTTAGTTGTCAACGTTTTGTAGGTTAATGGCGATGAGGATAACTTGGCTTGGATTATAGCATAGGGATTTGGAAGCGGATTGGGAGATAATAAGCATAGGAGCTAGGTAGAATACCGAGCTCGAGTCAATGTTGTACCCCCGAGAGTCTCTTTTATGAGTCCTATAATGTGTGTCAAAGTCGTGTAATGGTTTGGTGGTCTAACGATGTGTCAAGTGTGTTTCAAGTGTTTTTAGTAAATGTTTAAGGGGCGTTTGGATTTAAGTGTGTTTGTACCCATTTTGGGTTGTAATCGGGTCAAGTATTGTTGGAACGTGCTTGTTATGTTAAATAAATGAAGTTGGTCAAGTTTGGTGTAAAACGGAAGTGGTATAAGTAGTTTGATGTCATGAAATGGGTCAAAATGGGTTTTTAGTGGTGAAAACTGCAGATTTGTTCTTGATGGCCTTCTTGACGGCGTCCCCTTTTAATCGTCCAAAAATCCTCTGGCCCGTCAAGGTCTGACGGCGTCACCATTTTTCTGACGGCGTCACGGTTAGTTGGGCAGTTTTCGAAAAATCATATCTTTTAATCCGTAAGTCGAAATGGGTCGTATGACCTATCGTTTTGAAGCTATTTGAGTTTACTTTCATTTAAAAATAGTCTCAAGGGCTAAAAGTTTATAAATTTTTGTCAGTGGTCAAAAGAGTAACCAGATGTCCGTAAAGGTGAGTCGTTTCCGCGTAAAAGTTTAAGTTTTTGGTATAAGCGGGCACGGGGTGTAACAACTGCTTATGTTTAACTGCTTATGTGAAACTGCTAGTTCTGATTGATGGTTTATTGGTTCTGATAAGCAGTTCACATAATTGTTGGTTCTGATTGATGGTTTATTGGTTCTGATGGTGGTTTCTTTTATGTGAAACTGCTTATTTGAAAGTGCTTATGTGAAACTGCTTTTATGTGAAACTGCTTATGTTTAACTGCTTATGTGAAACTGCTTATGTTTAACTCCTTATGTGAAACTGCTGTTTATGTGAAACTTTAAGCTGTTTTTGATCTTTTTGAAACTTTAAGCAGTTTATGATCTAATAACAGTTTTGATGGCGATGATGATTAAAAAAAAAAAAAACTTGTCGATTGGCGTGGCATAACCGAATGGACGGCAAACATTTTGCAACCTTCAAATTTGCAGCCATATGTGTAAAAAAATAATAATCTGAGCCATCTTTTGAACTGCTTATGTGAAACTACTTATTTGAAACTACTTATGTTTGAAACTGCTCATTTTATTTTTGAAAGTAATAGCGTAAAATGATACCTCGTTCGTGTAAAACGATGATGTATTCATCATAGAACTGCTTATGTTAAACTACTTGTTTGAAACTGCTTATGTGAAACTGCTTGTGTGAAACTGCTTATGTGAAACTGCTTATGTGAAATTGCTTCTGTGTAACTGCTGCTTATGTGAAACTGCTTATGTCAAACTGCTTATGTGAAACTGCTTTTAAGTGAAACTGCTTATTATGAAACTGGTTATAGTGAAACTGCTTATTGTGAAACTGCTTGTTGTGAAACTGCTTTGTGCTAATTTTCAATGGATGAAACTGATGTTGTGAAACTGCTTGTTGTGAAACTGGTGTTTATAATCAAAAGAAAAAGAATCAAAAGGACGGTTGTCCCTTCACATCCCATCCTATGTTGATAAATGAAACCCGTGAATGCCAAAAGTGAATGCCAAAAATGTGTGAAAAAACTCTGGACAAAGGACTTGGTGTTGGTGTTAAAAAAAAAAACAGATAGGCAAAAAAAAAAAAAAAAAAAAAAAAAAAAAAAAAAAAAAAAAAAAAAAAGATACAGAAGAAAAAAAACTGAGTGAATATACAAAAAAAAAATAATAATAATAAAAAAGGAAAAACTTACACAAAAGTCCTTTTTTTGCACCATCTGCTATTATATGTGACTACTTTTTTTGTGTAAATGCAAAAAAACTGCTTCTAGTAGAAGACAAAAAAATAATAATAATAAATAAAAGGTATAAACATAATAGGACAAAAAATACAAACATATAGGGGGTTGTACTTTGGCAGTGATAGGGGGTGTTTGTATAGTAGAGGCCATTACACACAGGTTCAATAGCAGTGATTTATATTCTATTCTTTATATCTCTTTTGACTGTACTTTTAAACAATTGGTGACAAATGGAAGTTGGTAATATGTGTAGTTTTATGGACATTATTTTAGTAGTCGTATGTTAGGATCGAACTCGAGATCACAGGATTGCACACTTTACGTATGAGAACTAAAGATTAATAATTTTATATAAAACGTTATATTTAATTATTAATTATCACAAAACATATAACGAACGTTAGTATTTAACGGAAGTGACTAACGATCGTTAAATAAGAAAATGAAAGGACTAGAATTGAAATTGGATGACAAGAATGTTCCGGAAGCCCTTATGGGCTTATGGCCGATCAGTGGGAATGGGTTTAAACCCAATCCTACTCAAACTTGGTCACCAAGTTAATTCTAGTATATAAACAAACCAAGGGTTATAGTTTTGACATCTCCTGTGCATACAAACTAAAACTTAAAGTTTTCTTCCCTTTTCTTGTTCTAGTCGATCGACATAACCCTTCTATAGGGTCGATCAAATTTTTGGTTTTAAACAAAAAGTTTGGTTTAAGTTTTGTGATTAAATTACTTGCATAGCTTTAGTTTGATTTAGTACGTGTGTACAAGAACGTGATACTTACACATTATTGTAAGTATCTTGGATTGAATTGCAAAAAAGGCAAGGGGCAATTCGTGTAATCCGTTTAAACCCTAATTAGGGTTCATCACTCCTATTGCTCGGTTTGATTCTTGTTTTGCTAGAATCATCAAGGTACGCTTATTTTTAAATTCGGTTAATTATTTATGTGTTATGTTTCCTACGCTTCCGCAATGTGTTCTTTGATACTTTTATATTTATATGAATGTCATGATTATATAATTACAACAGTGGTATCAGAGCCAGGTTAAAACATGCAATTAATTACCGAAACACATAAAAAAACAAATCTTGATTGTGTTTGAACATGTTTAGTCGATCTAGGGTTTAAAATCCAATCGAACCCTAATTTTAATTTAGGGCCGATTGCCCTTGATTAATTTTTAGGGTTTATGTTTGGTTATTTAATTTGATTAGAAACCCTAGGTTTAACATGTTTATGTGTTTGTAAGTGATCTTGTGGCAATTTGCTAATTGTTAGGTAAAATCCATGCAAACGTGCATGTTTGGCATGGATTCATTGTTGTGATGTTTTTATATTGTTTTTCACATGTAATTTAATTGATAGATGTCAAATTGGGGAAGACTCTAATTAATTAAGTAATCGATTTTTGTGCAATGTGGTGTATATTTAATTATGACTAACGCAATCGATACGTCGATGCATGTGGCTCACTTACCATTGTAAGTGATAGTCTTATTTAAATATATGCATAATTAAACATAGAATTGATTATTAATAGGTTTATTGAATTAGTTTGCATGTGGCTAATTGTTTACATAATTAATTGTTAAGTTATGTGCGTTATTTAGTTGTTTATTTTTATTATTACTTGTTTTTGTTTAATTGTATGACATGTTTTAAGCAAAAAAGGGTAATTTTTGAATAGAAAATAAATGGACGAAATAATGGTGAAACTTGATGTAATAAATTATGAATCTTGCAAAGTCTTATGTGCCGATAGTGGTTCGCTTCGTACGGTAATTTGCTCCCAGGCAAGACTAGCAAGGTTATAATTTATAACATGTTTTTTAGGACTAAAGTCATAGATTTTTGATTGAGTGATGATTTTTGTACCAATAGTACGAACGGCTCACCCAATTGTGACAAACTATAAGAGGGGTTTAAGGAGGATTGAAATTAAATTGTCAAACCAAAAGAGACGCGTATTTAATTGGCAATTGTGCTGACGTTTGTCTCTCCGCTCATTTGTGCGTCAAATTGGAGCTACCAATGTTAGCAATGCTTTTTATAAAGATACCGTCACTTAAAGTGAATTGGACTAGATTCATAGCAAGTAGTACCCGCAGGGACTACTATTGTTTAAGTGGCAAACTTATCATGTAAAGAGTCTATAAATACCCCTCATGACTCTCCATGAGGGGTGGAGGAAAGTATTGTATCATTTTCATTTCTTAAGCTAATATACTAAGTGTGTTTCTCCACCTTTCTCTCTCTACTTTCTCTCTCTAGAATAATCATGTATTTCGATCAACCTCGATCTCCTGAACCGATTCTTGTTCATTACAATTGGCATCAGAGCTAACCAGGGGCGAATCGTGGTGTTTTGGGGTGAAAAAATATGATTTGTGGTGTGTTTTTTTATCTCGGTTACTGTTCATTGACGCTTTCTTCGAGTTTGTCCAAATTCCTTCGAGTTTGAAGGCTTCGACTTTGGTTCCTTCGAGTTTGGATCCTTCGACTTTGGTTCTTTCGAGTTTCTGGCTTCGACTTTGTGGCTCCGACTTTGTGGCCTCGACTTTGTGGCTTCGAGTTTGTGGCTTCGACTTTGTGGCTTCGAGTTAGAAGTTCAGACTTCGAGTTTCTCTCCGAGTTTGGAGTCACCGAGTATCTCTCCGAACAAGGTTTTTTTTCAGAATTCTCCGAGTAACTCTCCAAGAAAGGATTTTTCAGAAGTTCTTCGTGTAACTCTTCGAGTTTGGTAAACTTCGAGTAAGGCTTCAAATTAGGCAGAAACTTTATAGTATGGTGCAAAAAAAAAGAGTTTTTGGCGGGAAAATTTGAGTAAAATTTAATTTTTAGGAGTGACTAAACGGTCAATTTTTACGCTAAATTCAAATTTTGGTATAACGGTGAAAATTTTGGCCCAAAATTTAAATTTTTAGGTCAAAATTCGAATTTTTACGGTGAAATTTGGCGTCAAAATCTTTAACACTAAAATTTTTCTCGTATCATTAGAATTGCATTTTATGATGTATTTCAAACTCACTCATCACACCAAAATCACAAATAATATTATTGGTCTACACCTTCAAAACAACCACGAATAGCTTAAAAGATTCTGATCAAGAATCACAATTAAATGACAACAACTAGTATCGGAGTTTTTGTACAATATTGCTTATTTGGGTTAAAGTTCATTTCACGGGCATGTGTACTTATTTATCTCAAAGTCTAGAGGTTGGATGGATGCATGACTTTCAGAGATACTTGTTTGGGCATACACGAGTGTTGGGAATTATATTTTCATAGATTTGATGATACAAAAACAAGAAGAATGAAACATTAAATCTGGTTGCTGGAGTGGTTAATTCTGGTGACTACCCAGTTAAGTCTGGTGGTTAAGTCTCCTCAGTTAAATCTGGTGGTTAAGTCTTGTCAAAGTTAAGTCTGGTAGTGTTAATCAGTTGGGTCTGGTAGTGTTACACAGTTAAGTCTTCTAGTGTAAAGTCTGATGATTACACAGTTAAGTCTTCTAGTGTATCAGATGCTACTATGAGTCATACTACTGCTGGATGGATAAGGATGAAGAAGATATTTTGTATTTGAGTCAAGTATATCAAATAGATAATATCTAGATATGTTTTCAGTCAACAAATTGTAAAAGATACATGTTGTATCTTATTGACTGACATACACAAGCAAGTAGTAGACAAGTCTTATCAACTTTGTAATGATCTCCTTTGTACTATAAAAGGGAGATCATACCCTTAGATAAAAAGTGTGATTAGTGGTTAGATGTTAATCACCAAGGTGCTTCATACTTACAAATTACAACAACACCAAGTGTGTTAAAATGTAAAGAACCTAAAAGAGTGTGTGTGGGAACATCAGACATGGGGTCTGATGTTGTTATGTTTGTTTAGCCTCAAGGATCTTTGATCCCTGATTAGAGTGTAATCGTACTGCTATTGATCAAGTAGTATTGGGGCTGATTTTATAACATAAGAGAAAGTTTGGCAAAACCTTGTTGTGATAATATTGTTTCTTTCATTTGAATATTCCGCTAATATTATCATCATACTTGTCATAGTTAAAATCCTAGATCAAAGGCTTAACAACCTAGAGTCCATAAACGATCACGTAACTTATTTTAGTAGATGTAAGTCGGTCTAAAATAAGTTTCCACAGTTGGTATCAGAGCGGGGGGCTCTGGATCTAGGAAAAGAAAAGGTTTTAGCTAAAGAAAGAAGAAAAATTCGTTTTTGCTTAATTTTTCGCAACTTTCTGCAGAGCAGTTTTGCAAAGGCTATAACTCCTTCGTTAACCGTTGGATCGGGCTGAAATTTTTACTGGAGGTTCTTGGTGTATCAAGGTAGATTCTCACTGGAGGGATCTTCAATCTAATCCTTAGGTTGCAAGATATGTATCGTTGAAAACTGCTGCATAAACAGTTGAGGTATGAATTTTTGGTTTTCTTTCAAGGTTCACACACAAAGGGGAAGAATCACACACAGAAGAGAGTTGGTTCTTAAAAGATTAAAGGCTTGTTTATCAAGTTATTATTGGTGAAATGTATTATTTGTTACTTATTTGCTGATGAAGTTGAATCTTTCAAAATTGTGTTCTTATCATATCTTAAAGTGGTTGACTACAAGGAGTTGAATCTTATCAAAATTGTTAGTTTTGTTCAAATATTTCATATGACAAAGACTTGTTAAATCTAGTTTTCATAGGTCAAGGGGTGGATGGACGAAGACCTAGTTAACTATCACTTAAAGGAGTTACTTTGTAGTGCTCAGTGTCTCATTGAAGATGAGGATTTTATCAAGAGACTGCGGTCTACTTATATGGTGTTAATATGAGTTCTAAGTCAGTTTTAGTTCAAGACATAAGACACAAGGATGGTTTATTCTACTTCAGCATCAAGTTAGTAATGATTGGTTTTTCTTCATCAATCATAAAAGCCTACAGGTTTGAAGAATCAAGAAATGGTTAACATATGGGTTTCAGGGGAAGCTTAAATGTTAATTCTGGTGACTACCCAGTTAAGTCTGGTGGTTAAGTCTCCTCAGTTAAGTCTCCTCAGTTAAATCTGGTGGTTAAGTCTTCTCAAAGTTAAGTCTGGTAGTGTTAATCAGTTAAGTCTGGTAGTGTTACACAGTTAAGTCTTCTAGTGTAAAGTCTGATGATTACACAGTTAAGTCTTCTAGTGTATCAGATGCTACTGTGAGTCATACTACTGCTGGATGGATAAGGATGAAGAAGATATTTTGTATTTGAGTCAAGTATATCAAATAGATAATATCTAGATATGTTTTCAGTCAACAAATTGTAAAAGATACATGTTGTATCTTATTGACTGACATACACAAGCAAGTAGTAGACAAGTCTTATCAACTTTGTAATGATCTCCTTTGTACTATAAAAGGGAGATCATACCCTTAGATAAAAAGTGTGATTAGTGGTTAGATGTTAATCACCAAGGTGCTTCATACTTACAAATTACAACAACACCAAGTGTGTTAAAATGTAAAGCACCTAAAAGAGTGTGTGTGGGAACATTAGACATGGGGTCTAATGTTGTTATGTTTGTTTAGCCTCAAGGATCTTTGATCCCTGATTAGAGTGTAATCGTACTGCTATTGATCAAGTAGTATTGGGGCTGATTTTATAACATAAGAGAAAGTTTGGCAAAACCTTGTTGTGATAATATTATTTCTTTCATTTGAATATTCCACTAATATTATCATCATACTTGTCATAGTTAAAATCCTAGATCAAAGGCTTAACAACCTAGAGTCCATAAACGATCACGTAACTTATTTTAGTAGATGTAAGTCGGTCTAAAATAAGTTTCCACATACACGAGTAGTGATCAAGACTTGATTTATCTAGTTATACCTGATGTAAGGAGTTACGTTGTTGTGCTCACAGTGTATAGCTATCACTTTAAAGGAGTTATGTTGTTGTGCTCAAGTGTCACAAAAAGCTGTGGATAATTCGAGAAGCGTTCATATATAGTTAAGGAAGGTTGGATGGGTATATGATACTACCTATGCTTTAAGGAGTTACGTTGTAGTGCTCAGTATAGGTTCTTAGTCACACTTTCGTACAAGCTTAAGTCACATATCTATGGGATGTTTACTTCATTCTCAGATAGGTTATATTGGGTTGTCTCCATTCAATGGTCATTTACTAGCTGATTGGATTTTGAAGAGGTCGCTTATAGGTTGAAGAAAAGAGATGAGATTGTAGAAAAAGAAAGTCATATTTTTTCGACATATTCTCACAAAACTATGATTCGACAAGTTATTATGGCTTTAATATTGCATCAAGTAAAAGGTAATCTATGGCATGTACATTAAAGTATGATGATTCCGATGACTCGCAACCATCAGGAGGGAGAAGTACACGAAGAAAGAAGTAATGTCTCGTCTTCAGTAATTTGGTTTGTGGGTACATCAAGGTTTTTACCAACTTGGATGCAAATACTTTGTGATGTATGTTGTTATGATGCTCCCGAACGACAACTATTGTGCATCACTTTAGTATCTACAGTCTCCGCTGCGTGTTTAAAGAGAGTTGTCGATTCAGGAGGGAGCAGAGAAAAGAAAAAGGCTCACTAGTTAGGAGGGAGTAATAACCTAACTAGAACATTACAGTTGAAGTTCAGAGCTACAAGAATTAGTGTCGTCAGTCCCTAATATCGAACGCCAAGATCGTCGGAAGAGAGAACTTCAAGTCTGCCTTAGAATATAGACTACAGAGACTCTGCGCTTCAACAAAAGTTTATTATTCTTGTAATTTACTTTGTTTATAGGTCTCATTGTAACCATTCACGCGTGACGATATCTTGGAGGGAGATTGTTATCAATGCTTTTTATAAAGATATCGTCACTTAAAGTGAATTAGACTAGATTCATAGCAAGTAGTACCCGCAGGGACTACTATTGTTTAAGTGGCAAACTTATCATGTAAAGGGCCTATAAATACCCCTCATGACTCTCCATGAGGGGTGTGGGAAAGCCTTGTATCATTTTCATTTCTTAAGCTAATATACTAAGTGTGTTTCTCCACCTTTCTCTCACTACTTTCTCTCTCTAGAACAATCTTGTATTTCGATCAACCTCGACCTCCAGAAAGTGTTTCTTGTTTATTACAACCAAGTATGACTATTTTATGTACAAAATCATCTTAAGGGTGAATTGACCTCAATTTCACGTGCCACTTTGTGGTAATTATCTGAATAACTTGGGTCTTTTGACTCATGCAGTAGTAGGATATAGTGGGCGATAATTGTAGGTAATTTTTTGATTGGTGAACCCAATATCTCAATTAAAACTTTGTTGATTTAATCTTAGCTTAAATTGGTAAATAAAAAGGTTTTGAAAAAACTTATGATACGAAGATGTATGCATGCTTCTTCGTACATATTTCGATTATAAACATCAAAAACTAGTACCCTTTAAAATTAAGTTAATGCAATCTAATTAATAGAACACTTGAAGTTGTAATTTACGTCGTGTGAGAGATTGGACTAGATTACAATGAAAAGGTAAATTTCCCACTTTCATTACTAGAAGATCAACTGATGTAATGAGACTATGGTAATTTAAAGTTTTTTAATCAGATGACTTAATTGAGCTGTAAGTGAGAGCTTGGACTCAAGGCATAAGATGGAGAAAAAACATGCTTATATTGGAATTGTTTGCCAATATAAATCCTGTAGGACCATAAATATACATGATTTATGTGGTTCGGGAGGCCTAGGTTGATCAAACATGATAATATGATACATGTTTCTAGTGAGAGAAAGAGTATAGAGAGGGTGAAGAAAACACAATGTATATTAGCTTGAAAGAATGAATGTTACACAATGATTTTCCAACACCCCTCATGGAGAGTCATGAGGGGTATTCATAGGCTCATTACATTACAAGTTTTCCACTTAAACAATAGTAGTCCCCGCGGGTACTACTTACTATGAATCTAGTCCAATTAATTCACGTGTAAGACGTTATCTTTATAAAAAAGTGAGGCTAACAATCTCCCTACAAGATATCGTCACACGTGAATGGTTACAATGAGACAAATAAACAAAGTAAATTACAATAATAATAAACTATGTTGACGTTGTTGAAGCGCAGAGTCTCTGTAGTCTAGATACTGAGGCAGACTTGAAGTTCTCTCTTCCAAAGTTCTCGGCATCGATCTTTGGCGCTGACGGAACTGATCCTTGTAGCTCTGAACTTCAACTGTAATGGTCTAGTTAGGTTATTACTCCCTCCTAACTAGTGAGCCTTTTTCTTTTATCTGCTCCCTCCTGAATCGACAACTCTCTTTCATAAGATCTTTTTAGTCTTCAAACACGCAGCGGAGAATGTAGACACTAAAGTGTAGTACCATGGTTGTCGTTCGGGGAGCATCATAACAATATACCTCACATAAATTTGCATCCAAGTTGGTAATAAGTCCCGATGTACTTCGTGTACTTCTCCTTCCTGATGGTTGCGAGTTATCGGAATCATCATAATGTTGTGTACACGCCGTAGATTACCTTTTACTTGATGCAATATTAAAGCCATGACAGCCCGTGTAAGCATAATTTCGTGAGAATATGTCGAAAAAATACTCTCAATACAATTCTCTCAAATCAACCTGTAAACGAACCTCCTTTTAATTCACTGGCTAATAGTAATGACCACATATGGAGACAACCCGATATGACCAACTTGAAAAAGAAGTAAACACCCCTTAGATATGTGACTTAATCTTGTACGAAAGTAAGACTAAGAACCTATACTAAGCACTAAAATGTAATTCCTGAAAGCATAGGTAGTGCCATATACCCAAACCAATCAAACAGTATATGAAATATCTACCTCTTGGACTATCCACAACTCTATGTGACACTGAGTACTACAACGTAACTTCTTAAAGTGATAGCCAATGTGAGCATTAAGAACTGACTTATGCGTTTATAGATCACATATTTAGCTAGATGTCCAAGTCTTAATCATTACCAGTGTATGCCCAAACAAGTATCTCTGAAAGTCATGCATCCATCCAACCTCTAAACTTTGAGATAAATAAGTACACATGCCCGTGAAATGTCACTTCAAAATCAAATCAATAATACCGTACAAAAACCCCGTAGTCATTTTTGTTAAACATAACAATTCAAGCCGTGAAATATGTATCCCCGTAAAAATTATATGTCCAAAATACCACTCATGATACTAAAATTAAAAATTGTATCCAATAATTTTTGTAAAAAAATTTCGGATAACAATTTGATTTGCAAGCCCAGTTTATTCCACCATCATTGTATATGATAACACAAGCCCATCAAACATATAACCCGATCCAACAAAACACTCCATATCTGTGTATAACCCTAGAACTCATCTCACTGACTAACCCTAAAACACACTCATCAAAGTTTGTCCTCCCCCATCACCAACTCTCTCACCAAACTCATCTAACTGATCCAAATCTCATCATCAACAGATCTTCATCATCAAACGCAACTCATTTAATCGAGTACAAGCACAAAGACTATACGGTATCAAGATCTTTAATGAAAGGTCTCGGGTAGGTTTATGATTTGATGTTTTTGCTTTTAAACGAACGAAAGAAAGAAAGAATAATACTTGATCATTTCTATTCTTTCTTAAGTGTTCGGATATTAGTGAAGATAATCTTCTTAAATGATCTATGATGATAAAAGTTCCACAAAAAAAATCTATGAAAGATTACAAGTGGAACGATTCTGAGATCGTGTATATATTCTTTTTGTTTTCATTTAGGTTATAAGACGAGGGATGGTGTGTTGGTATTGTTGACTGAGATGTTTATTTGTGATGGGTTTAGGTAGAGATTGATTTGTTATTGGTGTAGTTGGGTTGTTGGTTAATGATATAGATCTGATTTTTATCTTCTGTCATTTCTGTTGATGCAAATAATGTTCTAAAAACGTTATTTATATCTTTCGATTACTTCACGTTTTGAGGATGACAAAATGTGAACTCACGTTACGTTAAAATTAACGCTAACAAGTTTTTAATCGGAAGATCCCGTTTCTACGCAAATCACTCTTGAACAAAGTTTCAACTTGGACTAGTGATCAAAGAAGTGAATTCATGTTTTGAAAATTCACATTTTAAATGGGACAAAACATTTTTTCAAAAATACACATGACAAATTATTTTTGAAATATTAAGAAATGTTTTAATGGAAAAATAAGTTTGAAAATCACAACAGCTATTTTTCCCCCCAAAATCAGCTCCAACCTTCCCCAAATAAGTTTTCACCAGAAAAGACAAAATTTGGAGCGTCCTAGTCTACCACGGCTCCACGGTACCGTTAAATTTAACGGAGCCGTGGGTCATTTAGTGGAGCCGTCCGTACCATTTTGAATTGTAACGTTCAGATTTTCTTTGCCTATAAATACCCACCTCTTTCACAGTTTTAGGCACCCTTCACACACAGAAAAATCCCTTAGTCAAATCCTCTCACACCTTTCACTTCTTAGGGTCATTTAGATTAGTTTTTCTTTGTTTCAAGAGTGATCAAATCATCCTTCAAGTGATCCTCTTCATACCTCTTCACTAGCAAGAGAAGAACACAAGTATCCAAGTTGATACAAGGTGTTGTCACCCCTCTTCATTAGCAAGAGAAGAACTTAAGTAATCAAGAAGATACTAGAGTTATCGTTGATAGGTTTTTGTAACACTTGTTACAACCTTGTTGTGTCTTAGCATATGATGCGTGGTTTTGCGACCTTACAACAGGTTTTACCTCTCGAGGGATCTCAAGAGGCTTACAACCCCACCAGGCAGTGTACCTGACCGATGTAGTATAGTGTAGTGGTAAGTACGGGGGATTGATCGTTCTCCACAGGGAATAGTGTCGTTAGGATTGAAAAACTACTCTAATAGGTCTAAGGGTGAGGGAAGATTCTTTTTTGTATTTTTATATTTTATGAAAGCAAGTAAAATCTCGGGTTTAAAAGAGTGGGCGGAATTAGTTGCTAGTCAACTAACCCAAATAACTACAAATGCAAATAAAATAAAATAACTGAAAATGAAAAGGTTGTGAAACTTATGTGGAGAGAAATGTGTTTACTTAGATTTCCTTACTCCCTAACTATCTTTTACCGGTTGATTAGTGTGTATTAATTGCGTGGATGACGGGTGTATTCCTTAATACCAATCGTGGGGTGGCGTACGTACTTCCCCAACTCTATAAGCTCCTACTTCACTCCTATGTCGAGCCGGCTAAGAAGCTCCTAACATGGGATCACTAGAATTCGCTCATGCATTAAATACAACCATAAAAACCTTAGTACGCATTGGTTCATGTTTCTTAAGACGTTCAAGCAAGTTACCGAATAGGAGGTTAGCCAGTTTTCTTAAGCCTAACATCGATAAACAATCATCCAATACTATTAATAACACACTAATAACCAATAATCAATAGTTAGGTTTCATTAGATCTAAGCAAACACAAGATAAATCTAGCCTAGCATGTTAATTAAAAGACAAGAACAAGATATAATCAAACAACACATAGACATATTGATTGATTAAATGAAAACTTATCTTCAATTAAACATGGGAGATCCAAGGGTATGAAAACCCTTAAAAATGGCAGAAATTCGTCTTAGGGTTTCTCCTCACAAAGTTGCACACAAAGTTGCACACTAATGACAAAAAAATTGCAAAACTATATATAGAACTTAGTGGCTGACGGCGTCACGTTGTAGATCTTGACGCCATCACCTTGCCGTGTCTAGGGTTCCCGGATGGCCTTTTTGACTCCGTCCCTCTTTAGTGCTCCAAAATCTGCTCTGGCTTATCAAAGGTTGACGCCGTCAGAAATGAGCTTGACGCCGTCCCTCTTTAAGTTAAACCGTGATGGCCTTGATCACCTTAAAGGGTGACGCCGTCAGACTTTCCATTGTAAAATTCTCTGGCTTATCATGTGTATTTTTCATGTCCACCTCTTTTGCCAAGCCATGACGCCGTCAGGAGCAATCCTTGACGCTGTCAAAGGTACTTTTCCAGCCGATTTTGAGACTTTGTCGTTTTCTTCACTTTTATGCTCCAAAAACGTCCAAAATGCTTCCTTTTCCAGATTTCTTCTCCAAAGTACCTAAAATGACAAAAGGAACGATTTAGGGCAATATTTGATCAAATAAATACGATTTAGGGCTTAAATGACCCCGTAAAAGCGGTACACTTTTCGCTTCATCAGCATACATCAAGTTTATTTTCTTTTTGTGAGTGAGAGTGAAGATCAAGTGTGATCTATAGAGATAGTGAACATCTCTTGAAGCCATTGGGCTTGTGTGATTGATCAAGAAGATCAAGGGTCATTAGTTTAGTGTTAGTTGAGTAGAGTGAAGTGAGTGTTGATCATTGTGATCGTGTTGAGATCTTGGTGATCTCTTGAAGCCACTGGGCTTGAGTGTTTGGTCACGTGGACCTTGGTAGATTGGTGCTAGCTAAGATTAGCACTCGACATCTAGCTTAGTGTCGGTAATAGGATAAGCGACGTGTACGGTTTTCTCCGCCTTAAGGGAGGTTGTTGACATAGTGCTTGAAACTCTCGAGTGTGGTACTCGGGGAGTGGAGTAGGGCGAAGAAGAGCTTCGTAGCCGAACCACTATAAATCCTCTGTCTCGGTTTGATCTTTCCAACTCTACTCTTTACTTTTATTTGTTATTTTTACGTAGCTTAGTTGGTAGTTCATATTGGTGTTGTTTGATTACACATAGAGTTCGAATCAAAGTTTCCAATAGCATACTTTTAAAACAAGATTTTTAAAAGAAGTTTTTAAACCGGTAAACTATTCAACCCCCCTTCTAGTTTCCCACAATTTCTTTTGCGTTTAAACTTTGGACTAATGATGTAATAACTACTGAAGTCAACATGAGTCTTGGTATATGGTTGTGGTCGTGGTCTGCTTCATGTTGATTCTTTTTCATTTTGCAATTCTGATAACTGGTTATAGACCCAATTCCAACGACATTGACTATTTGACCTGTCGAATTTCGATAATTAAATCCAATTCCGACGGGTCAATTCCGACGGGTCTTATCGAATTTCTTTACAAGAAATTGATTCCAATTCCAATGAACTAGGGTCTGTCGGAATTACTTTACAAGCAATTCCGATAAAAAAGGGTTTTGACTTTTATGACCATAAATTCTGACGAATTTTCCGACCATAAATTCCGACCACCCTTTTTACCAGTTTTCCGACCACAAACCTTCCACGGGATGGTACAAAAAAGAGTCACAAAAAATGATATTGTTTCATAAAACTGTTAAATATGAAACTGATAATGAAAAGTTGAGACCTTTTTTGACTATTTGGATACATAAAACAATATGAAAGCTGTTACAAAAAAAGTAGGAAAAAAACTTTTCGTATCTAAAATTTGAGGTAAAAACAGCATAAAAGATGATATTCGAATCCACACAAATCATCAAAACAACACAACCTGGCTCCTTATACCAATTGTAGGACCGTACATATACATGATTTATGTGGTTCAGGAGGTATAGGTTGATCAAACATGATGATATGATACATGTTTCTAGTGAGAGAAAGAGTAGAGAGAGGGTGAAAAAAACACAAAGTATATTAGCTTGAAAGAATGAATGTTACACAATAATTTTCCCACACCCCTCATGGAGAGTCATGAGGGGTATTTATAGGCTCATTACATTACAAGTTTGCCACTTAAACAATAGTAGTCCCTGTGGGTACTACTTACTACGAATCTAGTCTAATTCACGTGTAAGACGTTATCTTTATAAAAAAGCGAGGCTAACAAATCCTATAATGATCTAGGAATTGGAAATTGTTTGCCAATTATTGTTCAACAATTACCTTGTTGAATACTTTCATTACTAGCAGATCAACTGATGTAATAGAATTATGTCAATTAGGATCCTAGCTTTAAGAAAATTCTATGGTTCATATGAATATAAACCCATGGGTATTTAATTTTCTTAAAGATTGTATTATCAAAAATACTAAAATTGAATTTTGTAAATTCTTTTAAATGTATTAATGCGACATTAAACCATAAACGTGGGATATTCTTTTATTGGTAAATTGATCTACACCTATAGGGGTTTTGGCTAGAGTCAATTTTACTAAAAGGATAGACCTAGTCTCCTTTCCATGAGAGAAACACGAGACTTAATCATATTTTTTTTCATGAATGAGAAAGATATGATAGGAAAATTAGAATTGTTGACCGATGTCGTTGTACCGATCAAAAATAAACCTAATTACCTTATGCTAGATAGGGCAAGCGGGTATCGTATCCACGAGGAGTATGTAGTTTTAATTCAAGTTTTAGGGTGATCACTAATCAATAAAAGTTTTGGTTTAGAAATCTTAATAACTAAATACTAATTAAACTAATAATTAAACTACTAATTAACTACAAAGTGAATAAGCGACAAAAAAATAAATAAGCAAATAAAATAAGATTCGTAAACAGTTGTGTAAAAAGCAATCCCTCCCGGCTCCAGATATATTGATATGACTAAGTTACGGATTGTTACTAATATTTGCCTTCAAACCACATAGACATAGTTTGTATTAATTGAAAAGGACAATTTTGGGCACAAGTTATATTCACCACATGAATCGTCTTAATCCCTAAACTAGTTAGACTCGGCACGACTCATTGACTAGCAATAACATGTCTTATAATAATCCTATCAATTAATTTTTATAATTACTCAAATGAACAATTATGGGTACAAATTATGTTTAACATACGACCGTCTTAACCCCTATACTAATTGGGCTCGGCACAAATCGTTGACTCGCAATAATATGTCTCATAATAATTCACCAAATAATTATATTAAAACATTAAAATCAAATAAAAGATATGCATTAAAATCAAATGAATTAATGTTTGACAAACAAAATAAAATATGTAATCATGATCAAACCAAAAATCTTTTACCGGAAGAGATTACAAAAGGTTTAGCCGAGCATCACAATCGTAGACAGAATCTTTATTATATTATGTATCTTCAATGTACTCATAATATCACAAGCAATAAAGATGCCAAACGCCTACTGTCTTCTCTCTGTCTTGTCGTACAGCCGCCAAAAAAAGAAAACACAGGTCTACCCCAATTCATCTCTCATACCTCGTACAACTTGTAAATTTATAATAATGAATTTTTGGCTTTGTGCAACTTTGATCCCTGAACTTGCGCCACCTTTCACTTTCGGTCCCATGCTTTCTTTCCTTCAATAATTCACGAACAAAACACATAAATGTGTTTAAACTTTAATTTGTTTTAACACTTTCAGCCCTTATCGTATTTTAAGCTTGTAATATCACAACTTTAGCTCCTTTATGCGCCAAACCTACATAATCATAAAACACCTCAAAGTACATGTATAACAACGAATAACAATGCAACAATGCGTAATTAACATGCTATGAGGTGTATGTAAAATACACCGATCAAACCTCCCCAACTTAACCCTTACTCGTCCCGAGGAAGAAATCTACTATATCTTAGCATGTTAATTACATAGTTTTTAATCATACCATTGAAATTCCATCAAAAAGATCAAATTTAACCTAGTACACTAATAACCATCCTATGTGACCAATAATCCAAAATGATTACAAATATTTTTGTCCTTCTTAAACACTTAACATAACTGCTCCCATTGGTTCTATTTACTTTATGTTTCATATAATTAACCATGTGTCCAACATACTTAGTACACCCCTATAATCAATCTAAACATAGATCCAAAACAAGAGGCGAGAATACCTTACACCTTTTATAATACTGGAGTTTTTATACCACTGGAGCAAACTTTTTAAGAGCACATAAGCCATCATACATTAACTTACATATTTTCACTTTTTGCTCAGTTTTTGCACATGAATTTTACTTCATATTTCAAGCATTTTTGCTCATAACATACATAAGCTCCTTTTTTAGACATCCGGAACCGTTTCTTATACATGTCATCCCGAATGCTTAATACACTCCTTTTAAGGTTGATATAAAGACCAATCATTCGGATGTATGAATATCTATCCTATAGGTGTATACTAAGACACATCGACACACGAGAACCGGTTAATTTAGTCCATTTTAATTAAATGGGAACAGTTATGCTTCGTGCCTACTGGTATATCATATGATGGAGTTATCTACCACATAGTCTAATTAATCAATGCACTAACTTAAACCAACATTCTTAATTTCATTAACAAAAATACAAGGATTGGGTTATTTCACATAAAATTGTCTCAGCTAAGTGCAATGCTATCCATCATAAGAATTGGTGTCTGGCCCATGCTAATAACTAAAATATCACCTTGCGCGGGTGACGAATCAGATAGGCAAGCCCAGCATATGATTACCACCAATAATTATGTCAGTTCTCCAACTTTTTTCAATAGCCATCGTGCGTGGGTGACAAGCCGGATAAGATCAATTTAAGTATCCTAACCCAACTATTACATTATTATATTTCAGATATTATTATTTTAACTTCCTTCCCATTCTAAGCAAAAGTAAGTAGGGAAATTCAATCGGGTATGCTTTAGTCATCTACTAATTATACATACGCCTAACTACATGCAAACCATCAAATTAATTTTATAACTAAATTGTACAATTGAATCGGGTGCCCCTTATATCATGGCTCGATCCTCTAGTTTGCTCCAATAAGTCATCCACAAGCTAATCTTCAGAATCTGCAAACACTCACATCCAATTAGCACAAAACTCTTATAATGTGATTCCAAATTTTTTTTAAAAATTTGTCAATTTTTCCAAAAATCACATTTTGACCCTTTTTTTTTTTTTTTTTTTTTTTTTTTTTTTTTTTTTTTTTTTACAATTTCACACAAAAACATGTAACACATGTGACACCCCCTCCCCAACTTAAAGCATTGCGTTGTCCCTAATGCAAAAACTTTAAATTGAAACTTTAGTTAAAAATCACTTTGACAAACTCACACAACACAAAAACCTAACTCACTTTCGTAGGAATCACAGTTGCATTTAGCGTATACAACAAGCCTTTTAAACCACCCGATAGCCCGAGTGGACGAATTTAGTCTCATGAGGGTTTGTAGTGAACACACACACAAAGTTTTTAACACGTACAAAAATAAGAAAATAAAAAGAAACATAAATTAGAAAGAACATAAAACACACACTACAACCCATGGGTTGCCTCCCGGCCCGCGAAGCGCTAAGTTTACCGTCGTCAGCCCGACAATACCTAATATTAGTTTCATGGTGGTATGATGGAACATTTACCAAACGAGTTACCTAGACGCAATGAAACTTTACGGGTCCATGCCATATCCCTCTTTTCAAACACTTTATGAATATTAGTTTCCCTTATGCAGAAGAAGTGTTTATGCTTTGAAACCCATAATCGTCTTTTCCTTTTTCTTCGGCTTGATACACTACGAACCTATTTCACACGGGCCTTATTGCTTGCATCCTTAATCAACTTACCACAATTTGGCACTCCATGAAACTTCTTCTCTTCTTTGCGCAGGGGTTCTCTTAATTTACGAACTCCTACTTGTGCTTTCCTATGAACTTGCTCAAGAATAATATGAAGGATTGCCCTGTTATAGTTCTTATTACACCGCTCAACAACATAATGATTTTCTATTAGTAACAACCTTGCTTGTGCTTTCCCCTTTGTATAAGTTGAGTCACCCATACCAAATTTCTTGATTAATACTTGAGGCACATGTGGTGGGTTTGGGTCGATACGGGGGCCCTCGACTTCTTCCTCATTGCGATATTGTTGTTCTTTCAATGAATTTGAACACTCATCTTCATATAGCGAAGGAGCGAACAAGTCCTCATCTTCTTTTGATTTTTTATCATCAATTAATGAAAGTGTTGGTTCATTTAAAGTTGGGAGATAAGGTGTGGTATTAGTCTCCACAACTCCCTCCCCAACTTTAGGAGGAACCAATTCTTCACGATGATCTTTTACCGGCAAAATGAGGTCATCAAATGAATTGTTATTAACATCAATATTATATACATCTTCTTCATCTTCATCATCTTCATCTTCATCATCAAAATCAAACATGGTGACGCCTTGAGATTCATATGTTTCTTGCCTATTAAATTGATCTGCCAACGGATCCACATGTGTCTCAAGAGCTGCAATACTAGCGTATCTTTGATTTGCCTCTCTGTTGAATTCTATCATTGAAACGAGCTTATCCAATTTTTGGTCAAGATACGAGAGATGGTTATCACCTTGACCTTGGCCTTGATGGTCATATTGTTGAGTCGGTCTATGTGGTTGATCGAATAAACTAGAGCTCTCATATGAAGGATGATAATATTGACTGTTAGTGCAAATATTACGATATTTAAACTAAACGATTTCTTCGGTTTTAATAATGACAAACATGTAACTTGTAATACATAATGTAAAATGTGCAAGTTACTTGTAAACACAAATCATCAATGCATACTTACATCAACACCTCCCAACGTTTCAAGTATGCTTCAACGAAGTCGTAGATTTCCATCCCGACATAAATCACTCAAGGTATGGATAAACAAATCTACTACTTGACAAATGATCAAAGGATTTTATTTTTCTAAACTTCACATTTTTAATGTGACAAAACATTTTTTCAAAAATATATTTCACAAATTATTTTTGAATTAAAAAGAAAAGTTTTATTTTGAAAAATATGTTTGAAAATCCCAACAGTCAAATTTTCCCCCAAAACAGCTCCTAACTTCCCCAAATAAACCTTCCCCACTAAAGACAAATGAAGGAGCGTCTACGGCACCATTAAATAGGTACGGCTCCACTAAATTTAGTGGAGCCGTCGGGTATTTAGTGGAGCCGTGGGTCTGTAACGGTCAGATTTTCCCTTGCCTATAAATAGTGGACCATTCCACACTTCCAACTTGATTTTTCCATTCCTTTTTCTCTGGTCTAATCCCTCCTCACTTAGATGACTTTCTTTGATCATTTGGAGAGTCTTAGTTTGTTTAAGAGTGATCCAATCCTCCATTCAAGTGATCCTCTTCATTCCTCTTGATTAGCAAGAGAAGAACACAAAGTATCCAAGTAGATACAAGGTGTTGTCATCCCTCTTGATTAGCAAGAGAAGAACACAAAGTATCCAAGTAGATACAAAGTGTTATCATTCCTCTTCATTTGCTAGAGAAGAACTCAAAGTATCCAAGAAGATACAAGAGTTGTAGTTGTTAGGTCTTGTAACATTGGTTACACTCTTGATTGTATCATAGCATACATCAAGATTATTTTTCTTTTGTGAGAGAGTGAGTCAAGATCATTGTGATCTTAAGAGATAGTGAAGATCTCTTGAAGCCATTGGGCTTGTGTGATTGATCATGTGGATCAAGGGTAGATCGTGGTAGATTGGTGCTAGCTAAGATTAGCACTCGACATCTAGCTTAGTGTCGGAAATAGGATAAGCGACGTGTAAGGTGTAGATCGTGGTAGATTGGTGCTAGCTAAGATTAGCACTCGACATCTAGCTTAGTGTCGGAAAACAAGTTAAGCGACGTGTACGGTTTTCTCCGCCTGAAGGGAGTTTGTTGATTAGTGAAGTAACTCTCGAGTTGGGTACTCGGGGAGTGGAGTAGGGCGAAGAGGAGCTTCGTGACCGAACCACTATAAATCACCGTGTCCGGTTTGCGCCTTCTTACTTATCTCTTTACTTTCATTTTATTTTTTATTGCTTTATGTTTATATTTGCATTGCGTTTATGCTTGTGTGGCTAGTTGCTTATGTTATGTTGATTATGTATGTGTCATGGTTGATTGTGCTTGTGTTGTAGTTTAATTTATTCATCCATAGATGATATATGATCATAGTTGACATTTTTCATATTACGTCACACTTGATCGAGAGTTTGATACAAAAGTTTTAAGTTTTCAAATGGAAACGTATTCACCCCCCCCCCCCCTCTACGGTTTCCACAATTGGTACCAGAGCCACGTCGCTCAAAATTTTTAAAACAAATGGTTTTCAAAATTGAGTACGATCCATGTATCAAATTACCCATGAAGGTGATAAAAATATGAAAAGTATTTAGTTACTTAATACTTACAAGTTTTGTTGTTAAGTATATGTTGTCATACTAGCTTGAAGGTTTTCTTAAATTGATAAAAGTTGGTTCTGTTCAAAAACTGATGTCAGACGTACGGCACCGTTAAATATAACGGACGGCTCCATTAAATATGGACGGTACCGCTAAATTTAACGGTACCTTCGTCTGTTTTTCAGAATTCGGTAATTTTCAAAAATTCGTATAAAATCAACCGTAAGTCCGTAGGAGTCGTGCCACCTATCGTTTTAAACGTAATTGAGTCTACTTTCACTTAAAAATATTTTTATAAAGTGATTGTAAAGTAAAATTTACGAGATCCTTTAATTCGTAACAGAGAGTCTTTTCCGGTCATGCCGATTGCACAAATTTTTTGTCAAATCACAAAGTGAACATCACACGTTGATGCATTCATGATTTCAAGGTGTTGAACTTGATCAAATTTTTAAATGGGGTGGAAAATAATTCATTTTCAAATAAAGTCAAGCTAAGTGTACATTGTTATACTTAATACACAAAATGACGATAAGTATATTTGTGTGTTATGCTAAATGACTATTTGCTTTTCTTTGTGTCTTAGTATTGTTAGTTAATACTTTTGTATGCTTATTGTTATCTCTTGTTGAGCTAATTTTATTTATAAGCATAAATGTCCTTCATGCCTTGTTGCTATGTGTCGAATATTAGCTTTTCGGCTTATGCGTCAATAGGACTTAGGCTAGACTTCTTGCACTAAGTAGCGTAATTGATTTTGCATTGCATATAGGCATAGACCATTTTTCTTGCATTTGTTGCAAGTTCTTAAAATGGTTTAGTAACCTTCTTAGGAATAGAAACTAAGTTGGTAGATCATGTGTGTCGAAAGATATTGTCTTACACAATTATTTTTCCAAAGGTTTAAGTGTAAAAAGTATATCACCCCAAAATACTTAACACTTTCATAAAATCCGTAACATGATCTTTAAAACATTACATCATTTTATCTTGTTTGACCATGGGTTGTCTAAACAAGATAAAAGGTCATTTTAATACATTAGTATTTAAGTAAAAGAAAATGTATTAAACTTGTATTGATTTAACACACATACAAAATGTTTTAAACATTTAGTATTTTACGTATGTGGTATAAAAATGGTTAAGATAATTATTTTTATACTAATGAGGTGTCGAAAAACTAAGAGTATTATACATAATAATATAAATAGTTTTTCTCAAATAAAAATAAATGACAATATCAAAGTAGTAACTTAGTTTGTCATTAACCTCACACATACAACTAGTGTTAAAATAAATGGAACACACTCCTTAAATTTTTATTTTCTTTTTAAAAAGGAGTGATTGTGAGGGTCAAGAAAGATTTCAAGTACATATCAATTCATTATTCAAATTATGATTGATATCATCATCGAATCTAATTGACAAGTTTTTGAGTGTGGACATGAAATTGGAGTCATTATTTGTTTAGCTTCAAGATAACATCAAAATATGATGAAACATATTATCTTGAATCTACATACTCAATCACACTCGATTGTTATAAAAATAATGACGTCCTCTCAAGACGAAAATAATATGCATCGGATCATAACTCACACTTGTGTTGAAGATGCCATATTGAGTCTTGTTGTCCAATAGTTGTGTTCCAAACATTAAACTAATATGTTTAAAATATGCATAAAATACACAACTAAGTAGGAGTGACAACTTGGATGTTTCATCCGAAATATACAAGTAATTTACATTGCAATGCAATTAGTAAATGTTTCATTTCCGAAAAACCAAACAAGAGCAAACAAACAGCATATGTAAACTTTGCTCATGAACGACTCAACACTCAATGTCACATGTCTAGTAAAAGTGTCACACATAATATGTTATTAACTATTATGTAAGTCATCAATCTTTGAGAATATCACATGTATTTCTCTTATCAAAAGATTGACAAAGGATAACTTATATCCCATGCTTCTTATTTTCTTTGTGACATGAATGGTTATGTTACAAGAGAATACATTGCATCCTGTTAACAAATATAGGATATTAGAGTTGAATAATAACCTAATACGTCATGTGTCATTGCATAAACAAGTAAAATTAGTCATACACTAAAATACTTGTTTCACAAAGCATTCATAAGAGTGATAAGTTTCCTCTTAGAAAAGCATACTTGTTGAAATAAACAGTATGTCTCATTTTAAATAAAATGCTCACAAGATCTATTGAGGTAAGTAACCTTTACTAGATTCTCACTCAAGATATGCAAAGGAGCATTCTTGAAACACACATGATGTAGTAGATTCTACATTGTATCACATTAGAGTGTCTCTTGGTTCTAGGAAACCAAATCATGTTAAAATAACATGTAACAACTCAACAAACAAAGATGTTGTCCAAGAGATCATAAAATACACCATCTCCATCAAATAACCTCTAAATCTCAAACACGAAATTAAAATATTTCGCTTGCCTTTGTTAGGAGTTGTGTAAGACATGTCATTCTCTTAATCGACCTTCAAAGTATGGTTAGTTGAGTCATATTAGGTCATGTATTAGCGAAATAAGCTAATATCATCTTTGCTACACTTCAATAGGCAAATATAGGAATTTGAAATTTTCTAATATGAGAATGACTACTGGAGAACCTATCGCACTAGAAATTCAATTTGACCTAACGGTTGAATTGCTTCCAGGAGAGAAGTTGGGTTTGTGGTATAACCAGTAAAAATGGTCGTGTTCAGCCTTAATTGAGCACCACTAGTGATTGTCTCATACTCATTCTCTAACTTGAAAATTTTTCATTCCTACATTTGACTAGAGATAGTTTGCATCGTTGAACTATATCTCCCATTAGGATGTCATCTTGAACAAGTAGTAATTAAGATCTGCCTTAGCAAACCTAGATTGCTTGCATCCCACATACATGTTTCAAAATGATAACATGTTCTCATAAGACATGATTAAATGTCTTCATGATCTTAAATGCTAAATGATTATCATGTTTTGCATGATGTTTGCATTTATTCCTTATGTGCATTTTACTTGATTTACTTGTAAAGTTTGCACCCACACTATGTTCTTTTGACACATTAGGAATTAGGTATGCCCATCACTATGAACCCTTAGAAGTCATAGAGCCATACACTAGTGTCAAAACCCATAAGTCAAAGTAGTCGCGAAGTTACCCTAATTCCCCAGTCATCACTTCGCCTTCTTCCAAGTAATACACCCTTTTGTCATGGGAAGGTTAGGAACAAACCTAGTAGAACTCGGAGTAGGGTTGACAACTTAAATATTTCATCCGAAATATTCAAGTAAGTTTAACTTGCGATCGCAATTGTTAAATGTCATATCCGAAACATCATACTCAAGCCTTTTAACAACATATGTTAAAACGCTCATCCAAAGGACTCACGAGTTACTATATACTCCCTCCGTCCCAAAATTATTGTCCCATAACAAAAAGCACATTCTTTTAGAAAAATAACACTATCACTACTTTATCTCTCTTACTTTTTTGCCAAATGACAAGTTTACCCTTAACCAATTAATTAATACTTCATTAAAGTTTGTAATATTAATTTCAACCAAGGGTAATATAGTAAACTTTACCAAACTCCACTACCTATTCACTTTCCATTTTTGGTATGGGACAATAATTTTGAAACGCCCGGAATGGAAAAATGGGACTATAAAATTGGGACGGAGGGAGTAAGTAATTAGTAGTTCCTTTCATCCTCGTGTGAATATACACATCTTAAGATCCCAAACCCTGCTGCAAATCAGCACCATAGGCCTAGCTTTACATCTTTCAAAACCCCATGAAACACTCACGTGGGAAGCACATAGAAAACCTTAAATCAACCAAACCTCTCAACCGAGAATCCCCTTACCATCTCCGTCTAGGTCTAGGAATGATGGAACATTTTCCATAAAACTTATGACTATTTAAATATTTCACTGGAAATATTAAAGTCATCTCTCGTACCCCTCTTATGATTACTTGAATATTTCACTGGAAATATTGTAGTCATCTCGTGCGTCTCGTCTCATGACTCTTTAAATATTTCACTGGAAATATTGAGTCATTCTTTAAATCCCTCTCATGACTATCTAAATATTTCACTGGAAATATTAAGTCATCTTTCACATCGCTCTAATGACTACCTATGTATTTCCTCGGAAATATAAAAGTCATCTCTTCTCGTCCAGTACCGTTCAAAGAATTTATTAGGTATAAATTCTTTCCTCGTGTCGAAGAGTCTCACTAAATCAGCGAGATTTATTCGTGAAATCCTCTTAAATTCCAATGACAACTTAAATATTTCATCCGAAATATTTAAAGTATATTTAATTTGCGAAATGCAATTAAATGTCATTTCTCGTGTCGAAAAGTCTCACTAAATCAGCGAGATTTATTCGTGAAATCCTCTTAAATTCCAATGACAACTTAAATATTTCATCCGAAATATTTAAAGTATATTTAATTTGCGAAAGGCAATTAAATGTCATTTCTCGCTCTCGATCAACGTTCACCTAATCCCGTTGGATTCATTCATAAAGGAATTTATTTGGTATAAATTCTTTTAATCTAAGGTCCAGAAAAATCACAACATATGTGAAATTTCTTTGTCAGAAATCTAATTCTGGGTCAAAACTGACCTCAGCAGGTCACGATACCCTTAAATAGGGGACAGTACCGCTAAATTTAACGGTACCGTCGGACCATTGTTTGCTGAGACAGTTTATTCTCACTGTTTCAAAAACACTATCGAAACCCACTCGATGTAGTCTTGAACCAGAACCGTATCCTATCAGAACAGATTGTATCTATCTTCTGATTCCTAAGCCTTCTTCCCTTTCACCTCCGCATGGTATTAAACACTACCAATGCTTCCGCATCCCACTCATCTTCCACACACTTCAAACGAAGAATCGCTAGGATACGTTGAGATAACCCTTCCTCATCAACATAGATAACCCACTTGAACCTTATCACTAACCTCACAACCTTGAAGATTTTATCTTCTTAACCCCTAGGATATCTCCACGTGATCACTTGCCTCATCATAATATTCTATGAATATTCACAATGATTGAGAAGAGCTACGTGACTTCAAAGGTGAAGTTTATCGTATGCTATCCACCACTTGTCATGACGTTACTAAGCTCATCGCTTCCGTTAACGTTTGTTTTCCTCTTTATCTTTTACATCCTGTCCGGATGGTCATAGATTAAGGGGGAGCGAAAACACACTCATATAGTCTTTCACCAAACACTCTCAAGAACACACAAATGTGGTTCTTATTCCCTAGGAAACTTCCCTTTAGCTGCCCAGAACTAGGTCACACAGGAAAATTCGTGACCTCCAGGTTACGGTACCGTTAAATAGGCCACGGTACCATTAAATTTAACGGTACCGTGTGGTATTTAGTGGTACCGTGCCTATGTTTGACGAATTTTCACTGTTTCTTTTAGATCCCTGCATTCCTAACCTCAAACCTGCAAAATTTTGCAAACTCACATACACCCTAGGATTCCCTCACTACACCATAGGACTCTAACACCAACTTTAGTTCGAATCCCACAACTCTTGCCTATATAAGGCCTCACCAATGCAAGCTTATCTTGCATCTCACCTTCAAACCTCACATTAACATCATCATCACACTCAACCCTTTTAGCTACACTTCACTCTTGACAGTGATAGTTAGTCTAAGAACCTTCAACCCATAGAACATCACACTCAAACCTTATAACCTTCAACTCATCACACTCAAACCTTACAACTACTCCTCACTTTGGATAAGTGATAGTTAGTTCAACAACCTTCAATCCTCACAAACACATGAAACCCTTCATGCACCAAATTATCTCTAACACACAACTAGGATCATCCAACCTAGAAACCTAGAACTTCGTTACCTTAACCCCGTTAGAGATATCCACCAACAATCCTATTAGGATCACATACACCTTTTCTTTTTCCCTTTTGAAATATATCATGCATCTCATTGTCAGTGCAAATGATATATTAACCTAAACCATCCTTTCCCACTTTTCCTCAAAGGGCAAAACCAACATCTCCAACCACATCATCATCATCCTCCACCTTTAGGATTCCCACACCCTTACCTTCACCAAGTCCACCACAACCTTTAGCTATCACACTAACCCTATCACCATCAAACCTCTTTGGACTTGGGACCAACACAACATCCTCATCACCATCACCATCACCACAACCTTTAGCTCTCACACTAACCTTATCACCTACATCACCTTTTAAACTTGGTACTAACACATCAACCTCATCACTATCACCATCACCACAACCACTAATGGGTCATCCCATTATTTATCCTCTACAACCACATAACCCAAGTTGTCCTTGTTTTCACCACAACCAACACTCTCCCACCTTATGGAATTATTTAGGTATAACCTCTATCGAGTCTACTTTATGGCACGACTTGTCATAATAGTAATCATTTAGAGTATGTCCTATCAACAAACTATCCTTAACATTAATCATCTTAGGTAGATGATTATGTTGTTCAAAAGGTTTGATAGAACATTCCTTCCCAATGACAACTTGGAAGAAGTCATTTAGTGTGTCAGTCAACGAACGAATCCCGTTCTTGTTAGTATGATTGATTGAACAATTACACCTTAGGTTGTTGGTCTTTACCGTTTTGGCACCCTTTTAGGTTGTGTCACTCACCTAGTTTAACCCTTGCATGTCTTGCTATGTGTATTCTATCCCTATATGCTCCTATACTGTTATATATTATGTTGCACGAAGCTAACCCTTGATGTAGGAAAAGCCTTTGTATGAATTTGATCCATGGATCCGCTAGATACTAAGGTAAATAAACAAGGGGATTAAGTCACCATAGGGGAGCATTGAGCTAGGGGGAGCTCGGGAGTATTTGAATATATAGCATGGAGTCGTCTTCACAAGTGGTGATAGAAGGCTTCACTAGGATGATGCAAGCTCGCCTTTCGGGGGAGAAAGGATATTAGTGCAATAAGGGGGAGTAGGGAGTAAATCCAAAGGAGCGCTCGAGGCAACTACCTTTTTGATTCGACAAAAGGGGGAGAAGGAAGTGTAAACAGATAACTTTTACATTTTACTGTGTGTTACGGTTTACATATTTGTCATCATCAAAAAAGGGGAGATTGTTAGTGCAAATATTACGATATTTAAACTAAACGATTTCTTCGGTTTTAATAATGACAAACATGTAACTTGTAATACATAATGTAAAATGTGCAAGTTACTTGTAAACACAAATCATCAATGCATACTTACATCAACACCTCCCGACGTCTCAAGTATGCTTCAACGAAGTCGTAGATTTCCATCCCGACATAAATCACTCAAGGTATGGAAAAACAAATCTACTACTTGACAAATGATCAAAGGATTTTATTTTTCTAAACTTCTCATTTTTAATGTGACAAAACATTTTTTCAAAAATATATTTCACAAATTATTTTTGAATTAAAAAGAAAAGTTTTATTTTGAAAAATATGTTTGAAAATCCCAACAGTCAAATTTCCCCCCAAAACAGCTCCTAACTTCCCCAAATAAACCTTCCCCACTAAAGACAAACGAAAGAGCGTCTACGGCACCATTAAATAGGTACGGCTCCACTAAATTTAGTGGAGCCGTCGGGTATTTAGTGGAGCCGTGGGTCTGTAACGGTCAGATTTTCCCTTGCCTATAAATAGTGGACCATTCCACACTTCCAACTTGATTTTTCCAGTCCTTTTTCTCTGGTCTAATCCCTCCTCACTTAGATGACTTTCTTTGATCATTTGGAGAGTCTTAGTTTGTTTAAGAGTGATCCAATCCTCCATTCAAGTGATCCTCTTCATTCCTCTTGATTAGCAAGAGAAGAACACAAAGTATCCAAGTAGATACAAAGTGTTGTCATCCCTCTTGATTAGCAAGAGAAGAACACAAAGTATCCAAGTAGATACAAAGTGTTATCATTCCTCTTCATTTGCAAGAGAAGAACTCAAAGTATCCAAGAAGATACAAGAGTTGTAGTTGTTAGGTCTTGTAACATTGGTTACACTCTTGATTGTATCATAGCATACATCAAGATTATTTTTCTTTTGTGAGAGAGTGAGTCAAGATCATTGTGATCTTAAGAGATAGTGAAGATCTCTTGAAGCCATTGGGCTTGTGTGATTGATCATGTGGATCAAGGGTAGATCGTGGTAGATTGGTGCTAGCTAAGATTAGCACTCGACATCTAGCTTAGTGTCGGAAATAGGATAAGCGACGTGTAAGGTGTAGATCGTGGTAGATTGGTGCTAGCTAAGATTAGCACTCGACATCTAGCTTAGTGTCGGAAAACAAGTTAAGCGACGTGTACGGTTTTCTCCGCCTGAAGGGAGTTTGTTGATTAGTGAAGTAACTCTCGAGTTGGGTACTCGGGGAGTGGAGTAGGGCGAAGAGGAGCTTCGTGACCGAACCACTATAAATCACCGTGTCCGGTTTGCGCCTTCTTACTTATCTCTTTACTTTCATTTCATTCTTTATCGCTTTATATTTATATTTGCATTGCGTTTATGCTTGTGTGGCTAGTTGCTTATGTTATGTTGATTATGTATGTGTCATGGTTGATTGCGCTTGTATTGTAGTTTAATTTATTCATCCATAGATGATATATGATCATAGTTGACACTTTTCATATTACGTCACACTTGATCGAGAGTTTGATACAAAAGTTTTAAGTTTTTAAATGGAAACGTATTCACCCCCCCCCCTCTACGGTTTCCACATTGACCACCATATTCCCCTCGATACCTCGTGTAATCTTCCATCTCAATATTGTAATTAGCATGATATATGTTATGCTCATAATCATCATATTGAGATTGATAGTCATATGTCTCAAGTACTCGCTCCTTCCTACTTGCTTTCTCCTCCGGACAATTTTCATAAGAATGAAATTGATTCCCACAAGTCCAACATGAATCCATAGAAGCTCTAGGTTAAACAAATGATGAAATTGACCATGCGAGATTACCTAGGAATCTCGGGATCGTAAACTAACGGTGATGTATTTTTGATTTTTTATTTTAAAACTATTAACAAAAACTTAAACCAAAAGCGCACTCACTCCCCGGCAGCGGCGCCAAAATTTGACCGATGTCGTTGTACCGATAAAAAATAAACCTAATTACCTTATGCTAGATAGGGCAAGCGGGTATCGTATCCACGAGGAGTATGTGGTTTTAATTTAAGTTTTGGGGTGATCACTGATCAATAAAAGTTTTGGTTTAGAAATCTTAATAACTAAATACTAATTAAACTAATAATTAAACTACTAATTAGCTACAATGTGAATAAGCGACAACAAAATAAATAATCAAATAAAAATAAGATTCGTAAACAGTTAAGTAAAAAGCAATCCCTCCTGGCTCCAGATATATAGATATGACTAAGTTACGGATTGTTACTAATATTTGTCTTCAAACCACATAGACATAGTTTGTATTAATTGAAAAGGACAATTTTGGGCACAAGTTATATTCACCACATGAATCGTCTTAATCCCTAAACTAGTTAGACTCGGCACGACTCATTGACTAGCAATAACGTGTCTTATAATAATCCTATCAATTAATTTTTATAATTACTCAAATGAACAATTATGGGTACAAATTATGTTTAACATACGACCGTCTTAACCCCTATACTAATTGGGCTCGGCACAAATCGTTGACTCGCAATAATATGTCTCACAATAATTCACAAAATAATTATATTAAAACATTAAAATCAAATAAAAGATATGCATTAAAATCAAATGAATTAATGTTTGACAAACAAAATAAAATCTGTAACCATGATCAAACCAAAAATCTTTTACCGGGAGAGATTACAAAAGGTTTAGCCGAGCATCACAATCGTAGACAGAATCTTTATTATATTATGTATCTTCAATGTACTCATAATATCACAAGCAATAAAGATGCCAAACGCCTACTATCTTCTCTCTGTCTTGTCGTACAGCCGCCAAAAAAAGAAAACACAGGTCTACCCCAATTCATCTCTCATACCTCGTACAACTTGTTAATTTACAATAATGAATTTTTGGCTTTGTGCGACTTTGATCCCTGAACTTGCGCCACCTTTCACTTTCGGTCCCATGCTTTCTTTCCTTCAATAATTCACGAACAAAACACATAAATGTGTTTAAACTTTAATTTGTTTTAACACTTTCAGCCCTTATCGTATTTTAAGCTTGTAATATCACAACTTTAGCTCCTTTATTCACCAAACCTACATAATCATAAAGCACCTCAAAGTACATGTATAACAACGAATAACAATGCAACAATGCGTAATTAACATGGTATGAGGTGTATATAAAATACACTGATCAGTTGTCTAAATTCTAAATACATGACTTATAGCTAACTTTAATAGTTAAGATTATTGCACATTTTATGAGTTATTAAATTAGAAACTAGGCTAATTACCGCAAAATGGTAAATAGCAAACTAGTATATTTTATCTAGTTGTTTTATTTTGGCCATTTAAAGGTGCTACATACCATTGTGGGGATGGTAGACCTATTAAGGAAGAAATTGCACGCCCAAATTTTCAAGTTAATTGCATTGATGGATAGTCCATCATTAGTAAAGTAGAATACATTCTTTTAGTACCTAAGTAATTGTTACGTATAGGTTTTCTCAAATGTGTAGGAAAGTAAATAGCACCCTATTTGCTTTTACTGGTTATGAAACACATATAATGTTGTCAAATCCAGTGGGAGCATTGTGTTATAATTACTGAATAATGAATTATTGTAATGATCTGTAATTCAATGGGAGCTACAAGTTTTGTCATCTTGGTAGTAACCCAGATTATCTCTAGAATGTCTTGAGATTATTACTTTCCAATAGTAGACAATTGTGTTTTAAGGATAGTCATGTACGTTTCCTTACTAGACAATGTGGTTCTATTCTATATCTACTTATTATGATAATATCTACGACACAATCATATTGATCACATAAACAAACGAGTGACGTGTTGTTTATCTGATACATGATGTTGTTCCATGCACAAGTGGGAGAAATCTTTATTGTGTGCAAGGAACAACACATAGGAATATGATTTAAAGGATTCTCTTGACTGCAAGGTAAGAGACTAATGTTCTAATGTGACTTAATCACATCTAATTAATAGAACACTTGAAGTTGTAATCTATGTCATGTGAGAGCTTGGACTAGATTACAATGGAAAGGTAAATTTCATACTTTCATTACTAGCAGATCAACTGATGTAATGAAACTATGTTAATTTGTAGTTTCTAAATTAGATATCTATTAGAACAAGTGACAATATGATAATAAGACTACTTCAAACTAAATATTTATGTATTATTGAAATGACATAAATAAATGAAGTAATCTAATACTACTTCAATTTGAATATTTATGTAATTTTGGAATGACATAAAATAAGTGAAGTAATAAATTAACTTGAAATTACTATTGAAACCAAGAGATGGTGTTCATAATTACTTTAGTTAAACATGTTTATGTTTCATTGTAAAGATATAAACATGACGTCTTTTAATTATTACAAGACTTATAATAAAGTAAGACGTTAACGTGTTATATTTTTTTAATTAAGACATATACAAGAAGTCATTGAGTTGATCAATGATTTATAACGTATAGTGGGATTATAAAAATTTATGCCTTCTTGTTGAGAAATGGACATGAATAAACTTGGTCAAAAAGAACTTATGTTATATAGCATGCAATTGGCTTGGAAATTCTATTATACCATTAAGTTGACTTAGTTGGTGAATAGATAAGCCAAACGTAATATATTTATCTTACATATTGTAAGTTTGTCTTACAATATTAGTTCTAATGAAATACAAAATGTTTATGGTATGTTTAGTTAGGAAAATCAAACTCTTGTTTGATTAAAGATAACTATATCTTCTATTCTTCCAAAAGTTATCAAGGTTAGAAAATTGAGTATGGATTGGATATACTCAATAAGACTCCAATCTAGAAGATTAATAAGACACCATTTTGTTATGGAATGTGATGAATCACATTAAGTCTTAAAATGAAGTCTGAATTTGTTAAACTACTTATGAGTAGGTTATTAACAAACTAAATGTTAGGAACTGTCAATATGTATTTGTAATGTCCCAAAAAGATAACATTATATTGTTGCTTTATTTGCTAAGTATTTATAGATAGTCTATAAATTACAAAAAAGCAAGTGGGAGTTTTTATCTTGAAAAGATAAAATTACAAGATACATAATCTTCTAAAACACACTAGTGAAAATCATGATAAGGCTAAACATGTAAATGATAGACCTCAAGATGATGGAATTCTCATTCATAGATCCGCAAGGATATCTCACATATTTGATTAATATGCTGAGGATTATATTATGATGCATTACCAAATATTGAATTGGGTAAATTACTCATACTATGAATGTTAAAGATGTTGTCCATAAAGATAATCAATTTTTGGAAAATTGGTTTATCTTAATTCTTAATAGTTAGACTAGAGAATGAAGATGAGTTTCTTCAAAGATAAGGTAACCCTAGTGGTTTAAATCTTTGTGTGGAAATCATATGGACAATATTGTACATATTTTAATGCATGTCTTATGACAAGATTATTAATCATACTTAAGCAATTAACTATGATTGAATATTCTTTTCTAAGCGCATTAAATATTCAAAGATGGTAATTGTCATATTTATGTTCATGAATATAAAATTTGACAATGGATTATTAAACTCTTTCTTGTATAATTACTTAAGCGAGGACGGTAAGTAATTTAAGAGTTTTATGAATTCATATAATCTTTGAAAGTGTACAAAATGCAAGAATTCAAGTATGGATAAATGCATGCATCTAAGAGATGAGTCTTATGTTTAAATATTAAATCCAAGTTTTGATTTATAATTTAAAATAAGATAACTCCTAAGTATTCCTGAATGCTAGTGGGAGTATTATGTTTACTTTCTTAAATCATATATGTTGGATAACATATAGGAAGTAACATTCCATATAAGTTAAATGTTAAGACTTAATTTGGAATGAAACTTTAAATAAAAGATTTAGGAAGAAAAACATATAACCTTGGAATGTGTGTTTATTATTATAAACATATGCGGTAAACAAATCTAATAGAACATGATATATTATTTAGAATGTCTAAATAAATACATATCTTTTAAAATAAGATAGAACATGAAATCTAAGTATGACTCGAAGATTTTTCATGAACATCATGTTACATAAACGAATTGTGTTGGGAATTAAATATTCTGAAGATTGGTATCGGGAATTAAAGGATTATAAGATCAGTCATACTCAAAGAAATACTCTAAGTATCATTCTACTGCTAGTGCATTTGATTCTACTGCAAGCGTTAAATATTCTACTGTTGAATGATGCTGCTACTAGTGAAGAAGATTCTACTGCTGAGTGGATAACTATTGAAGTATTCTACTGCTGGTTGGATAAGAATACAAAGATATTATGTGTATAATAGTCAACAATACACGGTAGATAATATCTTTTGACAAAGTGTTCAGTAATAAGTTGTAAACACAGATACATGTTGTATCTTAATGACTGACACTCTCAAGCATGTGTTCGATTAGACTTGACAATATTGTAAAGATCTCTCTTGGACTATAAAAGAGAAATCTTAGACTAGATATTATGTGTGCTTAATTTATGTTGAATATCTGTTAAGAGAATAGAAAAAACACAACAATATCATAAGTCATAGAAACATAAGATTCAAGGTTTTGTAACCCTAGTGATAGTGAAGATCACTCGTATTATTGTGAATAATATTGAATCGTTTGGTGATAAACTTTCTTTGTTCATTGTTCTATAACAAACATAATTGTTCCATTTCCATATCCAAATAACCTTCTAAGTGTGGTTAAGTAGATTCTGCATACTTAATCATATTAACTCAATATATCATATACACAAAGCAACAAAGGACTAACACCCTTATAGTGTATCGAACCCTATCTCCTCAATTGGTATCAGAGCAAGGCTGATATAGTTGATTTAGAAGAAGAAGAAGAAGAAATGGACGTTGAATCTATTCAGACAAATGTTGCTGCAAAATTACCCATGCTCAAACAGAATGAGTTTGAGATGTGGAGGCTGAGAATAGAGCAGTATTTCCAAGTGCAAGATTATGCACTTTGGGAAATCATTGAAGATGGAAACTCTTACCAGCCTACAACCACTACATCAACAGTGGATGGCAAAGTGGTGACAACTCTGCAACAACACCCAACATCTGCAGAAGACAGAATAAAGAAGAAAAATGACATAAAGGCAAGAAGCATGCTGATGATGACCATTCCCAATGATCAACTTTTAAACTTTAGCAAGTTCAAAGATGCCAAGTCATTATTTGAAGCTATTGTTGCCAGGTATGGTGGAAATGAAGCCACCAAGAAAACCCACAAGACACTGCTCAAGCAGAAGTTTGAAAACTTCTCCTCTACCAACAATGAATCTCTTGACCATATGTTTAATAGGCTTCAGAATATTGTGAGCCAACTTGCTATTCTTGGTGTTGAAATAACTCAAGAAGATTTAAACTCAAAATTTCTGAGAAGCTTACCAGAAGAGTAGGCTATACATGTTGTTGTCTGGAAGAATAAGCCAGACCTTGATATAATGGAACTGATAGATTTGTATAGCAACTTTAAGATTGTGGAGCAAGATTTGAAGAAAAATGGATGTACTAGTTCTAATACTGGGAACATGGCATTTATGTCAACTCCTAGTACCTCAAAATCAAGTGAAGAGGTGAAAGTTGTTGATGGTGTTGGTGCTGCTAGTTCATCAAGCAGTACCATGGGTATTTTGGATGAGAAGACTTGTTGTGCATTTCTCACAAGTCGAAATGATGGGTCCATGCTCACTTATGAAGACCTCCAAGAGATCAATGATGATGATCTGGAGGAAATGGACCTAAAATGGCAAATTTCTCTTCTTAGCATGAGAGCCAAGAAGTTCTATCAAAGGACGGGGAAGAAGCTCTTAATCAGCAACACTGATACTGCTGGTTTTGACAAGTCAAAGATAGAGTGCTATAACTGCCACATGATGGGGCACTTCTCAAGAGAATGTAGAAGGCCAAGGCAGCAAGATAGCAAGAACAAAGGTTTTGGAAGCACATCCAAAACAAGGGAGGTTTCTGAGCCAAACTCAAAAGCTATGGTAGCTATTGATGGGCTAGGTTTGTTCTAATACTTGCACAGCTCTTTCAGAACTACAAACTTTAATCAAACATTATGATGACCAAAAGAAAGTCCTAAGCAGAACTCAACAAGACTTAGTAGACTATAAATGTGGTTTAGAATCCCTAGAGAAGCAGATCATTCATTACAAACAAAATGAATTTGCTTTTTCTGATGACAAAGCTCTTCTTAGACAAGACATATTCTTTAGAGATGCTGAAATTAAGCTTTTGAGAGAGGCTTTTGATAGGGTCAAAAAGGAAAATGGAAACATTCACTTGACTACACAAACACTAGAACATGCTTCTAGAGGTGTGACCAACATGATAGAATGTCAAGTGATTAATAGAGACAAGTCAGGGTTAGGATATAATACTGTCCCACCCCCTTACAGAGGAATCCCTAAACCCCCAGGGATTGACCTAGAAAATTCAGGTGTCCCTGAATTTCAACAACCTGAGCTACAATATGGTGTACAGCAAAAAAAAAAAGCTAGTTGTTGATGAACCTAAGAAAGTAAGTGAAAGTTTAAGTAAAACTTCACTTCCTGAGGACAAGGTGTCCTCTGATAGAAGATCAGATAGAGTAGTCATTGAATACTGGGTATCTGATGATGATGAAGATGAACAGGTTATGTCTAAACCTGAAGTAGTTAAGAAAGCAGGAACAAGGGTTCCTAAAGTGATCAAAAAGGATACTGTTAAGCCTAGAACAAACATTAAACATGTTAGGCAATCAGTTAAATATTGTGAACAATATAGATCCACTAGCAAGCCCAGAGGTAACCAAAGAAATTGGAATGGCCTCAAGTCTAACCAATTAGGTGATGACTTTTTCTTTTATAATAAAGCTTGTTACACATGTGGTAGTTTTGATCATCTTGCAGCTTTCTGTAACAAATGGGTATCTGGGTATACAAACAATAGGGTGAATTACAAAAGGCAAACTCCTCAATTTCACTTTCACTCTAATTCTAAGAGAACAAAACCCAGAGCAGTTACAAAAGCAGTTTCTGCTGCTAGACCATTGATGACTGTTAACCCAAGACCAACAGTTAAATATGCAAAATCATTTTACAAAAATGCATCAAAAACTGTTCAAAGGCCCATTCAAACAAAAGCAGTGATCCAAAAACAAGTTTGGAAACCAAAGGGAACAACTACAAAGCTAGCAGTTTCTGCTGCTAAGCAATTAGTTCATTCTGCTGCTAAGGGAAACAGGGCAAATGCTGTTAAGGCCTCAGCATGTTGGGTTCTTAAATCCAATGTTGCATCAACTGTTCTCAAGAGATTAAATTACATTGATGCAAGAGGCGGATCCAAGTCAGTAATGGCTTGGGTCCCCAAAGGAAACTATCCACACCCATACTCTTCTGTTCCTGGCTGTTACTGGCTATTACATGTTAAGAAAATTATAAGAAATGTATTCTTAACAAACAAATTATTTACATAACTAAGCAAACGTATGATTATTTACCACTGAAAAAGGACATGCATAATGTGGGAAACTGGAAGGGGGGGTTGAATAGTTTACCGGTTTAAAAACTTCTTTTAAAAATCTTGTTTTAAAAGTATGCTATTGGAAACTTTGATTCGAACTCTATGTGTAATCAATCAACACCAATATGAACTATACACTAAGCTAAGTAATAATAACAAATAAAAGTAAAGAGTAGAGTTGGAAAGATCAAACCGAGACAGAGGATTTATAGTGGTTCGGCTACGAAGCTCTTCTTCGCCCTACTCCACTCCCCGAGTACCACACTCGAGAGTTTCAAACACAATATCAACAACCTCCCTTCAGGAGGAGTGATGAAGCGAAAAGTGTACCGCTTTTAGGGGGTCATTTAAGCCCGAAATCGTATTTATTTGATCAAATATTGCCCTAAATCGTTCCTTTTGTCATTTTAGGTACTTTTGAGGAGAAATCTGGAAAAGGAGGCATTTTGGACGTTTTTGGAGCATAAAAGTGAAGAAAACGGCAAAGTCTCAAAATTGTGCTGAAAGTCACCTTTGACGGCGTCAACATTAACTCCAGACGGCGTCATGCCTTGGCAAGAAAAGTTGGATGTGAAATTTACTCATGACGGGCCAGTGAGTTTGCATGAGAATTCTAACGGCGTCACGCTTTAACTAAATCAAGGGCGTCACGGCTTAAATCATAAGGGGACGGCGTCACGTTATAGGTCCGACGGCGTCAAGCCTTGATAAGCCAGAATGGATTTTTGAAGAGCTAAAGAGGGACGGCGTCAAGATGGTCATCCGGGAACCCTAAAAGCGGCGAGGTGACGGCGTTACAATGCATAAGGTGACGCCGTCAGATGTCAAAGTCTATATATAGTTTTCTAATTTTTTGTCATTAGGAGAGAGCTTAGTGTGTGGAATTTTGGGATAAAACCCTAAGACGATTTTAGCTACTTTTTCAGGGCTTCTTGCCCTGAGATCTTCCATGTTTCATTGAAAGATAAGTTATCAATTAATCATTCAATATGTCTATGTGTTGTTTGATTCTATCTTATGCTTGTCTTTTGTTTAACATGTTAGGCTAATTTTATCTTGTGTTTGCTTAGATCTAATGAAACCTAGCTATTGATTATTGGTTGTTAGTGTGTTGTTAGTTGTATTGGATGATTGTTTATCTATGTTAGGCTTAAGAAAACTGGCTAACTTCCTATTCGGTAACTTGCTTGAACGTCTTAAGAAACATGAACCAAACGCGTACTAAAGGTTTTTATGGTTGTATTTAATGCACAAGCGAATTCTAGTGATCCCATGTTAGGAGCTTCCTAGCCGGCTCGACATAGGAGTGAAGTAGGAGCTTGTAGAGTTTGGGGAAGTAAGTACGCCACCCCACGAATGGTATTAAGGAATACACCCGTCATCCACGCGACTAATACACACTAATTAACCGGTAAAAGATAGTTAGGGAGTAAGGAAATCTAAGTAAACACATTTCTCTACACATAAGTTTCTCACCACTTTTCATTTTTGTTATTTTATTTTATTTGCATTTGTAGTAATTTGGGTTAGTTGACTAGCAACTAATTCCGCCCACTCCTTCAAAACCCGAGATTTTACTTGCTTTTATAAAAAATTATAAAAACATAAAAAGAATCTTCCTCAACCCTTAGACCTAAATAGAGTAGCCTTTCACACCTAACGAACACTATTCCCTGTGGAGAACGATCAATCCCCCGTACTTACCACTACACTATACTACATCGGTCAGGTACACTGCCTGGTGGGGTTGTAAGCCTCTTGAGATCCCTCGAGAGGTAAAACCTGTTGTAAGGTTGCTAAACCCACGCATCAAGTTTTTGGCGCCGCTGCCGGGGAGTAGTTATTGCTTAGGTTGAAATTTTATTTTATTAGGTCTACTCACTAGATTCCTTTCTAGTGAGATTTTTATTTTATTTTTCTAGGTTTTCTTTAGTCTATCTTATTTCTTTGTGTGTTTGTTCGTAATTTCCATTGACTCTTCCGTTCACCATTATGGAGAACGCGAATCCACCATACTACCAACCACGTAATTCACCCACTCCATATGACATCTTGATGTTTAAACAACATAAAGATGAACCTCTCTATGATGTATGGACTCGTTTTAAATATTTACTCCAAAAAGTCCCTCATCATAACTTCGATTTTTGGTCCCTAACTCAATTCTTTTACAATCATGTCGACCGACAAGCCCAAAGGTACATTTACCATATTGCCGGCAGGGATATTAGGGAATTAAGTGCTGAGAAAGCATGGGAAGCTATTGAAGAGTGTGCCCAATATTATTATATAGTAGACAACCCAACAAACGTTAGTACAAGTCAATTGACCACAAAATTCGAGGATCATGAAACAAGTTTGTTTGGGGATGAATATGTTAGTGTTGAGATACCTAATAGTGGTTGTCATGTAATGCCATAGTACAAAACAAACACATAGGTGACCTTGATGTGATGGAGGATTTAGCCAAACATGATCACATTGATCAAAAAGACCTAGGTTTTATGATCGATGATGATGAATCTCAAGAAACACATGATGAATCTTTTGGGAAATTTGAATATAGCAGTCATAATATTGAGGATGATCCTTATGATTCGGATATAGAAGTTAAGATGCCTAGAGAAGCACTTGAGATACTTGGGAAAATGTTAGGGTTAGATCCTACTAAAACACATGATGAAGATATAGGTGATCTTGACATAAGGAATGATGAGGTAAGTAACATAAGCCCACCAAGTACCCCACAAGTCCTACCATCATTTGAGGCACACACACCACCCGTGACTTACCCGGAAGAAGTTGAGGAGACTATAGGAACCCCAATAGAGGTAGAGCCCTTGGACCAAACACAACTAGAAGAAATAGGTTTGAATGCTTTTAGTGATCACAACCTTTCTTTTAGTTCTATGGAAGTTCCTAGTTTTGATGAACCGGAGCCTAAACCAAAACCATTACCTAATCTTCCATCCTTAGATGTGAACTTAGGAATTAAATTAGGACCCGACCCACCCATCAAACCATATAGTCCGGGTAGTTTTATGTTGAAGGTAGTAGACTCTAAGCCTTGTAGAGAGGAAGCTAACATAGGAGTGAACCATAACCTTACATACTTACATCACCCATTCATGATTGATCATAAGAAACATTATGGGTTTAAACCGGGTTTATTAGGTCAAGATGGATTCCCAACTAGGAATCTCTCGAAGTTGATAGAAGATGATCCCTTTTTAGGAGAAAACTTTAATTCACCCATTGACCAAAGTGAACTAGGCAAGGTTATGATGAAAGAAGCACACCCCTTTGAGCATATAATTCATCCACCACTCTTTCCTCACGTGGCATACTCCTACCGAGCTGGTGTGTATCGCTACTATCACCCGCACTTAATCCTAAGTGTAAGGAAAACCTCCCCTATTTCCGTTAAATAAGGGTAGAGTCAGGCTCGTGACTCGAACAAAAACAAGCGCTCTTGGGAGGCAGCCCAAGCTTTATTTGTTTTATTTGCTTTGTGTGTTTATTTATTTGTTTGTTTGATTTTATTTGTTTCCGTATGTGTGTTTAATTTTTATTCTTATTGATTCATGTTCAAAACTAATTTGTGAAAATGCTTTATGTTGTTTTTAACTTCGTCTTAACTACATATAAAGGTATTTTGCAAAAGATAAGTGTAAGGGAAATCTAAATCGGTTTATTAGAACACAAATGAACATGAATCGTAATAATAATAAATTAGCATACATATTCGTATTTGTTTGAGTCAAATGCTTGTATCGAGTCATAATGATGTTTTGCAGGATTTCCAGGAAGTAAGGTAAAGGTTTTTCCAGAAATTTTCCGGAAACTTAAAATGAAAATTTTTGTCAGGTCATTTCTGACGGCGTCAGGGTTTATAACCTGACGGCGTCAGATTTAATTTTCAGAAATTTTTGAAAGTTTTGTTTTTAAAAAGTTTTTATTAAAATCTCCAACTTATAATCTCCAGGAATCTGCAAAGTTATCATTCCACAAGCATTATATCCTTATATATAGATTTTTCCCGCCGATGTTATGCAGGTTTTCGTGTTTGTTTTCTCAGGTTTAACAGGTTATTTTGGACAAGGAGATGTTTATGGAATCAAGCTTATGGCGATGCATTAGTCATGGAGCTTCAACATTACCTTGGAGGAAGATCTAACCGTGTAATTTCATTATCCAACGAGCGAATCAGGGGAGTATTTGATTTCATTCTTTTACTTTATGCTTTTACATCTTGTTATTTGAACATTGGGGACAATGTTCATCTTAAGTGTAAGGGGAGGGTAAAAGTACGATTTTAGAGAATACAATTGCGCTTGATTTTTGTTTGTTTGATGGTAGATGTGTAATAAAACTGAGAGAAATACTTGTTAAGGCAATTTTAGTGCCAAATTTAAAATTTTTTACAACATATAGGAGTGAAACTTTGATCTTAATGAGCGTCTCATGGATAGGAGTTATATGACTAGCACAAAAACCGTACCACTAAAAAAATTTTCCACCCCCAAATATGTGAGGTTCGCCCCTAGAATTGGTAGGAAAAGCATTTATGCTATGATGTGTGTACCGGTAGCACTTAGATTCTAGAACTTGCGTTAGGACCATTCCGAGGCCACAAGTGAGACTACATTCGTGTAGTTAGATTTACTACATGATAAGAGGCATTAGGATTAACCCATGTTTTACACCTGTGTTTTTGTTATAATTACGTTGGCTACATTGGTCAAGTAATTCTCCCACACCCTTTGCGTTGTACTCATTTTTAGTACACGATACCCCTAGTACACCCCTCAGAGCCTATCTTTTCGTTTCGACCTTTAAGCATTTTACTTAAAGGAAGAATTTGTTACACCCCACTTAAATGTACACCCAAATCGCCTCAGCCTACCTTGTATGCACTCATTTTTAGTGCATTATTGTTACAACATTTGTTTAAACCCAAGTTAATTATCTAGTTGATTACAGGGTTGCTAAGTCGAGTCATATCCTTGTACATATTGTTTTGGGACGATTGGGACTCATGGGTAAAGTACTAGTGTAATGGAGTAATGGGGAAGAACATCATTATTACCCCCATATGTGCTAAATATTTTAAAAGTACTCCAAGTTTTTCAATTATCTTAATTCGAGTCATTAGAATAGTATTTGTAAAGTTATGTAAAAGTTCAAGTGTAAGGGGGATGCAATGCTCCTATAATGTATTATTTTGGATGGTAGGGCAAGAGTGTATGCAAAAAAAAAAAAAAAAAAAAAAAAAAAAAAAAAATCGAAAAAAAATCAAGAAAAATACAAAAAAAATGAGAAAAAGAAAAGTAGAAAAAAAACATACGGACTACCATCCCGTTTCATTTTATGTTTGTTTAATGTTTTTGTTATTTTCTTTCATTAGCTTAAGATTGAGTCGAGTCTTGGCTTAGCAACATTGTATAGTACATGTAATTGATCAAGATCTTTAACTCGCCACCAGTAAAATATCCTTTATCCAACAAAACCGTGTTTTCCTTTTCCCTACACCTAACGTTATAACCCGTTTAAAAGCCCTCTTTGATAGTTTATCTTTGGTGCTTACGCCTAGTGGAGGAGGTTTTTGATCCTTTCCCAAGCCTATGGTAATCTATTTGCTATGACAGGTAGTGAGAGATATTATCCGTTTCCATTTATGAGATTTATTTTGATGACACTTGAGAGATGTGAGAATCTAAACACTACTTGTGAGGTGCTAGTTTGTAATCTCCGTGCTTATTATGAGTAAAGTGGAACGAATATTTGTTGTAATTACTTTTATGTTAGCATTAAATGACCCCTAACTTGTATTTTGATTAGAATAAAAGCGCATTTGCTTGAGGACAAGCAAATCTCAAGTGTAAGGGTATTTGATGAAGCGAAAAGTGTACCGCTTTTAGGGGGTCATTTAAGCCCGAAATCGTATTTATTTGATCAAATATTGCCCTAAATCGTTCCTTTTGTCATTTTAGGTACTTTTGAGGAGAAATCTGGAAAAGGAGGCATTTTGGACGTTTTTGGAGCATAAAAGTGAAGAAAACGGCAAAGTCTCAAAATTGTGCTGAAAGTCACCTTTGACGGCGTCAACATTAACTCCAGACGGCGTCATGCCTTGGCAAGAAAAGTTGGATGTGAAATTTACTCATGACGGGCCAGTGAGTTTGCATGAGAATTCTGACGGCGTCACGCTTTAACTAAATCAAGGGCGTCACGGCTTAAATCATAAGGGGACGGCGTCACGTTATAGGTCCGACGGCGTCAAGCCTTGATAAGCCAGAATGGATTTTTGAAGAGCTAAAGAGGGACGGCGTCAAGATGGTCATCCGGGAACCCTAAAAGCGGCGAGGTGACGGCGTCACAATGCATAAGGTGACGCCGTCAGATGTCAAAGTCTATATATAGTTTTCTAATTTTTTGTCATTAGGAGAGAGCTTAGTGTGTGGAATTTTGGGATAAAACCCTAAGACGATTTTAGCTACTTTTTCAGGGCTTCTTGCCCTGAGATCTTCCATGTTTCATTGAAAGATAAGTTATCAATTAATCATTCAATATGTCTATGTGTTGTTTGATTCTATCTTATGCTTGTCTTTTGTTTAACATGTTAGGCTAATTTTATCTTGTGTTTGCTTAGATCTAATGAAACCTAGCTATTGATTATTGGTTGTTAGTGTGTTGTTAGTTGTATTGGATGATTGTTTATCTATGTTAGGCTTAAGAAAACTGGCTAACTTCCTATTCGGTAACTTGCTTGAACGTCTTAAGAAACATGAACCAAACGCGTACTAAAGGTTTTTATGGTTGTATTTAATGCACAAGCGAATTCTAGTGATCCCATGTTAGGAGCTTCCTAGCCGGCTCGACATAGGAGTGAAGTAGGAGCTTGTAGAGTTTGGGGAAGTAAGTACGCCACCCCACGAATGGTATTAAGGAATACACCCGTCATCCACGCGACTAATACACACTAATTAACCGGTAAAAGATAGTTAGGGAGTAAGGAAATCTAAGTAAACACATTTCTCTACACATAAGTTTCTCACCACTTTTCATTTTTGTTATTTTATTTTATTTGCATTTGTAGTAATTTGGGTTAGTTGACTAGCAACTAATTCCGCCCACTCCTTCAAAACCCGAGATTTTACTTGCTTTTATAAAAATTATAAAAACATAAAAAGAATCTTCCTCAACCCTTAGACCTAAATAGAGTAGCCTTTCACACCTAACGAACACTATTCCCTGTGGAGAACGATCAATCCCCCGTACTTACCACTACACTATACTACATCGGTCAGGTACACTGCCTGGTGGGGTTGTAAGCCTCTTGATATCCCTCGAGAGGTAAAACCTGTTGTAAGGTTGCTAAACCCACGCATCAAGGAGAAAACCTACACGTCGCTTATCCTATTACCGATACTAAGCTAGATGTCGAGTGCTAATCTTAGCTAGCACCAATCTACCAAGGTCCACGTGACCAAACACTCAAGCCCAGTGACTTCAAGAGATCACCAAGATCTCAACACGATCACAATGATCAACACTCACTTCACTCTACTCAACTAACACTAACCTAATGACCCTTGATCTTCTTGATCAATCACACAAGCCCAATGGCTTCAAGAGATGTTCACTATCTCTATAGATCACACTTGATCTTCACTCTCACTCACAAAAAGAAAATAAACTTGATGTATGCTAAGACACAACAAGGTTGTAACAAGTGTTACAAAAACCTATCAACTATAACTCTAGTATCTTCTTGATTACTTGATGATTGCGTGGTTTTGTAACCTTACAACAGGTTTTACCTCTCGAGGGATCTCAAGAGGCTTACAACCCCACCAGGCAGTGTACCTGACCGATGTAGTATAGTGTAGTGGTAAGTACGGGGGATTGATCGTTCTCCACAGGGAATAGTGTTCGTTAGGTGTGAAAGGCTACTCTAATTAGGTCTAAGGGTTGAGGAAGATTCTTTTTTATGTTTTTATAATTTTATGAAAGCAAGTAAAATCTCGGTTTTGAAGGAGTGGGCGGAATTAGTTGCTAGTCAACTAACCCAAATTACTACGAATGCAAATAAAATAAATAACTGAAAATAAAATGTGGTGAGAAACTTATGTGTAGAGAAATGTGTTTACTTAGATTTCCTTACTCCCTAACTATCTTTTACCGGTTAATTAGTGTGTATTAGTTGCGTGGATGACGGGTGTATTCCTTAATACCATTCGTGGGGTGGCGTACTTACTTCCCCAACTCTACAAGCTCCTACTTCACTCCTATGTCGAGCCGGCTAGGAAGCTCCTAACATGGGATCACTAGAATTCGCTTGTGCATTAAATACAACCATAAAAACCTTTAGTACGCGTTTGGTTCATGTTTCTTAAGACGTTCAAGCAAGTTACCGAATAGGAAGTTAGCCAGTTTTCTTAAGCCTAACATAGATAAACAATCATCCAATACAACTAATAACACACTAACAACCAATAATCAATAGCTAAGTTTCATTAGATCTAAGCAAACACAAGATAAATTTAGCCTAACATGTTAAACAAAAGACAAGAATAAGATAGAATCAAACAACACATAGACATATTGAATGATTAATTGATAACTTATCTTTCAATGAAACATGGAAGATCTCAAGGCAAAAAGCCCTGAAAAAGTAGCTAAAATCGTCTTAGGGTTTTATCCCAAAATTCCACACACTAAGCTCTCCTTCATGACAAAAGATTAGAAAACTATATATAGATTTTTGGATATGACGGCGTCACCTTATGGAGTGTGACGTCGTCACCTCGCCGCTTTTAGGGTTCCCGGATGACCTTCTTGACGCCGTCCCTCTTTAGCTCTTCAAAAATCCATTCTGGCTTATCAAGGCTTGACGCCGTCGAACCTAGAACGTGACGCCGTCCCCTTATGATTTAAGCCGTGACGCCCTTGATCAGGTTAAAGCGTGACGCCGTCAGAATTTACATGCTATTTTCACTGGCCTATCATGAGTAAATTTCACGTCCACTTTTTCTTGCCAAAGCATGACGCCGTCCAGAGTAAATTGTGACGCCGTCAAGAGTAACTTTTAGCCGATTTTTGAGACTTTGTCGTTTTCTTCACTTTAATGCTCCAAAAACGTCCAAAATGCCTCCTTTTCCAGATTTCTCCTCAAAAGTACCTAAAATGACAAAAGGAACGATTTAGGGCAATATTTGATCAAATAAATACGATTTAGGGCTTAAATGACCCCTTAAAAGCGGTACACTTTTCGCCTCATCAAATACCCTTACACTTGAGATTTGCTTGTCCTCAAGCAAATGCGCTTTTATTCTAATCAAAATACAAGTTAGGGGTCATTTAATGCAAACATAAAAGTAATTACAACAAATAATCGTTCCACTTCAATCATAATAAGCACGGAGATTATAAACTAGCACCTCACAAGTAGTGTTTAGATACTCACATCTCTCAAGTGTCATCAAAATAAATCTCATAAATGAAAACGGAAAATATCTCTCACTACCTGTCATAGCAAATAGATTACCATAGGCTTGGGAAAGGACCGAAAACCTCCTCCACTAGGCGTAAGCACCAAAGATAAACTATCAAAGAGGGCTTTTAAATGGGTTATAACGTTAGGTGTAGGGAAAAGGAAAACACGGTTTTGTTGGATAAAAGATATTTTACTGGTGGCGAGTTAAAAATCTTGATCAATTACATGTACTATACAATGTTGCTAAGCCAAGACTAGACTCGATCTTAAGCTAGAAACGAAATAACAAAAACAAAAACATAAAATAAACATAAAATGAAACGGGATGGTAGTCCGTATGTTTTTTCTATTTTTCTTTTTCTCATTTTTTTGTATTTTTCTTGATTTTTTCGATTTTTTTTTTTTTTTTTTTTTTTTTTTTTTTTTTTTTGCATACACTTTTGCCCTACCATCCAAAATAATACATCATAGGGGCATTGCATCCCCCTTACACTTGAACTTTTACATAACTTTACAAATACTAATCTAATGACTCGAATTAAGATAATCGAAAAACTTGGAGTACTTTTAAAATATTTAGCACATATGGGGGTAATAAATGATGTTCTTCCCCGTTACTCCATTACACTAGTACTTTACCCATGAGTCCCAATCGTCCCAAAACAATATGTACAAGGATATGACTCGACTTAGCAACCATGTAATCAACTAGATAATTAACTTGGGTTATAACAAAATGTTGTCACAATAATGCACTAAAAATGAGTGCATACAAGGTAGGCTAAGGCGATTTGGGTGTACATTTTAGTGGGGTGTAAACAAATTCTTCCATTAAGTAAAATGCTTAAAGGTCGAAACGAAAAGATAGGCTCTGAGGGGTGTACTAGGGGTATCGTGTACTAAAAATGAGTACAACGCAAAGGGTGTGGGAGAATTACTTGACCAATGTAGCCAAAGTAATTATAACAAAAACACAGGTGTAAAACAATGGGTTAATCCTAATGCCTCTTATCATGTAGTAAATCTAACTACACGAATGTAGTCTCACTTGTGGCCTTGGAATGGTCCTAACGCAAGTTCTAGAATCTAAGTGCTACCGGTACACACATCATAGCATAAATGCTTTTCCTACCAATTCTAGGGGCGAACCTCACATATTTGGGGGTGGAAAATTTTTTAGTGGTACGGTTTTTGTGCTAGTCATATAACTCCTATCCGTGAGACGCTCATTAAGATCAAAGTTTCACTCCTATATGTTGTAAAAAATTTTAAATTTGGCACTAAAATTACCTTAACAAGTATTTCTCTCAGTTTTATTACACATCTATTATTAAACAAACAAAAATCAAGCGCAATGGCATTCTCTAAAATCGTACTTTTACCCTCCCCTTACACTTAAGATGAACATTGTCCCCAATGTTCAAATAATAAGATGTAAAAGCAAAAAGTAAAAGAATGAAATCAAATACTCCCCTGATTCGTTCAGTGGATAATGAAATTACACGGTTAAATCTTCCTCCAAAGATAATGTTGAAGCTCCATGACTAATGCATCGCCATAAGCTTGATTCCATAAACATCTCCTTGTCCAAAATAACCTGTTAAACCTGAGAAAACAAACACGAAAACCTGCATAACATCGGCGGGATAAAATCTATATATAAGGATATAATGCTTGTGGAATGATAATTTTGCAGATTCCTGGAGATTATAAGTTGGAGATTTAATAAAAACTTTTTATGAAAACAAAACTTTCAAAAATTTCTGGAAATTAAATCTGACGCCGTCAGGTTATAACCCCTGACGCCGTCAGAAATGACCTGACAAAAATTTTCATTTTTAGTTTCCGGAAAATTTCTGGAAAAACCTTTACCTTACTTCCTGGAAATCCTGCAAAACATCATTATGACTCGATACAAGCATTTGACTCAAACAAACACGAATATGTATGCTAATTTATTATTATTACGATTCATGTTAATTTGTTCTAATAAACCGACTTGACTTTCCCTTACACTTAACTTTTGCAAAATACCTTTATATGTAGTTAAGACGAAGTTAAAAACAAAATAAAGCATTTTCACAAATTAGTTTTTAACATGAATCAATAATAATAAAAATTAAACACACATACGGAAACAAATAAAAACAAACAAACAAACAAATAAACACACAAAGCAAATAAAACAAATAAAGCTTGGGTTGCCTCCCAAGAAGCACTTTTCTTTATTAACGAGTCTTGTAGCTAGACTCAAAGTCACGTACATTACGTGACTCCATCATCGGTCACGGTTCCTAGGCCATTCTCTTTTGATCCTCTATTAGAATCACTTTCATAGTAAAGGTATTTCGGGTCCACGTGATCAAAAGGATTGTTTCGGTATTTAGAACTAAGTTCCTTATCGTGCTTAAAGAATCCGCTTGACAGGTCAAAAGTGTCCTTACATCCCCTTCTCACATCATCATCACATAACACGAGTTGGGAACTTAACCCATCGAGCCCTTTATAATCAATCTCCTTGAATTCTCTCATCTTGTAAGGCGTTTGGTATGAGATTTCCCTAATCCCATCGGTGAAAGTCATGATCCCATTGAGCTCGTCCACAACCAAGCTTGTGGCCTGGCAAAAAGGTGCCCCAAAAATAACTTGTGATAACCTGGGATCGATGTACTCTTCGATATTATCGACGATTGCGAAGCTCATAGTGAATGTCATATTTCCTACAAACACCTGTATATCATCATCTATGCCGATGTCGTCCTTCCCTTTATGAATCATCCCCCATCTGCAAATGTTGTTATAATGAAACAAGGACATCACATTTTTGGGTAAACATGTGTCAATGTAAACATTATAAAATTGCTGGTGACCAATCATGCAAGGTATTTTGAGATTATTTGGATCATGTTGCTTAATTCGGACAGGCCTTCTACCGTGTAACCCCCATGTGTTGCCACTTGCTGATGGTTGATACTCATACACTTCTTCACAGCCATCCCGAAAAATCACTTTCCTGACACCATCGGTAAATAATGCACTCCTATCATCCTCATCGAGTATCACTCCCGTTGCTTTTATGAATGGTTTGCCTAGAACAAGGCCAGTTAAGGATGGGCTGATGATAGAGTTCATGTTATTAATTACAGTTAACTCGATATGAAAGAGGAACTTTTCTATCACAATTGGTACCCTCCTTATTACCCCGATGATATTAGACCCTTCATATTTGACTTGTTCAGTGAAGGCTTCATTATATAGAGAAAGGGATATTGCGCTTATAGAAGAGTTGGGGTTTATGTAGGCATCTTTTATAGACTTTTTCCTAGTGGTGCAAGAAATCTTAAAGACCCTAGGAGCGCCATCCTCTATTTTCTCTCCGAATCCCATAGGCGACCTTGCTGTGCCCCTCTCAAGTTCCTCTACCAGGGGGCGATCTAGCAGTCCTGCGAGCCCATGAGGCATTTCGGATTTCTCTTCTGAGCCCTCCTCATCACTCACCTCTATTGTACTCGAGTTCTTTGGTGAGTCTAGATAGTCGTCGGGCGCCTCGGGTTTCTTTTCGGGAACTTCACCCTCCATTTCATTGTCCACATTCTTGGCTGTTTGTTGGTCCAAATTTGGTTTAGGAACAGGTATTGTTGTAATGGTGTTCACGAAGTGGAGAGGTTTCGAAGGGGTATGAGTATCTCCTGTTTTTTTTTCGTTTTGTGATATGTATTTGAAGAGTTTACTAGGGTGCTTGATTTTTACAGGAGGGGGTGTTTGGTGGGTCACCGTAACAGATTTGATCTCATTAACTCGTGCCAACTCACAAGTTGACCTGCCAGCAAGGCGATCATTGATAACCTTTAACAGGTCATCAACCTTGTTGTTCATATCAACTTGCTGTTGTCTGAATTGATTCTCAAGTTTGGAGAGCTGTGTTTCTTGAGAGAGAATAAATTTTTGTAGTGATTCCTCGCGATTTTGTTGTTTATGCGTGTGTCGCTGAGGATAATGTTCAGACCAGGTGAGTGGGGTGGAGTCATTGAATGATACGCTACGAGTTTGGTTCCAACTAAAATTTGGCTTATTCTTCCATGCCTCATACCCATCTTCGGAATTTTTGGGCCCATAATTAGTGGCGAGCCACTTATCTCCCGCCTTATCGATTCGCGAGGATGCGAATTCTTTGAAAGCCTGTTCGGGGAGTTCCATGCAATCACGAGTGTCGTGGGGACCACTACATAATTCACATGAAGAAGTGATTTTGTTCACTTGGCTTGAAGGTTTAGGAGCCTCGTAGGATTTCATGAGAAACTTGACTTGGTCTTCAAGTTCTATGATCCTACGGTCGGAAGTGGCAACATCAAGGTCTATAGAATCAACGATTTTAAGAAAGTCCTTGAGATGTTGATTAGGATCTTCAGAACGAAGTCCATGGAATGCGCATCCGCTTTGCACCAACCGGATGGTGTCGGATCGCAAGGGTGTGATATTGGCTCCTTGAGTGAGCTCAATGGTGTTTCGATAGCCATGGTGGCTAGGACGGGAATACTCTCCTAAAGTACGGGCTCTAGGAGGTGGTGGTGGTTGTTGTGGTGGTGGGTTGTGTGGGTTAAGGATATTACCATCTTCCATGATGTCGGATGGTATGGTTACGAACAAAGACACGAAGAAAATAGATAGACTAAAGAAAATCTAGAAAAATAAAATAAAAATCTCACTAGAAAGGAATCTAGTGAGTAGACCTAATAGAAATAAAAATTCAACCTAAACAATAACTATTCCCCGGCAGCGGCGCCAAAAAAACTTGATTTGCGTGGTTTTGTAACCTTACAACAGGTTTTACCTCTCGAGGGATCTCAAGAGGCTTACAACCCCACCAGGCAGTGTACCTGACCGATGTAGTATAGTGTAGTGGTAAGTACGGGGGATTGATCGTTCTCCACAGGGAATAGTGTTCGTTAGGTGTGAAAGGCTACTCTAATTAGGTCTAAGGGTTGAGGAAGATTCTTTTTTATGTTTTTATAATTTTATGAAAGCAAGTAAAATCTCGGTTTTGATGGAGTGGGCGGAATTAGTTGCTAGTCAACTAACCCAAATTACTACGAATGCAAATAAAATAAATAACTGAAAATAAAATGTGGTGAGAAACTTATGTGTAGAGAAATGTGTTTACTTAGATTTCCTTACTCCCTAACTATCTTTTACCGGTTAATTAGTGTGTATTAGTTGCGTGGATGACGGGTGTATTCCTTAATACCATTCGTGGGGTGGCGTACTTACTTCCCCAACTCTACAAGCTCCTACTTCACTCCTATGTCGAGCCGGCTAGGAAGCTCCTAACATGGGATCACTAGAATTCGCTTGTGCATTAAATACAACCATAAAAACCTTTAGTACGCGTTTGGTTCATGTTTCTTAAGACGTTCAAGCAAGTTACCGAATAGGAAGTTAGCCAGTTTTCTTAAGCCTAACATAGATAAACAATCATCCAATACAACTAATAACACACTAACAACCAATAATCAATAGCTAAGTTTCATTAGATCTAAGCAAACACAAGATAAATTTAGCCTAACATGTTAAACAAAAGACAAGAATAAGATAGAATCAAACAACACATAGACATATTGAATGATTAATTGATAACTTATCTTTCAATGAAACATGGAAGATCTCAAGGCAAAAAGCCCTGAAAAAGTAGCTAAAATCGTCTTAGGGTTTTATCCCAAAATTCCACACACTAAGCTCTCCTTCATGACAAAAGATTAGAAAACTATATATAGATTTTTGGATATGACGGCGTCACCTTATGGAGTGTGACGCCGTCACCTCGCCGCTTTTAGGGTTCCCGAATGACCTTCTTGACGCCGTCCCTCTTTAGCTCTTCAAAAATCCATTCTGGCTTATCAAGGCTTGACGCCGTCGAACCTAGAACGTGACGCCGTCCCCTTATGATTTAAGCCGTGACGCCCTTGATCAGGTTAAAGCGTGACGCCGTCAGAATTTACATGCTATTTTCACTGGCCTATCATGAGTAAATTTCACGTCCACTTTTTCTTGCCAAAGCATGACGCCGTCCAGAGTAAATTGTGACGCCGTCAAGAGTAACTTTTAGCCGATTTTTGAGACTTTGTCATTTTCTTCACTTTTATGCTCCAAAAACGTCCAAAATGCTTCCTTTTCCAGATTTCTCCTCAAAAGTACCTAAAATGACAAAAGGAACGATTTAGGGCAATATTTGATCAAATAAATACGATTTAGGGCTTAAATGACCCCTTAAAAGCAGTACACTTTTCGCCTCATCACTTGAGTTCTTCTCTTGCTAATGAAGAGGGATGACAACACCTTGTATCAACTTGGATACTTGTGTTCTTCTCTTGCTAGTGAAGAGGTATGAAGAGGATCACTTGAAGGATGATTGGATCACTCTTGAAACAAAGAAAAACTAATCTAAATGAACCTAAGAAGTGAAAGGTGTGAGAGGATTTAGCTAAGGGATTTTTCTGTGTGTGAAGGGTGCCTAAAACTGTGAAAGAGGTGGGTATTTATAGGCAAAGAAAATCTGAACGTTACAAAGAAATTCTGTACGGATGGCTCCGTTAAATACCATACGGGTCCACTAAATTTAGTGGAACCGTGGAGCCGTGGTAGACTAGGACGCTCCAAATTTTGTCTTTTCTGGTGAAAACTTATTTGGGGAAGGTTGGAGCTGATTTTGGGGGGGAAAATAGCTGTTGTGATTTTCAAACTAATTTTTCCATTAAAACATTTCTTAATATTTCAAAAATAATTTGTCATGTGTATTTTTGAAAAAATGTTTTGTCCCATTTAAAATGTGAATTTTCAAAACATAAATTCACTTCTTTGATCACTAGTTCAAGTTGTAACTTTGTTCAAGAGTGATTTGCGTAGAAACGGGATCTTCCGATTAAAAACTTGTTAACGTTAATTTTAGCGTAACGTGAGTTCACATTTTGTCATCCTCAAAACGTGAAGTAATCGAAAGATATAAATAACGTTTTTAGAACATTATTTGCATCAACATGCATAATACGGTTGACCATAAGTAGCGTCTGTACGGGATGTCCTTTCTATAATCAATCCTCTCCGACAGTGACACAAGAAAGGATTTTTTCGTTCCACCTGGCCAAAGAATTTGTATAATAATTTACAACATAAATCAGTAACGTTATTATTAATTTAAATAATACAAACAGTTATTTACAATATAAATCAATAATCGTTCACTATGTTTTTTCGGTATAATTATTTACAACATAAATCAGTAATCATTCACTATGTTTTGTCGGTATAATTATTTACAACATAAATCAGTAATCATTTACAATGTTTTGTCTGTATAATTATTTACAACATAAATCAGTAACCATTTACAATGTTTTGTCTGTATAATTATTTACAACATAAATCAGTAATCATTTACTATGTTTGTCTTTGTCTATTCTCAGTATACATGTGTTGTCGATCGTAATATAAAGTTGCCCATTCGGATGCATTGCCAACTCTGTACGTCCCCCATTGTGGGTGAGTATCCGGAAGTGGTGAATTTTCGTCTAGCGTCACATAAATGAAGTGAGCACAGGCGTCATCCCCCACACGGGCAATCACAAGGGGGCCAGTTCCTTGTGATAAGTCTGGACCGAAAAAAAGCGGAAAACACGTATGACTTTGTCGCTCAGATATAAATACAACAGGCCGGTTAATCACTGAAGCAATAACCAACCCCGTGTTTGGCATACTCATCCAGTATTCTCGCGGTGCAAATCCATTTTCGAACCTGTCTACTGATCTCCGAATTTGGTCAAAGTCATTTTGCCACCACATACTTATGTAAAAGCCACTATTAGCGTTTAACTCTTGCAATAACCAAGCTCGAATTTCACGCCACCTATCTTCGTGTTGACCAATACCATGGGCAACACACCAAAACCTACAATTTCCATCACCTCGCACATTATAAATACTTATGATGTATCGACGGAAAATCTCTGGAATATGCTCAATCAAATAGTCGCTAACTTCATCTCCAACGTATAACCTGTGTTTTATACTTTGTTCAACTCTAGGACCCATGTAAGAACTATGGCTCGCAGGTTCTTTGTTCAAGTCCGGGACTTTTGTAGATCTTGAATTTGTGCTTCTTCGGTGATCTACGGTTGGTACTTTATTCAAGTCTGGGACTTTCGTAGCCTGAGACTTTTTGTCCTTTGCGCTCGGATGTCCACGAGTACTTTTGTGAACAGCAGGTTCACGTATATCAACAGATTCGGGATCGTATGTCCCTCTCACCTTCTTTAACATATTTTTCTTGACAAACGACGATATTTTGCCAAAAACATTCTTGAATTATTGTATGTCATTTTCACAAGAAGGACCATCTTCAGGTGTAGGAGTATTGATAGTAGGCCACGGAACAGATAGGGTTCTCCAAAAAATATCAATTGTATCCAGTGGAATGGCCCTTTCTGCATTCATTAAAACTGACTTATATAAATTACTAATATTAATGGGGAAAATAACTTGATAGTCATAAATTTAATATACTTACTATGAATTTGATAGTAAAACAGTTCGTGAAAGCATGGTAGCCCATAAATTGACCGCAACTGATGACTACAATCTTCTGCGGCGATCGACAGTTGGAGTTCATCGAACATGAGTTCCAAAGCATATTTGGAAACTTTATAACACAATTATGCAAATGGTGGTATATTACATTTATTCATTTTCTCGTTTTTGCTTCTATTAAAAGTTTCCTTTATCGCAGTTTCTTGCGCAATGAGAATCTTATCGATCGAACTCAACAACGTGTCTAAGTTGGACTGTGTGCTGCCCAAGTATAATTTCAACAACGCGTGTTGACTCTCAACTCTGCATGTTGTTGACTGGCCGTAGCTGCCGTATTGATCGGTAATAAACGCGAGAAACATGTCTGAATAACCTTGTAGCCAGTTATTCAGATACGAAGAAATATCTGAAAAAACAATGAATTAATAAAAAGTCATTCGGGTACTTATTTATTAAATAATAAAAACGATGAATTAATAATTAAGTACCTGCATGTTCGACCAATAACTGTTGTAGGTGTTCGTAATAATGCACGAATATGCTGCTTGTCGGAGCTTTAACCATCCAATCCCATGTTCCTTTAATGGACTCATACTCCTTTAGCGTATCGCATCTATTTCTGCAATACTGAAGCACATTTTGTGAAATATGCCATTGACAGCGTAATTTGTTTGCGTTCGGGAATTCTTCTCTGCATGCCCTAACCAACGCTAAATCTCTGTCAGTGATGATAGCACGCGGGTTGTAACACCCCAACCCGATAAGGGTAGAAGTATTACGTTATGGTGACATATCAAAGTAAACATAAGCATATGACTAATTAATACAAAATGAATTTCAAAGGTTACAAGAGAAAATCTAAAAATACAAGGTTACAATGAGAATTACAATAAGTACTAAGTCTAGAAAAATCTCTTCTAGTCATCTCTAATCCGAAATATCTATCAAGGTATAGTCTTCTAAGTCCAAGATACTCTCCACTCATACCCAGCTTCCTACTAAAACCTGCCGCAGGAAAAGGAAATGCGGCTGAGCTACTAGAGCTCAGTGAACAGATATAACGATAACAAAGCAGTAATAGAGAAAAGTACAGAGTAACAGAAATAAAGGTCATGCAGATATAATAAGAGTTAAGGAATAAATAATGAATAAGAGTAAAGGAAAAGGAAACAAAAATCCACCACGAGCCCAGAACAGATCATATCATAATAATGTAACTATATAAGCATATAGAGGGGAGACCTCTTGTATAACCAGATAATATGAGGGGTGGCCTCAGTAACCAAATGGAGTGATCAACTCCCAGATATGTGAAAGACGTATATCGCACATACCATCAGTCACCAGATATATAACAGATAAACAGAAACAGAAACAAATCAAATCTAGGATGCATCCATACGCCCCAGTAGGCCAGATTCTTCCTCTACGTAACAAGTCAAGTCAGGTCAGGGACGGGATAGGTCATCACTCTCCTACCCTAGAGTCAAGTCATCGGTGCATCAATGACAAGGACATGAAACCCTCATGCCTAGTGAAACAAGTAGTGGCTCGTAGTATCAAACTGTGGGTCAAGTATCAAGTATCAGATGTTCAAGTTCAAGTTTCATATCAAGTGGTTCAGATCAAGTTTCCGTTTCAAGTATATCAGATCAAAGTTTATATCAATGTTCGAGTCAAGTTTCCATTTCAAGTATATCAGATCAAGGTTTATAACAGAGGTTCAATTCAAGGTTCAGAACAAGAGATCATAGCAAGGGTTCATAGCAAAAGGTTCAAGTCAAGGTTCATATCAAAGGTTCATAATCAAATGATTCGTAGGTTCATAGTAAAGATTTAATTCAAAGGTTTCATATCAAACGCGTATTTAGAAAATCTTTCAATAAGTGGCTTTCATAAAATGATGTTTAGTAAAGTTTCTCATAAAGATAGTCTTAAAAGTAGTTTTCACAAAACTTTTAGTAAAATTACATTTACAAGTGGTATCGCATCGCTGCTCAACAACATCGTTTTAAAATAGCTTTTCTCAAAACATTTTCATATATAATTTAGAAAGGTTTTAGCATCCAGTTATAATATCAAATGAACCTTCAAGGTATCCAAGGGTTTGAATATTCATGTCACAGGGTGATGAACGAATTATATCAAGTATCAAGGAAACATAGCAAGGTTCAATTTATGATGCGTGGTTTTGCTACCTTACAACAGGTTTTACCTCTCGAGGGATCTCAAGAGGCTTGCAATCCCCACCAGGCAGTGTACCTGACCGATGTAGTATAGTGTAGTGGCAAGTACCGGGGGATTGATCGTTCTCTAGGGGAATAGTGTCATTAGGATTGAAAAACTACTCTAATAGGTCTAAGGGTGAGGGAAGATTCTTTTTGTATTTTTATATTTTTATGAAAGCAAGTAAAATCTCGAGTTTGAAGGAGTGGGCGGAATTAGTTGCTAGTCAACTAACCCAAATAACTACAATTGCAAATAAAATAAAATAACTGAAAATAAAAAGGTTGTGGAACTTATTTGGAGAGAAATGTGTTTACTTAGATTTCCTTACTCCCTAACTATCTTTTACCGGTTGATTAGTGTGTATTAATTGCGTGGATGATGGGTGTATTCCTTAATACCAATCGTGGGGTGGCGTACGTACTTCCCCAACTCTATAAGCTCCTACTTCACTCCTATGTCGAGCCGGCTAAGAAGCTCCTAACATGGGATCACTAGAATTCGCTCATGCATTAAATACAACCATAATAACCTTAGTACACATTGGTTCATGTTTCTTAAGACGTTCAAGCAAGTTACCGTATAGGAGGTTAGCCAGTTTTCTTAAGCCTAACATCGATAAACAATCATCCAATACAATTAATAACACACCAACAACCAATAATCAATAGTTAGGTTTCATTAGATCTAAGCAAACACAAGATAAATCTAGCCTAGCATGTTAAATAAAAGACAAGAACAAGATATAATCAAACAACACATAGACATATTGAATGATTAATTGATTACTTATCTTCAATTGAACATGGGAGATCCAAGGGTATAAAACCCTTAAAAATGGCAGAAAAATCGTCTTAGGGTTTCTCCTCACAAAGTTGCACACTAATGACTAAAAATTATGAAAGTATATATAGGAAAACAGATCTGACGGCATCACGTTATAGAGCGTGACGCCGTCACCTCGCCGCGGTTAGGGTTTCTTGATGGCCTTCTTGACGCCGTCCCCTTTTAATCCTCCAAAATCCTCTCTGGCGCGTCAAGGGTTGACGGCCTTCTTGACGCCGTCCCCCTTTAATCTTCCAAAATCCTCTCTGGCTTATCAAGGGTTGTCGGCGTCACATTGGGGCTTGACGCCGTCACAGGTGCTTTTCCAGCAGATTTTGAGACTTTGTTGTTTTCTTCACTTTTATGCTCCAAAAACGTCCAAAATGCTTCCTTTTCCAGATTTCTTCTCCAAAGTACCTAAAATGACAAAAGGAACGATTTAGGGCAATATTTGATCAAATAAATACGATTTAGGGCTTAAATGACCCCCAAAAAGCGGTACACTTTTCGCTTCATCAAATACCCTTACACTTGAGATTTGCTTGTCCTCAAGCAAATGCGCTTTTATTCTAATCAAAATACAAGTTAGGGGTCATTTAATGCTAATATAAAAGTAATTACAACAAATAGTCGTTCCACTTTAATCATAATAAGCACGGAGATTACAGACTAGCACCTCACAAGTAGTGTTTAGATACTCACATCTCTCAGGTGTCATAAAAGTATATCTCACAAATGAAAATGAATAATATCTCTCACTACCTGTCATAGCAAATAGATTACCATAGGCTTGGGAAAGGATCAAAAACCTCCTCCACTAGGCGTAAGCACCTAAGATAAACTATCAAAGAGGGCTTTTAAACGGGTTATAACGTTAGGTGTAGGGATATGATAAACACGGTTTTGTTGGATAATGGATATTTTACTGGGGGCGAGTTAAAGATCTTGATTAATTACATGTACAATATGGCGTTGCTAAGCCAAGACTAGACTCGACTTAAGCTAATGAAGAAAAATAAATAACAAAAAGATAAAATAAACATAAAATGAAACGGGATGGTAGTCCGTATGTTTTTTTTTTTTTTTTTTTTTTTTTTTTTTTTTTTTTTTTTTTTTTGCATACACTCTTGCCCTACCATCCAAAATAATACATCATAGGGGGGTTGTATCCCCCTTACACTTGAACTTTTACATACTTTACAATTACTATTCTAATGACTCGAATTAAGATAATCGAAACACTTGGAGTACTTTTAAAATATTTAGCACATATGGGGGTAATAATGTTGTTCTTCCCCATTACTCCATTACACTAGTACTTTACCCATGAGTCCCAATCGTCCCAAAATAATATGTACAAGGATATGACTCGACTTAGCAACCATGTAATCAATTAGATAATTAACTTGGGGTTTAAACAAATGTTGTCACAATAATGCACTAAAAATGAGTGCATACAAGGTAGGCTAAGGCGATTTGGGTGTACATTTAAGTGGGGTGTAAACAAATTCTTACTTTAAGTAAAATGCTTAAAGTTAGAAAAGAAAAGATAGGCTCTGAGGGGTGTACTAGGGGTATCGTGTACTAAAAATGAGTACAACGCAAAGGGTGTGGGAGAATTACTTGACCAATGTAGCCAATGTAATTATAACAAAAACACAGGTGTAAAACAATGGGTTAATCCTAATGCCTCTTATCATGTAGTAAATCTAACTACACGAATGTAGTCTCACTTGTGGCCTCGGAATGGTCCTAACGCAAGTTCTAGAATCTAAGTGCTACCGGTACACACATCATAGCATAAATGCTTTTCCTACCAATTCTAGGGGCGAACCTCACATATTTGGGGGTGAAAAATTTTTTAGTGGTACGGTTTTGTGCTAGTCATATAACTCCTATCCGTGAGACGCTCATTAAGACCAAAGTTTCACTCCTATATGTTGTAAAAAAAATTTAAATTCGGCACTAAAATTGCCTTAACAGGTATTTCTCTCAGTTTTATTACACATCTACCATCAAGCAAACGAAAAATCAAGCGTAATAGCATTCTCTAAGGTATCGTACTTTACCCCTCCTTACACTTAAGATGAACATTGTCCCCAATGTTCAAATAACAAGATGTAAAAGTAAATAAGGTAAAAGAATGAAATCAAATACTCCCCTGATTCGCTCGGTGGATAAAGGGGTAACATGGTTAGATCTTCTTCCAAGGTAATGTTGAAGCTACAAGATTAAAGCAGCGCCAAAAGCTTGATTCCACATACATCTCCTTGTCCAAAATAACCTGTTAAACCTGAGAAAACAAACAAGAAAACCTGCATAACATCGGCGGGATAAATCTGTATAAGGATATAATGCTTGTGGAATGATTATTTTGCAGATTCCTGGAGTTTATAAGTTAGAGATTTAATAAAGCATTTTTTATGATTCCGGAAGAAAAACAAAACTTTCAAAAATTTCAGAAAATTAAAACCTGATGCCGTCAGGTTGTAAGGCCTGACGCCGTCAGAAATGATCTGACAGAATTCTCATGTTAAGTTTCCGGAAAATTTCTGGAAAAACCTATACCTTACTTCCTGGAATTCCTGCAAAATATCATTATGACTCGATACAAGCATTTGACTCAAACAATTACTAATATGTATGTTAATTTAATATTGTTATGATTCATGTTCATTTGTTCTAATAAACCGATTTGGATTTCCCTTACACTTAACTTTTGCAAAATTCCTTTATATATAGTTAAGACGAAGTTAAAAACAAGATAAAACATTCTCACAATTTAGTCTCGAACATTTATCAATAAAAATAAAAATTAAACATACATACGGAAGCAAATAAAATCAAATAAACAAATAAATAAACACACAAAGCAAATAAAGCTTATAAAGTAAAAAATCATGACAAGATAAATCCTACATGCACAGAAGAAAACCAAGTGTCACAAGTGTAAAAAGGCCAACAGAGGCCTAATCCAAAACTACCACAGACCATATTGTTTCGAAACATACAACCATAAATTGAATTGTCTAAACATCATAACATCAAATCAAATGATTATTGGGGTGAGGGACCATGGCGGTAGTCGTAGTTTGGAGGGAGGTGCCCATAGTACCCATACGGTGGGTAGTCCTGCTCACGTCTAGGGAAAGGGTCAATCTGCATGTGTGGGTCCAACTGATCACGCGTAGATAAATGTTGCATCTGTTGAATAGTGTGATCATACATCCAGTCGAACCTCTCATCAACCCGGTTTCTCCAGGTGTCAACCTGACCCATCCAGGCCCCCTGATAGGCCTGCCAATCCCCCCTGTCCATGTGCCGGTAGTAATCTGCCGTGCCGGCCTCATAACCTCCATGCTGCGGCTGCTGCTCCTCTTCCTCATCATCCCCACCACTAATATTCACAGCTTCGTCATGATCAAACCAAACAAAGGTCCCATCATCCATCTCCATAACAACCTCCATCTGCCTCAAGGATCTAACCTTTACTTTCCTGCATGCATTACCACCGCTCAAGTACCTCATGATCTCGGGCCTGAGGACTCCATAGGATCGGGCCAGCCGAGTGACAAACATCCCACCATAAATTCTATCCCCTTCTTTTTCCCCAACTCCACTATTCAGAAAGCTAGCTACCCAAAATGGGATATTGCAGTAAACCTCATCTGAGTAGATGGTGTATAAATAGAAGAGGTCTGCGGCAGTGACGCGATGATGAGAGTTGTGGCGTCCTGATAGGCTGTAGGTGAGACATCTGTGGGTTAACCTAACCCTAGGATCCCTGGTTTGGGATGCTACAGTATTCGAGGTGTACACACCATTTCCAATAGTCGGCCAGAACATAGAACATCTAAAATCATTCCTCATTGTCTCACCCTGCAGCAACCTAGTCAAAAATCCTGCTTGATTGGTTTCATGCTGACTGTACAACCCTAGTCTCCAACCAAACTCTGTAACTGAGCATGTCCTAAGCTCGCCCCCCAGTCTAAAATAGATTGTGGTTCTGGCCACATCGGTCCTAGCTTCGGCCATGTCAAAGTGAAGAGTAGCAAAGAATTCACGTACTAATTCGTCATACACTGGTTCTTGAATCCTAAAAAGGTTTTCCCACTGAGGGCCGGTGAATTCATTAGTTTGAAAGCTTTGGAGAAAGGTTGGCTCAAGACCTTCGTTTCTCAAAAAGTCCCAATCTACCACAGCCCCACTTTCAACTTTGTGTAGTAGCAATTGGGCATATTTGGATGTGGCAGCATCGTTATCGAAGATCCCCCAACTAAGAACCGTATCGCCATAATTTTCTTGTTGGGACCTAGAAGAACTCCCTCTGCTAGGTCATTGACGCTTATGCATTTTCTGAATAGAAAAAAAGAAGGAACGAAGAAGATCAAAATGTGAACCAAAGAGTTGGTTGAACATCAGACACATCTGACGCCGTCATCCTTTAGAGGTGACGCCGTCAGGTTCGACCTCATTCGAATTCAAGATTACGAGGGAAAAATCAATATTCAAACTTCAGGTTCATAAACCAAACGCCCTTTTTTACAGCAAAAATGGATGGTTGGTCCATAGGTTATGGTTCAAATTCGTTGTCACCCAATTAGTGAATAGACCCATTTGATTGCCAATCATTTAATGCTTTAATCAATGCTAAATAACACTAATTTAAAGGGCATTATGAGTTCTAGGCATGAATCAATCCTAGGGTTTCATGAGTCGGGGGTTTTCGAGATTGAAGAATCCTATGAGTAATTGAAGCGAAAAGGATGAATAAAAATTACTTACCACGTGGATATTGGTGACGGAAGTTGGTGAATTGGACCTTGGAGATTCGTAGGTGGGGTTGGAGTGGGTATGGTTTGTGGGGTTTTTGATGAAAGTGATGGAAATGAGGTTTTTATTGCTGTGCCGACGGGGTGACGGCGTCACGTTCAAAGTCTGACGCCGTCAGACCCGTGTGTTTTACAACTTTATGCCAGTTTTACAATTGAGCCCCTGTACTATTGAGAGTAGCTTATAAGGATCAACACGATAGTTAGTCTCGTTTAATAAGTTCCTCCTGGGTCAAATGTTTTGTTACTGTTACGGAATGTGGTATTCTTTTGGATAGGGTCGGTTAATGTCCCATTAAAGTTCCAATCTTCATCAGGGTAGGTATTGAGTAAGCGAGGGTAACTTTCCCAAGGGATTTTCGACATGAGGGTGTGCTTTAACTGAGTTCTTCTCACACCTGGCTTAAAGCCAAAAGATCATTTCCTAGCTTCATGAAAGTTAGGGAGCGTGACAACCATGCTTCCCACGAAAATGCTATGATCTTGAGAATTCTTTTTCTCGTGAGGGGATCCAAAGGGATAAGAGAGTTTTAAAGGTGAAGGCTCGGGGAGAGGGGTTTCATCATCCCATTCGTTGTATGGTTCATTAGGGACCGGGAGTTCAAAGATCTTCTCGATCTTTTTGTGTGAAGCTTCTTCCCTAATTTTCTCCTTTATTCTCGAGATAAACTTTTCTGCCAGTTCCATGAAAACATTTTGGGTGTTTTTCAAGTGAGTCTCTAATTGTTGGATTTGCCTCTCTTGGTTTTTCATGAAAGTTAGCATTATCCCTTCGAACTCATCTTGTCGCGAGAGGTGAGGAAACGTATGTTTACCAATCGTGTTTACACACTCATTGGTATCTTCCTCAACCCGAGGTATCTCGGCTTTCATAAGTTTCTCAATCTGCCTTTTTATGTTTTCAAACAACTGTTCTTGGGTTGCACTCATGCAATTTAAAATCCCTTCTTCCGAGAACGTAGAGTCCTTCCATTCTTCATCATCGTACTGTGCTAAGTCCTCAATGACTTCCCAGCACTTATCGACACTGAGCCTGCTCAGCCTTCCATTGGCAGCGTAATCTATGATTCTTCTAGTTTGATGGTTTACGCCATCATAAAATCGTTGGATTTGTAGCCAAGGATCCATGCCATGGTGAGGGACTTTTTGGAGTAAGTCCTTGAATCGAGTCCATGCCTCGTAGAGGGTTTCGCCTTGACGTTGTTGGAACATCAAGATATCATTCCTTAGCTTGGTAGTTCTTCCTGGTGGGAAAAACTGAGCAAGGAAACGAGTGGTGAGATCATCCCAAGAGGTGATGGATCCTGCGGGTAGACGCTCTAGCCATTGACTAGCTTGGTCCCGCAGAGAGAATTGAAAGAGACGCAGTCGGGTCATCTCTCGAGTGGCAACATCAAGGTCTATAGAATCAACGATTTTGAGAAAGTCCTTGAGACGTTGATTAGGATCTTCGGAACGAAGTCCATAGAATGCGCATCCGCTTTGCACCAACCGGATGGTGTCGGATCGCAAGGGAGTGACATTGGCTCCTTGAGTGAGCTCAATGGTGTTTCGATAGCCATGGTGGCTAGGACGAGAGTAGTCTCCTAAGGTACGGGCTCTAGGAGGTGGGTGTTGTTGTGGTGGTGGGTTGTTGGGATCGAGGATATTACCACCTTCCATGATGTCGGATGGTAATGGTTACGAACAAATAAACGAAGAAAAAAAAAGATAGACTAAAGAAAACCTAGAAAAATAAAACAAAAATCTCACTAGAAGGGAATCTAGTGAGTAGACCTAATAAAATAAAAATTCAACCTAAACAATAACTATTCCCCGGCAGCGGCGCCAAAAACTTGATGCGTGGTTTTGCGACCTTACAACAGGTTTTACCTCTTGAGGGATCTCAAGAGGCTTGCAATCCCCACCAGGCAGTGTACCTGACCGATGTAGTATAGTGTAGTGGCAAGTACTGGGGGATTGATCGTTCTCTAGGGGAATAGTGTCGTTAGGATTGAAAAACTACTCTAATAGGTCTAAGGGTGAGGGAAGATTCTTTTTGTATTTTTATATTTTTATGAAAGCAAGTAAAATCTCGGGTTTGAAGGAGTGGGCGGAATTAGTTGCTAGTCAACTAACCTAAATAACTACAATTGCAAATAAAATAAAATAACTGAAAATAAAAAGGTTGTGGAACTTATTTGGAGAGAAATGTGTTTACTTAGATTTCCTTACTCCCTAACTATCTTTTACCGGCTGATTAGTGTGTATTAATTGCGTGGATGACGGGTGTATTCCTTAATACCAATCGTGGGGTAGCGTACGTACTTCCCCAACTCTATTAGCAGGTTTCCATAATTAGCGGGTTTTAAATATTATAATTTAGGTTAAGTCATTAATTAAGTATTATTGTGGAAATAGGGTTTATTTTAGCAAGTTATAATAGTTTAAGGTCAAATATGACAACTTCCTATATTTTAGGGTTTAAATGCAAATATACCAAAGATAAAGGTCTAAAATGAAAATATTACAAGTTATTCATTTTAATCCATAAGTTATTCATATTAACGATTTAAATCCTTTGACTTTAACCATTTTACAAGTTAGACCCTTAAGTTAATTAAATTACAAATTAAACTCTTTATTTAAATAAATTGCAAATCGATCCATTAAATATTCATATTTACACATTAAGCCATTTATTTTCCAAAATTACACAATACACTCATTACATAATTAATTATACGAGACACCCTGAAATTTCCAGAATTTACAAAACAGCCCTTCTATTTTAAAAACTTTCAATTCGAAATAACAATTTACATAATTTACCATTTAAACCTTTTAGTTACAAATTTTATGTATAACACCCTCATCATATAATTTTTACGACATACCCCAGATCGAAACTATCTTACCAAAAATAACCCCCATGTTTATAAAATTACAAAACACACCCTATACTTTATAAAATCCAATCGGTATACATTTTACATGCATAAACCCTAACCCTAATTTTCCCAATCATTATCAATCATTAACACAACCTTAATATGCATTAATTCGACCAGATCTAACATCAAAAATCCAAACCCTCACCCATTCGACATGTTTTCTTATTTTTCGAATCCTTTTTACCCGGTTTAAACAATAATTCGCCAAGGGTTGATTTAAGCTTTGATCAATACAAATATCATTTTTCCAGAATCATAAGACATGTATAGGACCCAAATAAATTTTATACGAAGCCCAGAAAAATCGCATGAACAGTTTTAGGTTTTATTTACGTTTTGATATTTTGTCATCATCAAAAAGGGGGAGATTGTTAGTGCAAGCAGTCTCGTTGGGGAGATTGCTAGTGCAAGCAATCTCGTTTGTTTTGATTGATGACAAACATGTAACTTGATACATAGCGTAAAATGTACAAGTTACTTGTAATCATATCTTGTCTCAACATACATTCAACACCTCTCAAGTCCTCGTATGATACAACACAGGTTCGTACATGTTTGTTATGTAGCATTATGATCAAACCCTTAACAAACCATTTAGAATGTTTAAAATACGGTTAGGTAATTAAGTATTTTAAAAAGGATAATCATTCTACTTAGAACCTTATTTTACATGATCACTAGGATACATGTTACATACATATATACATTTACATATTTTAATATTAACACATGACATCATGGCATACCTAATTAGAAAATCTTATAAAGATATGAAATATATTTTGGAAAGATTTGGTAGATTTTATAAGATTTGATTTTGGAAGATTTAGTAAGATTTGATAATATTTTGTATAGATCTTTAAGCTACTAGATTTGCACATGGTTTTAGTTGTACACATGGTTTTATTCTTACACATGGTTTTAGTTTTACACATGGTTTTACACATGGTTTTGCACATGGTTTTGTACATGGTTTTACACATAGTTTTACTATAAATAGTAGCCATGGTTTTACACATTGATCATCCAACTAGAACATACATTCCCTCACTCATTACACACACTTAGATCAGTAGCAAACCATGTAGATTCATACATTAATCACCCATTACATAATGATCATAATGTTACTAACTTTCATTATGTTGTAAGCATACATTGTTAATGATCCTGTGAAGCAAGCTCAAGATCATGAGACATCATCCATAGCATACTTCATGATCCACCAAGAAGATCTTAGTTGCATACATGAAGATCCATCACAACAAGTTTAGGGAGCTTGTGATCTTCATACATTGAAGGCTTCCGATCAATGGAAGTTCATATAGTGTAGGCATTCATATCCATGATATACTTATGTCATGGATCATTGTTGTAACCATCATTGTATCATTTAGATCAGTAGAGTGTGGTTAGTGCTTTAGTCCTTAAAGCACAAAGAGTGTTGGGAGTAGTTGTACCCGTGTAAAGAACTCGACATCTAGCTTAGTGTCGGTAAAGTAAATAGGCGACGTCAGGTTGGTTCTACCTTGTGAAAGAACCCGGTGTTTAGCTTAGTACCGGAAAAGGAAGTAAGCGACGTGTAAAGGTTTTCTCCGCCTAAGAAAGGGAGCTTGTTGATCTAGTGAAGGAACTCTCGAGTTGGGTACTCGGGGAGTGGAGTAGGGCGGAGAGGAGCTCCGTGACCGAACCACTATAAATCATCGTGTTCGGTTTGCGCTTTCTTTTACTTATCTCTTTACTTTTATATTTGCATTATGTGATTGCTTGTGTTGTGATTATGTGATAATACTTGTGTGACAACTTGGTAGACATAAACTACAACAGACAGTGTTCATATTAGAACTAGCCGAATTGGAAATTTGATACAACAAGTTTTAAGTTTTAAAACGGTAAACGTATTCACCCCCCCCCCCCCCCCCTCTACGTTTTCACAATTGGCATCAGAGCGGGTTGGCTCTCATTTTCAAAACAAATGGTTTTTAAAATAGAGTAAGATCCATGTATCAAATTACCTCTGAAGCAGAACATAATATGAAAAATGTTTAGCTAAGTATACTTTAAAATTTTGTTGTTAAATATCACTTTGTATACAAGCTTGAAGGTGTTCTTGAAAAATAAAAGAAAAATGTTTCTCAAAAAGAATTTGTAAGTGTCAAATTATGTGCTCAGAACTAATTTACGAAAAATACCGTTTTGAAGGGAGTGTTTGGAATAATCATTAAGTTAGTTAAAAAATCACCTCCGTAATATTTAGATAAGTCACATAGGTAGAAATGTTGTTAATATTTGTAATATATGCCTAAGATTAAGTGTAGCAAGTCCCACACACTTTCGCTATGTCAAAATATGAGTTTACGATAATCTGTCACAGGTCTCGGCGGATCCAAATCACATAAAGGGCGGATCCCTCTAAAAGGATCCGTCAGATCCGTCGGTGCAGTACTCAGTTTTTGTCAAATTTCAAAAATTCATAACTAATTAACCGTAAGTCTGTAGGAGTCGCGCCACCTATTATTTTGAAGGGAATTAAGTCTATTTTCATTTAAAAATAGTCTCATGGCCTAGATCTAAATTGAAGTAGGTAAAACAAATCAAATAGTATAACCTGTTCAAAATGTTAAGTTTTATTTTGAAACAGTAAGTTAAACTTTTGAGTCGAGCAATGTAAATTGGTATCCTTTGCTCATAAATATGATTTCTCTTGAAACTAAAGAATTTAGTAATATAAAGGAAACAAATTAAGCTTGGCATACATCATCATATTTAAACGCAAAGTGACGAAAAGTATATTTTCATCTATGCTATGCTATGTGGCTAACTGTTCTATATTATTTGCATATATGTGATATGCTTGTTGATAAGTATGATTGTAATTGTTTATTTGTAATACATAAGTGTCTTGCCATGATACTTACTTGCTTGTTTATCAATTGCTTGTTTTATGCATAATAGAACATTTGCTAGATATTGTGTAATACATTGATAAACTATGTCTGTTCTACTTTTAGACTTAGATATTATTGACTGATTATATTATGTGAAAACCTTGCGTAACTTACTTAGAAATATGTACTAAGTGAAATGTCTTGAAAAGTATTGACTTGCACAAACTCTCACTTAATTGCTCAAGTATTATAATGAGTAAACATGTAGTATCTTTGAAAAAAAGTGTTTGGTACAAACAATTTGAAACAATGATGTGTTGAGTTGTTATGCCTTTATGATATTATCTTGTTGTTAAACCTTCATGTGAACTAACCATATCATGCAGGACGATAACACTTTGATGTTATCAAGTTTTCGGGTTTAAGGCACTGTTTGGCTTAACTCTCATTTAAGGTAAGTTAATATGATCAGATTAAACTATGTGTGTATGTGTGTTAGAATAAACATCATTAGTAGTTTTGCATTACATATTTGCTAATAGATATGTTCCAGGAGAATTTTTGGGTCTTGGTCAAAAAACGCGAATTTTGCATATCTCTCTGTTTGTTTTTAGTAGTTTTGTTCAACGGATCCGACGGATCCCTCATTTTGGATCCGCCAAGAGTTATCGTTGGATCCGCCAGTCCAGAACCCACGGATTCCATGGCTCCCAAACTTTGGCTCCGCTTTTGTTGTCGATTGGATCCGTGGGTGTCAAAAGTAACTTTTCAAAATTCCCAGACTAATCCCAATCCTTAGATTATAGATTCTAGTTTTTGTTTAGGTTTATTCTACTGATCATTAAGTGTATTTGGATGATTGAGAATTACGTAGAACCATAAGATTGATCAAAACTCATTCACATCAAATCCAATATCCTCCCTGTCTATAAATTAGAAAGATCAGGATCCTCACTCAAGATCACTCACGCTCATCACTAAGATTCTTTTCACTGATGATTTACTCATATTAGGATTAGAACATTTCACTTGCACCTATAGGAAAATCATCTCTAACCATAACTTCAAACTTCACAAAAAGGATCCAAGAGACCTTTCTCCATAAAGGAAGGAATCCGGAAACTTGTTTCTTGAGGTCCATGGACCACTGATCATTTGTGATCATTACACATATTCCCTGCATTCACTTGTCCTTTACTTATCCATTAGCTTGATTTGTAAATTGACAACTTCCAAACTAATCCAAACTCACTGTTTGCAAATATATCATAGATTACAAACCCAACTCATGACTGTGGATATTGTCCAGTTTCCACATATGTTGCCTTACTTGGTTAACATGTCATTCTTCAAGACGATGAGGATTTACATCGAGTCATAACTCACACTTAAGTTATAGATGTAATTATCAAGTCTTGCTATCCTTTTCTCAAAGTAAGATTGACAACTTAAGTATTTCATCCGAAGTATTCAAGTATATTTTGACTTACAAATGTAGTCATTAAAAGTCATATCCGAAAGAATCAACTCCCAAGTATTTTAACAACGTATGTTAAAACACTTATCCTATCGCCTAAGTACACTTGTACTTTCACTATTATCCCATCACACTCACTTCTGTGATACGTCTCAGACCCTAAGCTTTAGATCACATCACACACTAGTTATACCAACCAATGGAACATAAGAATTAGTCTTCATCACCTTCAGCCCCTAGGTTTCACAAACATAACCAAACACTTCATCCGCTAGTGAACCATAAGAATTAGTATCCATTCTTGTAATCTTCAACATTCATGAAACCCAAAAGTTCAACAAACTCCTTCATCACCATAATTCACGCCATTGAGTGCATTGCTCAAAAAGCCCTTAGTCCAACACTCATACCAAATCAAATGCAAGTTGAATCAACTCATCAATACCTTGCCACCTATAGAATTAGAACTTCACCATCAAATGAACATGATGCTCACATTCATTAAGTAGTACCACAAGTCATCAAAGTATTGGTAATACTTTGTTTCATTTAATCTTGAATCAACATTGTAACAACTTATGTTATAAAGAAATCTCAAAGCCAATCTCATACATCCCAAATAACAATCTTGAGGAGTATACAAAAGAAACTCAAGTAAGTTTATCTTGTCTAGTTATCATATTATTGAAACCTAGTTTATTTAGGATAAGTCTATCCAATTCAAATACTTTGTGTTCATATCTTCATTTAGGAAAACATGATGTTTCGGAAAAACATTATGTTTTTATTTTTCATCTTGTTAAAAAGGATAATGTATATCCTATGCATCATTATTTTCTTGCAACATGAACGGTTATGTTACAAGAGATTTCTTTACACCTCATTAGGCAAATAATCTTAAAACAAACATCCACTAGTTCTATGAACTATCTTCCTAATTGAGCACTAGTTAAATCTTACTTGTTGAAAGATACCATACGTATCTATTTCCTTTTAAGTGTACATTAAACCTTGGTCAAATCTTGTGCATATTCACATCTCTGGAGCATACACAAGACCTATTAAAGTTGGTAACTTTATTTAGATTCTTGTTCCAAAGAACTTTCTTCAGAACGTTCATGACATATTCCGTTACCACACACAAACACATGTCTTGATCTTAGATCACTTGCATAACTCATACTTAAACTCAACTTAAAGGATGTCACCCTTTAGATCATTCAACCTTAGATTCCAAACACAATGATTAAAATCTATCGACACATATTTGTCAAATTTACGTGTATAACATGACATCTTCATCACACTAGTTTTTATAGAAATAGTTGAGTCTCATTAAGTCATGTATTGGTGAATTATCTTGTCTTAGGAATAATTAATCAAACAAGAAGTATATGTGATTTTTCTTTAGTTTATTAATAAAATCACTTGCATTACATATACGTGTATTGATTACATGATATTTGTTTGATATCTTGATGTTATCATTGTCAAATGTGTAAACCTTAGAAAGGTTTTGTCTGCATGCTTATGTGCTGTATGATTTGTATGATATGTTCATTCTTTTGTTATATGCTATTTCGCAAGATTAACGTATTACTTGTTAACTCACACTTACTATATGGTGTTAGATAGTCTTTGTCTTTAGTTGACAATCATTGAGCTTTTTCGTAGGATAGTCTAAATGGTACATGCTCCTAAATGTTATAATGGTTTGCATGAATCTTAGTCTCACTTCTTTGTCACACTATTTGTTTGCCATATGTGCACTTTGTCTAAGTGGTCTTGGTATGATGAACATTTAGAAGTCATTTTATTTTATACATAGATCATTGTGTTAATTAATGGGTAAGTATGCTTAAGTGACTAAGCCTAACTTAAAAACAATTTCACAATGTAGTATCTAAAACAATGCTATCTTGCAATATGATTATTTGTCTTTATGCTATGTGGTATCTTTATGTCTATTAGTAGATTATTTGTTTTTGTCATATGATATTCACATCTTTTGTCATTAAGACTTTTGTCTTGTAGGCTGATAACAAACTATTTGTTATTTCTCTTTGTTATGCTTATTTTGCATAATTGTTATCTCATTATTGCTACTTAGATTAGTAATATGTTTATGGGATCCATTTTCTTGCATATAGCTTTAAAAGCTAATAGGATTAAGTTTTAGAGGTTTGAAATTTGTGTTTGGATATCTTTCAATATACCTCTCTCCAAATCGTATTGTTGCTTCCGCTCACCTAACAATATCTCCATCATCTTTTAGTTAAAACAATATATCTCCCATAAGGAAAACCACATGCCTCATCGTGCGATCATCTCGCATTGATAGAGAAGAGCTACATAACTTCACGGATGAAGTTCTTTGTATGCTAACCAATATCCACTAAAACATTGCTAAGCTCATCGCTTTCATTAATCTGCAACATCCTAAACACTTTACCTTCATTCTTCATTTAATGCATCATAGATTATGTTGAATGTCCACCAATTAAGGAGGAGAGAAATTCATTCACATAATTGTCTTTTCATTAAATAACATGTACTCATGTTTCTTACATTCCCAAATACCGACAAGTAGGTTCAAATCACTTAGTTAAATCAGTTCACAAAATCACAAAGTGTTTCTAACCTTATTAGCTCAACATCACAGCTCTGCACCAATATCTCATTAAAAGAAAAACACATCATGTGTTTGACAAACCACTTAAATGAGATACATTAAGTCTCCTTAGAATTTGACTAGGATTAGTGAAACCAAATTAGTAGTTATAAGTGAATAGACCATAGCATGAACCTTCGTTTGATCAAAAACGACAAAACATGACCTAATCAATTTTGGTCCCACGGAACCCTTCGATAAGAAGGACGAAACCAAAATTTTGGTTCCGCCAAATCCGCGGGTACCTGATCAGCTTTTAACCATTCAGAAACCAAACAACTTTAGGTAATCAACGAATCTAGGATTTTCATCTTAATCTCACAACTTAATTGTCTAGAACATCTTTAGTGTCTAGAACACCATTATAGGATCTCATCCTTTTTCATTCTTGTTACATATCAAGCATGTCATTGTCAGTGCAAACAGAATCATCATTCTCAACATGTTTGTCCAACCAACACTCTCATCATATGATGTCATTCTCATCCACATATAGGTATCTAGTATTTCCAATTGTTACATATGGAATCTCTATTCCTAAGTGATCATTGTCTTCACTTCCTCTCATTCTCATTCAAACATTTACTATGGCACGATTCATCTTTGGTAGATGATAATATCATAACCGTAACCGTCTTCAAATACTCTTATATCATTTGCTATACATTAGAGTTTCTGAATTCATTGCATTCATTATAATCACCACCATCCATCACTTCTTTCACTAATCATCAATCCCATGGATTAACGAAAAACCTACTTACATCAACCTTTAGTCATCCATTAAGTTATCATTCACTTGTAAACCAACATCATATTAACACCACTCACTTTAAGCTTTTTAACTTCACTTCATATCCTCCTCATAGGCATTGTTTTGTAGGATTTTATCATATGATATTGCTGCATCATATTTTTATTTGATTAGACAATCACAATTGGTATGTTGCTTGTGATTAGATTATTGATATGTTGCATAATATTTTTCTTTGAGATAAAATATATTGCACTAACCATTTCATTGTAGGTTCATCATCATATACGCTCGATCGTATATAGCTTACTCATCATAGGATAAAGTTTGCTTCGATTACTATTCCTTTTTTTATAGGTGCTTCTTGACAATCTCAAACCAGGAGGATTATCAGTCTAGCACTCATATTGCATCGTCTATACACATTGGTCGTATATGACTTAAGACATAGCTTCTAGTGCATTGATCTTTTGTTTTGTAGGTTCATCTTGACGCGCTAGAGCAAGGGAGAGCTTTCGTCAAGTAGTTTTTAGGATGCATCATATACACACATTGGTGTATATCATATACTTGTCCAAGGACAAATATTGTTTTATACTAACCTTTATTTTGTAGGATTCTTCATCCTTGGATCATATACGTTGGTACCCTAGCAACGGGGAGTATAGATCAAGGGGGAGGATATCATATTCTAACTATTTTTTTTTGTAGGATCATACATCTTAACATTGTCACTCCAATTAGGGGGAGTATTATCCAAGGGGGAGCCTTAAAGTTCTCATTATCATTGCATTATCATACTTGGTACTCTAAACTAGGAGGAGTAATCACCAAGGATTGGTTACCACATTCCGCTACGCATATCTTCTTTTCGTTTCGACAAAAAGGAGGAGATAGGTCTACATAGTCCAACATAGATTACCCACGTGTATCGTTGGCTATTTGCATTTCATTCATCATGCATTTTTCATATATATTCTTTTTATGTTGCACACCACTAACCTTGATGTAGGTTAAGAGTCTTAATTTGATCCATGGATCCGCTTACAACCTAGGAGACGCAACAACCATATGAGATTGGAGTAGTCTATTTAACTTCACTAGGGATGATGCAAACTCGCCATTTCGGGGAGAAATGAAGTTAACTCCAAGGACACACCCTTTTTGCTTCGACAAAAGGGGGAGAAAGGTGTAAACGGAGAAAGTAAGTAATTATGGACACAAGGAGAAAAGGGGAGAAAGAGAAACGGACACAAGAATAAAGTAAGTAATTATGGACACAAGTAACTTTTTGCATTTTACTTTCTATCACGTTTACATATTTTGTCATCATCAAAAGGGGGAGATTGTTAGTGCAAGCAGTCTCGTTGGGGAGATTGCTAGTGCAAGCAATCTCGTTTGTTTTGATTGATGACAAACATGTAACTTGATACATAGCGTAAAATGTACAAGTTACTTGTAATCATATCTTGTCTCAACATACATTCAACACCTCTCAAGTCCTCGTATGATACAACACAGGTTCGTACATGTTTGTTATGTAGCATTATGATCAAACCCTTAACAAACCATTTAGAATGTTTAAAATACGGTTAGGTAATTAAGTATTTTAAAAAGGATAATCATTCTACTTAGAACCTTATTTTACATGATCACTAGGATACATGTTACATACATATATACATTTACATATTTTAATATTAACACATGACATCATGGCATACCTAATTAGAAAATCTTATAAAGATATGAAATATATTTTGGAAAGATTTGGTAGATTTTATAAGATTTGATTTTGGAAGATTTAGTAAGATTTGATAATATTTTGTATAGATCTTTAAGCTACTAGATTTGCACATGGTTTTAGTTGTACACATGGTTTTAGTCTTACACATGGTTTTAGTTTTACACATGGTTTTACACATGGTTTTGCACATGGTTTTGTACATGGTTTTACACATAGTTTTACTATAAATAGTAGCCATGGTTTTACACATTGATCATCCAACTAGAACATACATTCCCTCACTCATTACACACACTTAGATCAGTAGCAAACCATGTAGATTCATACATTAATCACCCATTACATAATGATCATAATGTTACTAACTTTCATTATGTTGTAAGCATACATTGTTAATGATCCTGTGAAGCAAGCTCAAGATCATGAGACATCATCCATAGCATACTTCATGATCCACCAAGAAGATCTTAGTTGCATACATGAAGATCCATCACAACAAGTTTAGGGAGCTTGTGATCTTCATACATTGAAGGCTTCCGATCAATGGAAGTTCATATAGTGTAGGCATTCATATCCATGATATACTTATGTCATGGATCATTGTTGTAACCATCATTGTATCATTTAGATCAGTAGAGTGTGGTTAGTGCTTTAGTCCTTAAAGCACAAAGAGTGTTGGGAGTAGTTGTACCCGTGTAAAGAACTCGACATCTAGCTTAGTGTCGGTAAAGTAAATAGGCGACGTCAGGTTGGTTCTACCTTGTGAAAGAACCCGGTGTTTAGCTTAGTACCGGAAAAGGAAGTAAGCGACGTGTAAAGGTTTTCTCCGCCTAAGAAAGGGAGCTTGTTGATCTAGTGAAGGAACTCTCGAGTTGGGTACTCGGGGAGTGGAGTAGGGCGGAGAGGAGCTCCGTGACCGAACCACTATAAATCATCGTGTTCGGTTTGCGCTTTCTTTTACTTATCTCTTTACTTTTATATTTGCATTATGTGATTGCTTGTGTTGTGATTATGTGATAATACTTGTGTGACAACTTGGTAGACATAAACTACAACAGACAGTGTTCATATTAGAACTAGCCGAATTGGAAATTTGATACAACAAGTTTTAAGTTTTAAAACGGTAAACGTATTCACCCCCCCTCTACGTTTTCACATTTATAATTAACACGATTGATTTTAACGTGCATGGATCATGATAGCTATTTTATATAAACCATATATGATGTAAAGAGTGCTACAAAAATTACAGATGAGTTTTTGAACGATCGAATAAAGTGTGAGAGTTTGGTACCTCTCGGCTAGAACAAATCGACAACAAGAAAACTTCCACGAGTACTCTAGCGATCCAGCAACCACGAAACTATTTTTCATACCATCCTTGCACTTGTATGAACCCAGGAAAAAAATAGCCAACAGCCTCCAGAATTTCGTATGGTGTTTAGATGAGTTTTTGTGTGTGTTTAGGGTTTAGCGATGGAATTAAAATGGGAGTGATTATAATACCATGTGAGATGGGAAAGGAGAGGGTATGATTCTCGGCAATTTGGTGGACGGGATCAATTATACTGATTTGTAATAGTTTCTATATAATTTTGATGTTTATCTCTTATTATTTGATTTAAATTTATTTAACCATATATTAAACATATAATATAAGTAAAATTTCGGTCTATATAGTATTTTATGTGTGACAAGTAATTTTTGGACATTGTAAAATCTTAAAATGTTGTAACAAAATTTACTTCATATGTTGCTCATTTCCAAAGGTTTGGGAATTATTTGGTGTTTTATTTACTTATTAATTGAAATTTAAAGTTACAAGGTTATTTTGGTAATTTTGCATGTTTTGAAATTTTGGGTATTACACGGGTAATATTTTTTGTCTATCACCTCCTTCACACATTGCAATACCCATTGAAAATTAGGCCCATTTTCTTTGTCTAAAAAGCAAAACGCCATTGAAAATGTTTTGTTTGTTGAAGTTAATCCGACAATTTCAAAAAATGGCAATTTAAACAACGTGGTATTGTATGTTGAGTCCATTACCATGATTTCAGGGAATGTACACCATAGAGCATATGACGTGGGGTGAAAAAAAAATAGTTCCTCAAGCTCATTATGCTCATTTACCCTCTCGTAATATGTATACCCTGAATGCATCAAATGTGAGTAAAGGAATTGGATTGGAGTTCTATAACCTATTATGGCTCCACGGATCTTATTTTGTGCGTTATATATAGTTCTAACGCGAGACACGTTATCCGGATTACGCTCCTTTATAAACGAAAGTATATGACGTGGTGGTACGTGATACTCTGTCAATTGTTTCACCAAACTAAACTCATCATCCTTTAATCGCATTGCATATGGGAAACCATGCAACGACTCTGCAAAATCATGATTATGCCTATCACACTTCACCCTCAACCTCCAAAAATCTTGTGTTTTAGAATATTTTGCCACTAATTTGAATGGACAATCGGTTTTAGAGGTACTGGTTTGCCGTTGAATTTCATCTTCTAAACCTTCACGTTCATACTTCCCACCCTTTGAACACCCATAATTGATTTCGTACAAATACCCCTTCTCTGATTTGGTTCTTTTTTAACAATAACAAAACCGATCCCTCGAGCTATATTTTGCACCCAATCAGTTAGTTGCTCGGGAGAAATGAACACCTGAAAATACATTACAACTTTTACAACTTTTATTTTTTTTAACAAATTACTTTATTTTTTTTAACTTTTACAACTTTTATTTTTTTTAACAAAATACTTTTTTACAACTTTAAAAAAAAAAACTTTTTTGTTACAATTTTTTTTTTTTTTTTTTTTTACATTGTCTTTGGAAAAAAAAAGAAGTATTTTGCACCCAATCAGTTAGTTGCTAGGGAGAAATGAACACCTGTCTCACTGACTCACTCTCTCTCTAACTCATACCCTTCCCACCCACAGTTTTTCCCTCTATACTCTCTCCTCTCTCTCTCTCACAAAACTGCTTTGATGGTGGTTTAGATCTTCTTAGATCTAAAAATTATCTTTATTGCAGTGATATATCTTTGGGTTTCCTTTGTAGATATAGGGGGGTTAGAATAACTCGTCCCTATATCTTTGTGTTCTTGGTGGTTTCTTGGTGTCATATATTTTTAGATCTAAAAAAATTGATGGTGAGACAGTATAGATGGGACGGGATAAGGGAAAAACTGATGGTGGCTTACGCGGTTTTATATTTTTTTTAGATCTTTTAGATCTAAAAAAAATTGATGGTGGTTTATGCGGTTTTATATTTTTTTAGATCTAAAAAAAATCGTTGGTTTTGTTGGTATTAGTTGGTTGAAACTGATGGTGGTTTCTTGGTGGTTTAGATCTGTGTTAAAATAAGGGTCGAGTTATTCTAACCCCCTCATATCTTGGTGGTTTAGATCTGGTTGAAACTGATGGTGGTTTCTTGGTGGTTTCACATAAGCAGTTTCACATAATTGATGGTGGTTTAGATCCATGGTAAAAACCATGGTGGTTCTGTGGTGGTTTAGATCCATGGTTGTCTTTGTGTTCTTGGTTGTTTATGTGGTGGTTTAGATGGTGGTTTAGATCCATGGTTGTCTTTGTGTTCTTGCTTATGTGAAACTGCTTATGTGGTGGTTAAAGCAGTTTTTAATCTTTTTGATCTTTTATGTGAAACTGCTTATATGGTGGTTTAAGCAATTTTTTGATCTTTTAATTTTATGTGAAACTGCTTATGTGGTTTGGTTTAAGCAGTTTTTGATCTTTTTGATCTTTTGTGTGTGAAACTGCTTATGTGGTGGTGGTTTAAGCAGTTTTTGATCTTTTTGATCTTTTATGTGAAACTGCTTATGTGGTGGTTTAAGCAGTTTTTGATCTTTTGATCTTTTATGATCTGCTAGCAGTTTGAGCAGTTTTTGATCTTTTATGATAAGCAGTTTGAGCAGTTTTAGCTCTTTTATGAAATTGCTTATTATCAAACTGCTTATAAAAAAACCGAGATACGGCGATGATGAAAAAAAACTTATCGATTGGCATGGCATAACCGAATGGACGGCAAACACTTTGCAACCTTCAAATTTGCAGCCATATGATTAAAAATAATAATCTGAGCCATCTCGATTTATCATTTTTTTTTATAAACGTTACTCATTTTTTAAAGTAATATATATGTAATAGCGTAAATTTATACCTCGTTCGTGTAAAACGGTGATGTATTCATCGTAAACTCAACTTTTTTGATCTTCTAGCACTAACTTTATAACTGCTTATGTGAAACTTTTATGAATGTAACTTTTATGTGAAACTTTTGTGAATGTAAAATTTGAAATTGCATTCATCATTATAATCAAAACAAAGAATCTTAGAACAGTGAAGCACAAACTCACCAAAAACGTGTTATAGACATGAGGTACAAAAGTTGAAACATTCCTGTGAGTAAAAAAAAAAATAAAAAAAAAAAAAAAAAAAAAAAAAAAAACCTTATGTGAGAAAACACATTAAGTAGAAGACAAAAAAAAAAAAGTACAGACAACAAGAAGACAAAAAGGACAAATAGGGTAGGGTGGGTTTGTATATAAACAAGTTAATTCTAGTTTTGACATCTCTTGTGCACACAAACTAAACAAGTTTTCTTCCCTTCTCTTGTTCTAGTCGATCGACATAAACCCTTCTATAGGGTCGATCGAATTTTTGGTTTTAAACAAAAAGTTTGGTTTAAGTTTTGTGATTAAATTACTTGCATAACTTTAGTTTGATTTAGTACGTGTGTACAAGAACGTGATACTTACTCATTATTGTATATATACAAGTTAATTCTAGTTTTGAATCCTTGTCACACAAACCTAACTTAAAGTTTTCATTCCTTTCTTTTTTCTAGTCGATCGACATTAAACCTTATTTATAGGGTCCGATCGAATTTTTGGTTTTAAAAAAAGTTTGGTTTAAATTTTGTGATTAAATTACTTGCATAACTTTAGTTTGATTTAGTACGTGTGTACAAGAACGTGATACTTACACATTATTGTAAGTATCTTGGATTGAGTTGCAAAAAATGTAAGGGGCAATTCGTGTAATCCGTTTAAACCCTAATTAGAGTTCATCACTCCAATTGATCGGTTTGATTCTTGTTTTGCTAGAATCATCAAGGTATGCTTATTTTTAAATTCGGTTAATTATTTATGTATTATGTTTCATACGCTTCCGTAATGTGTTCTTTGATGCTTTTATATTTATATAAATGTCATGATTATATAATTACAACAATATGTTGTACATCAACCATATAATAAGCATAGTTAATGCATGGTATACACAATTACAAAAGGGAGAAAAGCAAAGATTCATGCATTAATTTAACCCTTTAATACAATAAGATGGAGACGTTTCTTCTGCTTATCAACATTAACCATAAAATGTCATGTGAGCACTCCTTTTTTAAGCTAATAACATTACTTATTGAGGCACAAGTACCTAATAAGTGGGGAATACTGATGAAAGTATATCTCTCTGTAGAGAGATAACCCCCATGGAATTGGCATCTAATACTTTGGTTGAGACTTAAAAAGGAGCATTTATTTATATCAACATGAAAGTAGAGAACAATATGTCAAATCTAAGTACAGGTCAAGTTATGTGATTATCACTAAAATTTAACATATGTTACATATGTCTCTTGCAAAAACAAACTTACGAACTGATGAATGGCATGTAGCTAGTTTTATTGTTTAGGATCTAATCAAAGTATTTAGTTATTTTCAAAATCCAAAAAGATACTTAAAGAAAGTGGTGATAAACAACTTTTAATACTTCTGCATGTGTTTCGAAGGGATTAAAGAACATATTAAAAGAAAATCAATGCATGGATCTTATGAGAAGGAACAAGCTAGGGGGCCAGGCGACATTTAGTTATGCTTTTTTTTTAACTAAATAAAAGTTGTAATTATTCGACTAAAATAATTAAAAGTCGGTAATTAAGGACCTAAAGGATCGTCATATTAAGAAATTCTTAGAGACTTTATTGTTAATTGTTAGATTATAATACCTACATAATTAGTTAGTGGATGTTTATGGCCCACAATTTGACAAGCTAAAAGAGTCGTCCATCGTGTGAGTTTCATTTTACCACTATGCGGAAAGAAACAAACCGTACCGATACGAATTGAAGTACCTCTCAGAAATCACTTATGGCATATAAATATTCCATACTACTTGGACAAGAAAGAGACATCTGATACATGCTTCCTTTCTCTAGCAAAGCTTCTGATGTAGATGTTTGCAAAATATAACAAAAGATGAAGAAACGTATATTGTTCCTGCTTTTATTTGAAAGCGATCCCTGTTACTTATTATTCAGCATAAAAATTCGATTACTGTTAATCAACAATGATGCATGCATATATGCTTTAGTGAAATGGATGCCATCAAGAAACTTCAATTCACAATCACATCTATGGTGTATTATTGCTGTTCTGGTTATTTCTTAACCAATAAGCCATTTAAATTACAACATATCAAGGTTCTATCAAAAGAACCCTTTCAAAGTTTCAAGAATTCGAGTTTAGGGTTTAGGGTTTCAAAAAAAAAAAAAAAAAAAAAAAAAAAAAAAAAAAAAAAAAAAAAACAACATACAAACAAACAATCTTGTTATGCTGTTTGGAAACGAATGAGAGAGCAAGCTCTTAGACGAGTCGTAATGGAGACCCTTGCAAGGGTCGGTCTACCCATCCCGCAGCGTCCCCCCCCCCCCCCCCCCCCCACACACACACACACTTTTTTGCTCAATTCGACCAGCCAGACGACCTTACTTGAAATTGCATGGTTTGTGTGTCTGAGTATTTTATAAATTAATTTTTCTGGGGTATGTTTTTGGTTGTGATCGGGGTCGCCTTACTACGGGCTTAGGGTCATGTGTTTGATCTTAGAGAGAGATGCTGGGGTAGCACTGAGGTGGCAGGGGTGACCCCAAAAACTTGGGGTCACCATTACTACTAATCTTTGAAATCAGGTAATCTAACATCCCATTTCGCACAAGAAAGAAAAGGTTCACTTTCTTATTTCACCAAAAGAGTGACGATTATTTCACTCAACGTGACGCAAGCTCATGAAATCATCAAGAGTGCATATGTGCATATAACAATCTGCCAGTAGTTGTTGTTCATAAAGTAGAATCTGTTAACTAGTCAAACTAGTAGCGATGCTTAAAACCTAAAAGTATTATAAACATATAGTGAATCAATTCTACCTAAGTTCACACTCTAGTGCGTGATTACTGATTAAGTTATTGCTAGAAAGTTCAGATCGATACTGGACGTGTGTTCACACTCTAGGCTTAGACAACAGTTAACAGTATGATGCCATTATGCTTAGTTATTGCTAGAAAGTTCAGATCGATACTGGACGTATTACTCATAAGTAATGTTTAGTTATTATATAAATAATGTGATCCCCTACTCATCATAAGAGAGGGAGGACTCAACTCCATAGCTATCAATTTTGTTCATTAGTTTCACACACCAACGAGTCACTAATTCACAGTTGTCAAGTTAATCATGTTTTGTTATAAACAGGAAGCAACAGAACAGAGTGTAATTTCAACAAAAATCAAACATGAACTTGTAAGCCATAAATTACAGGAGTCTTGTGATCAATTGAGAGAGGAAACTAATACAAAGAAAGCTCCCCTAAAACAATCTTCTCGTGTTCTTTTATTTATTTCGCATTTATCTTCAGTTTATTACTTTTTATAAAAGTCGAATGAATCACCAAATTATATTTTGTCAATAACTACATCAAAAATAAAAAAAGAGTGAAAGACTACTAATTAGGCAAACCACTGTCAACTTAGGACGTCGATGAAGACAGTTAGTACTTCCTCTTCACCAAAGATTACCATTATCTGCAAATTTCAATCGATGCAAATGGAATTTACGCAAGTGGTAATAAAACTATTTGAGCATAGCTTCCATCTATTTGTTAGTGGTAATATAAATATTTGAGCATATATAAACAACAAAACCTTCCATCTATTTGTTAGTGATAATAAAAATATTTGAGTATATATGGACAGCAAAACCTTCCATCTATTTGTTAGTGGTAATAAAAATATTTGAGCATATATGGACAGCAACCATCTATTTGTTAGTGGTAATAAAACTATTTGAGCATGTATAGACAGCAAAACCTTCCATCTATTTGCTAGTGGTAATAAAACTATTTGAGCATATATAGACAACAAAACCTTCCATATTTGTCAGTGGTAATAAAACTATAGACAGCAAAACCATCCATCTATTTGTTAGTGGTTATATAACTACTAGCTTATAGACCCGTGGATTCACGGGAATTTTTAAAGAAATCACTCATTAAGGAGTTACGTGTGTGAATAAATTAACAAATAACAAAGAACGTAAATAAGTTACATTATCTTTTAAAGGGAATAATAAGTAATATGTCAATGATACGATAAACAATATGGTTTGTAACTATTAAAATAATAAACATGCATGTATCGTTTTTTTTTTTTTTTTTCAAAATTAGTAGATACTCTACTATAAAAGTTATATTAAAAATTAGGGTGAAAGCTGAAAACACGCAATATACTTATTCAAAATATACGATGTACGCAACAAACTTTCAAAATTACCATTGTACGCAATTTACTTTCAAATTTGGTGCAATGTACGCAATATGACCGGTAACCAGCAGGTTACCAGGTTTCAAACTTTGAAAATTGACATGAATGGTCCCTGTGGCTTGCGTTGACTTTCACCGGTCATCCCTTGACTTTTTTATCACTTAGAAAAGTTTACAGTAATGTCCTTATGGTCCATGTGGCTTCCATTTTTGTCCCTTTTTTTTACGTTTTCGTCCGTTTTTATACGTTTTCATTCTTTTTTTATACATTTTCATTCGTTTTTATACCGTTTTCGTCCGTTTTTATACGTTTTCGTCTGTTTTTTTTTATGTTTTTCGTTTGTTTTTTATACATCTCATCATCATCCATTTTTTAACGTTTTCGTCCATTTTTTTACGTTTTTCGTCCGTTTTTCTACGTTTTCGTTCGTTTCTTACATCTTCATCCGTTTTTTTACGTTTTCGTCGTTTTTTACTTTTTTTTTATACGTTTTCGTCATTTTTATTATTTCATCGTTTTTATCCGTTTTTACACTTTTGTTTTTTATTTTTGTTCGTTTTTATACGTTTTGTTCGTTTTTTATCCGTTTTCGTCCGTAATTACACCTTTTCGTTCGTTTTTATACATTTTTATCCGTTTTTGTCCGTATACATTTTTATACGTTTTCGTAAAAACGGACGAAAACGGATAAAAACGAATGAAAATGTATGAAAATGAACGAAAACGTATAAAAACAGACGAAAACGTAAAAAAAGGGACAAAAATGGAAGCCACATGGACCATAAGGACTATTACTGTAACTTTTCTAAGTGATAAAAAAGTCAAGGGATGACCGGTGAAAGTCAACGCAAGCCACAGGGACCATTCATGTCAATTTTCAAAGTTTGAAACCTGGTAACCTGCTGGTTACCGGTCATATTGCGTACATTGCACCAAATTTGAAAGTAAATTGCGTACAATGGTAATTTTGAAAGTTTGTTGCGTACATCGTGTCTTTTGAATAAGTATATTGCGTGTTTTCAGCTGTTATATTAAAAGTTATTTTAAAAATTAATACTAAGCCATGTTGATCAAAACCATCATTAAAACTTAAAAACCTATACACATCGTAGTCTTAAGGCCAAAATACATCATAGTGCCATGAATTGGCTAATTGGAACTTATAAGTCAATGAGGGGAGGAATTTATCATCTCTAGGTGATACTAAAAGTCAATTCCATTGCTCAACCTACATATACAAGTTTTTTAAAGAGGATTCAAAACCAACTGAAATCACATAAAACCTCAAGTTCAACGCAATTGAATTATCTTGAAGTGCTAAGGTTTCTTTTTCACAATCTCTTATACATTCAACTGATGAAGATGTGTCACTGGTAAGAGTTTTGAAGTGCTAAGGTTTCCTTTTTTACCATCATTTAAATTCTAAAACCTTAATAAATGGTTTAATTGATTTTTTACAAATTATTATTTTAACTGATATTATACGCAACTTTAACAAAATAAGCAAATCCAAACACTATTTCCGGAAGCGCTTATTTCTAAGCAGCTTATAACTTATAAGTACTTCTTAATTATAAGCAAAAGCAGAAAAATAAGCAGTCCCAAACACCGCTGAAAGTACGTTTGCAATAAATTATTAAAATAAAATGGTTTTTGGTTTTTGCATGTTCCAAGTAAACCGTCAAACCAAATCAATGATCTTCCAAAATCATGTTCCAAGTAAACCGTAAAACAAAGTATGATCTTCCAAGTAAACTTCTCCAACGTCCATTTTAGCACAAGAAACATCCAAAATCATTTCATTAGGAGATTTATGTAAACGATATTGTTTCCTTAATATAACTAATGCATCAAGATGATAAGTATACACAAAAGTTTGAGAGCTGGGACAAAAAAATTTACTTCAACCCGTTTCAATCCTTACCAAAAACTACCCATTTCGACCCGTTACCTCACCGGCCCATTTTTCCACCTCTATTGAAAACATAGTTTATGATAACTTACGATACTGCGTGTTAAAAGGGTAATATGTGTTATCAAAACATATGCAGGGGTGAGTTTGGCAACCCTAAAAGGGTATTGCGTGTTATCAAAACATAAGCTATGAGGTGCAAAAACATATTTCGAGGCGAGAACTAAAATCGCAATCATTTGTCACACCGTGATGGTAATCGTTTAATAGCCACAAAGACAGCTTTACATAACTACTTACAACACAATTACAACGCCTATATGCATGCATAGAAATGAAACGGAACGAAATCGAGAAGATAACATATAAGCAAAAAGTCAACGTTGTAATTAGGATCATAATTGTAATCTATTGGCGTACGATTGGGTTCATGATGCTCATGTACGATTATTTAGTTATAAGTAAGTTCATGATCACGAACTATATCCTATGCTAAAAAAGTCGATACAATTTCCAACGATTTTACACTATAATTGGTTCACATTGTTGTCTCCAATTTCCATCAAGCCTAAGATGAAAATTAGAATTCAAAATAAAATGGTGAGAAACCGCCGAGAACGATAATGAAGCTTTTTTCCCTACTATATTGACTGCTATCAACATATTTGTACAAAGGTTCTGAACATCGCGATGACAAAAGCCAAAAGAGCATTCAAAGCTGTAATTTTCATCGCAATGAGAAATGTCATCGCGAGGTAAATCTATAGCTTTTATCATCGCGATGGGAAAGACATATAAGCTTTGATATATTGACTGCTATCAAAGAGCATTACCTGCATACCATCACTTGATTCAATAGAAAGGATTCGAAGTAGCCTAATCTTAGGAGCTTGAAGGGAGCACATCTTAAGCTCTGTCTTCCCATCCACTACTTTCAAATTGCTAACTCTGCCTGTTTTGAAGATACTAAATTAAGGTGCTGGTTTCTTGTTTTATGAAAATTGTCATCACTCAAATCACATAATCATCATATTTAAACGAACGGGGGAGTTCCAACAACCTATGAGAGCCTAAAAGATTGTGAAAACAAACATGCTATTTACTTTTAAGATACGTAAAACAGTACTTTAATTTGTTTAAATCTCATTTTCAACTGTGGAGGCACCCTTCACTGACTTAATGCAAATGAATGAGGTCGGGCACATAATATCTAATGACAAACATAAAATGAAGTAAAGACATTTCAAAGAGGCAATTTGTGATACCATAAAATGAAGTAAAGACTAATCGTGGGCATAGACTGTGATGATTACATGTCAGTGCATTATGTGGGTGTATAATCATTGTTACAATTATTATTATCAAATCATAAGTATTCATCAAAATTGTAAACAAAAATAAGATAAACACCTAATTGAAAATTGTATCGATGAGTCTAAAGAGTAAAACGCAAAACTTACCAATGTCAACTGAAAATTGTGGGTGTACGTCTCATTTATATAGCACATGTTCGGATCCTGCATAATTATAAAGTATTACATAACTATATAAGATACATTAATGATTAAAAAATGTATAAATTTAAAGATATGACCATTTTGATATAGTAATGATTTAATTGAACTTAATCATGGGTATGTTAGTAAGATGGACAAAGGAAACATGTGAAACTTCTTCTTAGTCTGAAAAGAATGCAATGTAACTGAATGTTGTCTACTCTAGGATGCTTTCTTGCACCCTTTTCGGGGACATTGACAATCTGAAATACATGATGTCATGAAAACATTATTTTAATTTTTAGTTTTGACATTGACACCGTTATTTTATTTTAACATACTGAAAAGTAAGAACTTACAGTTCCTTCAAGCATCTTTAGTAATGCCTGTTGCACACCCTCGCCCGATTCATCTCTGCTAGATGATCATTTATGAACTCTAATGAGCCCGTGATAAAGGTATGGAAACTTTGCTCCCATAATAGTCATTGAAAAGTGAAGTTTATATAAAGGTATGGAATGAAGAGATGGTAGCCTAGTTTCGTTGATCTTTAGTAATGCATGCTACACACCTTCACACAGAGATGGTAGCCTAGTTTCGTTGAAAACTGCAATGCAAAGGATGTCTCTGTTGAATGGAAGAGCATAAAGAGATCACACCATTATAGATTCCTCTATACGCAATGCTTTTAGCATTCCACTATTAGCTTGCATAAGAGTATAAAATAATACATTAAGGCAGTCTCAACATGACGTCAAATGTCTATGTATACAATTTGCAGCACAGACACAACACAAAAGATAGTGAAAAAATAGCTAATCTATAGTATCTTAGTTATAAAACCTGTACGGCAGCTGCTATTTCCAACGCCATCTTCTGGCTCATAGCAGCATTACTTTCAAAAAAAATTAACAATTCGATCAACAGGGCTCTTCAGATACTGATCAAAGACAAAAGAATCTTATAAGCTAAAAACCTCATTTCAATTAAAAATACAAAATAATAAAATTAAAACTTACTCTTACATAACACGGAGAAGCCTTAGCAACCATAATCCAGTCCACTTTAGCATTAAAGTTTTTATAATAAAGTGAATATCATTTGATTGACTGCCATGGTTAAAATAAATTGAATATCCTTAATTCATGAAAATCATTCAAATCCAAAAACTAAATTATTTACTTTGACAACATTATCATTTTCTATAAATTGAAATCTTATTTTGATGAATTATGAAAACTTAAAACAGCATATAAAATCACATCAAATATATAAAAGTACCCCTTGCATATCAAATTGAAAAGAACATTAAAAAACAACCAAATCATACATATGAAAATCAATCGAACATAAAATAAAAATAACAATTAAAAATTTGACCATACCTTTTATCACTGTGATATCCCCAATGTATTTCAAAACAACAAATAACCATTTGCCCAAACCTTTTAAAAATTATTTAACGATTAAATCGAAGCACAATTTGTATGATTATTGAACAAAAACAAACTTGTAATTGAGTAGTAGATCCAGCCCCTTGCAATAAAGTTTCATTGAGCAAATGGAGCAAAGTTTGATATAAAGAAGATTGTGATGATAATATTTATAATGAGTATCAAAGAATTTTTACTTGATATGGTTTTGAATTTTTTTTTTGCTATTCGGTTACAAAGGTATGAATGCATTTAATGATTAGTAAAAATAGAAAATGTGTGTAGTCGTATGAAAGAAGTTTTGATTAATTTATTTTTATGTTCTACTGTTCGAAAAGTGATGCATTGAAGGTCTTGTACGCATTAAATCACGGGCCAATCACAATCGAGACACATCAGCGCATTGATTGCACCGGGTGCTTCATCGGGTTGTAACATGTAGCTGTTTATTATATAGTATAGATCGTTGTATTTGAGCATAGCTTCCAGCTATTGAAGCATTGATTGTTGTATTTGAGCATAGCTTCCATCTATTTGTTAGTAGTAATAAAACTATTTGAGCATATATAGACACCAAAACCTTCTATCTATTTGGGTAAAGGGTTTTTATACCTCGTAAATATTATTACTCAAAAAACATTTCAGTAGATAGGATGTGAGTGAATCCCACATCTTAGCCCATTATAGGCGAAAAACCAACGCACCATTTGTGCTTCAAACCAAAACCTATCATAAAAATGACAAACCAAACTTATGATATGAAAGTAAAATTAGAGTTTATGTATAGATCTAGGTCATCTCGCAACATGTTCAAACCAAACCCAGAATCTTTGCATTCAGCTTCAACAAGGGCATAAGCAACAGGATAGATGCCATCGTTAGCATCAAGGCCCACAGCTGTTAACAATTTCCCAGGGAATGACCCACTTATAAAAGCCTCATCCAACCCCAACAGTTCCCTTTCACTAGCTTTGAATCCTTGCTTTAATGCACCAAGACATATATATATATATATTCTCCTGAAGACTCTAGTAGGAGTATTATGATCTTCAGGCATTTCTACTTGACATTTGACTGTGGTTCCAGGATTTTGGGTTGTCAAGTCTTGAACATAATCTCTTAACATAGAATATTGACCCTTGTGATCACCCATTATCAGTTTGTCAGCTGTCTTGGCTCTGAATGCCTTCATGCGAGAAACATTTAATTCTCATTTCTTCTGAAGTGCATCTTGAACTGCTTTTGTAGGAATATTTGGATCCACAGTTACTTCATCCATGATTTGCATTGATAGAAACTTGTAGTTAAGCTTTAATGTCCCTTGACTGTAGTCATAAATGCTCACTTCTATGAGTCTTGCATAACCAAGTTTCCTTACCTAACTCTTTAGTGCAATAAAGTTCCCATGTACAGCCCTGAGTTCTATCATTTTAAATTATTCCCTTTCCTTTGTCTTTGTCTGCAGCACCCACTTTTGGCTTAGACCTAGTTTTTGGACCACTCGACTGACTTGCACATTCCTTGTAAGGCCCATCATCAGAAGTCCCATCATTAAGATCAAAAACAGGGATAGGCCCAAAACATTTGGCCCTAAGTATAATTTTGTCATTCCTTACTAATTTGATTTTCCTTCTAGTTTCTATGAAATGCATGTAAAGTATATCTTTTATCTCTTTATGTAACATCCCGCCTACTCTTTAGTGCAATAACCAAGTTTCCTTACCTAACTCTTTAGTGCAATAAAGTTCCCATGTACAGCCCTGAGTTCTATCATCTTAAATTATTCCCTTTCCTTTGTCTTTGTCTGCAGCACCCGCTTTTGACTTAGACCTAGTTTTTGGACCACTCGATTGACTTGCACATTCCTTGTAAGGCCCATCATCAGAAGTCCCATCATTAAGGTCAAAAACAGGGATAGGCCCAAAACATTTGGCCCTAAGTATAATTTTATCATTCCTTACTAATTTGATTTTCTTCTAGTTTCTATGGAATGCATGTAAAGTATATCTTTTATCTCTTTATGTAAAATCTCGCCTACTCAGACCACAATATTGTCCGCTTTACCCGCAAGCTCACGGCTTTGCTTTGTGGCCCTCATGCGAAGACTTCCCAGCAGGTCACCCAAGCCAATACTACCTTCACATGAGCACGCTTAATTGCCAGTTCCTAAGAACTCCACCCACAGTAGACCACAAAACGCGTTGTGTCATTGTAAGGCGAATGTTATCTTATGAACCCAGTATCTCTCCAGGCCACAACCGATGTGGGATTTGCCTAGGGTATCAGCTACAGTTTACTTGAACCAAATCTCTGTCCTGCATAAAAACCAAACTTCTTGACTACAAATTCGTTTCTCTTTCTCCTTTCTTAAGTGCCTAAGTTTTTGTTGTAAAACACTATCCATTCCATCCTCTTCTTCACTATCAAATTCTTCGTTATCAACAATATCTAACACACTCTCATCAAACAAGGAATCTAGAATTGGATTATTTAAACCTGCCAAAATATCAGGTGATTCACTCTCATGATTCACACCAAAACCAGGTACATCAACATGAGGTTCATGTGTAATGTTATTCTCATCAACAAAGACATCATTTTTGTCCTCACTTTCACTACCGTCCTCCTCACTATTTCCTTCATAAACATAACTCTCATCAACCATATCACTTGAAAACACATCATTATAACTATCCTCTAAAACCACAACATCAACACCTGCATTATCATTCATTTGATCATTAGTTTCATCTAAACCCGCAAAATCAACACCTACATTATCATTCATTTGATCATTGGTTCCATCTAAACCCGCACAATTAACACCTACATTATTAGCATTCACTTGATCATTAGTTTCCCCTAACTAGCATGATCATCAACTACCATATGATCCACATTATCAACGCGTTGTTCATTTTCATGTACCCTTACGTTATCAACAACAACCATATCATTCAACTCATGATCCTCTACCCTCAAAGAATATTTAACTTCATGTTCCTGACTAACATTATTAGCAAACTAACTTAAGTTAATAATACCAAATACCACATCGATTTCAGCTAGTTCTACATCTAAATCTGGAAAATAAGACTTTTCAGTAGGTAAGTGAGTAAACCTAGACTCTTGAGTAGGTAATTCAGTTAACCTTGCCTCTTGACTAAGTAAGTCAGTAAACCTACTAATATCATCACTTACTTCTGGCTGCTGAGGTATAACGTATTCTAATAGTAGCCTCTTAGGACATTTCTTCTAGAACTACTACTACCAATACGACTAGGGTTACTGTCACCAACATCATTGTCCTCATCTATTTCATCAATAACAACACCCACCTGGGCTTGAAATAAGTTCCTACTTTGGACACAAGATTTTCTATGTACAGTTCAATGACATTATGCTCACCTATAAACTGACTTAAAAAACGTACATCATCATCACTACATAAAGAATGCAAACCTACATCAAGATTCATACCAGGTTGAAGAAAGTTATAAAATATTATTTTTCTATTTGTCCAACCCAGGTCCTGAACCATATCATCTAACTCGTGAATCGAGAAGGGTTCAATATCGACCATATGAACAATACTTTTCTTACCCTCACGGTAGACCTTTCCTGGAAAAAAAAATGAACTCACCACCATGGTGTATCCTCATTGTAAACACAGTAGGATGAATTTTTGCAAAAAGTCAAACAATAATTAGAACATAATCTTTTAAATATCAAGCAAATTACACCAAATGGAACAAAATAAAAATCAACTAAACCAACAGACAACACTTACTATAATCCTTCTTTGCAAACGCATACACATCTGAAAGTCTGAGCCCTATATCTTCCATTTTATAGTACCCATTTTGGGAACAAGCATTACGAAATTACGAACCAAAATTTGAGGAAAAAGATTGGGGTTTATATTTGTGCTTTTGAGAGAAGTTTTGATATGATTTTTGTGGAAGAATTAAGTCAAAATGTGTTGAAAAAGGGGTAATATATGGGCAGGAACATTGATATGACAAGTAGTCAGAAAGTAGCCGGGAAAGTAAAAAAAAAGTGTTTGGACAAAAAAGCCCCATGTGATTTGCACGTGTGGACCGAGATACTGAGCAAAACTAACGATCGTTAGAAAATTGAACCACCGGCGTAATGTTTTCAAAATAATGGACTAACCACGCAAGATTTGGCGTTTTTACAGGAGCCAACTGTGTAATTTACTCTAATAAAAAAAAGACATTGAACGGTAAAAAAAACTGAAAAACATAAAGCTGTGTATAACAGAGCAACAAGTGATCCCAATTTGAAAACCCTGGTTTGGGTTTGAATGGAGACAGTGACGTCATCAATTAGGTCATGGCGGACATCATTCTTAACCCTAAGAGACGAAGTGCAGAACTCACCAAGCGTCGCTACTCTAATCGATCTCCTCAATCGTCTCATATTCACTCAATCTCACTCCCTCATTGCCGCCGCCCCTAATCTCCCTCTTCACGAGGTACCATTTTGTTTTTATCTTGTGTTATAAATAAATATGTGTCACATAGTGAAAGGCGTTTTTTTTTTTTTGAAATTAGGTGATGTCAGATGTGATGTTTCTGGTGGAATTGGCGAGGACTATATCGAGTTCGAAAGGGGGTGAGGATGTGGTTGATTCGTTGGTGCGGTTATCGAGCTTTGTAAGTATCCAATTGTTTTAGTGATACTAGTTTCTATGTTTGTGAATTGTGATAAATGAATACTAGAATTTAATACTAGAATGCACTCTGCGGGAAGTATGTTCCGTATAATTGTATAGTGTGTACGGCGTAAGAGTGTAAGAACAAAGTGCTAGGGCCGAGGGGTCATTGGGATTGCCTCACATATGGAGAAGGAGCACGATTTTTCTTAGCCAAAAATTCATTTCTTGATTAGATCCCTGAAAGTCGGAAAGACCATAAGAAAGTTAATGGGCTGCACAGTCTTATCCAATCAGACCTTCCCTTTATCCGTTATTTCGCTTTCATAATACCTTATTAAATTTACCATTTAGGTACCAACGAGGATTTTTCTTTTACTCTTCCGACACTTAGAAATCCACTTGTTTACTCTATTATGAATGATATCTTCTTTGATCATAATATTTCTTGAATTTTATAGCTGCCTCCCTCGTTAAACATATGGTTGTTTTATGTTAATGCAGATCCAGAACTTGAACCATGTTATGTCTTTTAAAATGACATCGTCAACATGGGGTCTTTTGCTTAGCACCTTTGGACGAATGGTGGAAGTTTTTCTTGGGGCAGCTGGAATTAAGAGAAATCCTTCAGGAAATGTTATTGTCATTGAGGCTACAAAACAATGCCTAGAGACTGTTAGGTTTGTTATTTTTCAATCATTTCTGCTAGTTTCTCAATATTACTTGTTTACAAGCTTCAACTTTTCGTACAGGTCTCTTGTTGATGTTAACCAGAGAACAATCATGTTGTCAGACAACATGCAACTATTAGACTTTCTTATCAAGACGGTATCGTTCTCTTATAATGCTTGCCCTTCATCTCAGAAGACGATTCTTCACAAAACTAATTTATGGGAAATTCAAACGACTGCGTTTACCATGATTAGTGAAGTTTTCTCAAGAGTTGGAACTTCCTTACCGGCTGACCATTGGCAATCAACTGTTGATGTGCGCACTTTGTGTCGTCTAGTTTGCAAGCTTATATTTGTATGTTGTGTTTAGTTAGAGTATTTTATCTAATTTTATTTTATTTTATCAGGCTTTTAAAAGCATTATGGATGCATTGACAAATAAGGGTCCGCTCTTGGAAAACAATGTAATGGATAGGTAGTCCCCTTTGTTACCAGGTAATTTATTATCTCGATGATTATACTGATTTTGGTCATTAATTGAACTTTTTGCATCTGTTTTGCAGATTTTATACATCGCTTCTGCAATCGCTGCATTTGGTTCTAGCAAATGCAAAAAGACCCCTTCAAGACCATGTAATTTTATGGATTATAAACATCTTGGTGCCTTTATTCGAGGTTCAAGCTATTTAGTTTACATGTTTATATATCCTTACAGGTTGCTGGTTTCGTAGCTGCACTGAGGATGTTCTTGGGTTATGGCCTCACTAATAAGTCACAGAATGTCTTACCGGTGGGTGCCTACAAGAAGGATCTTAGGGTCACAAGCCTTAATTCTCAGCCAGCTGAATCTAGCAGTGGTCGCTATAGGCCTCCACATGTGCGTAAGCAGAACCAATTGAAAGATCCCAGTTCATCCAGTAAATCGGACTTAGATTATATGTCATCTGATTCCGATTTAAGTGATAGTGATGGGTCAACTAAGGGTAGCGGCAATTTCCGAAGCTCTAAGGTTAGAGTAGCTGCTATAGTTTGCATACAGGTATGTTAGCTCTTTGGTTACTAAAAATCAACCCCAAGTGCCATAATGATTTATTGAATGAATTATGATATCATTTTCAATTGTGATAAAGGATCTTTGCCGTTCTGATCCCAAGTCGTTTACTGCACAATGGACAATACTTTTGCCCTCTAGTGACGTGCTGCAAGCAAGGTAAAAGACGATGCTATCTCTGTTGTTTCTTGTACCGTGATTTGTTTTTTCGTATCATTCAAGTGTAATTCATTTGCCATGCTACATGACAGGAGATATGAAGCGAACCTTATGACATGTTTACTTTTTGATCCTCATCTAAAGGTACTAATAATTTTTATATCCATTCTTGTTACTGTTTAATGGCGGTGTCTTTATGAAGTTTCTTTTTTTACTTGACTTGTAATTTGCAGGCACGCATTGCATCTGCATCGACTTTGGCAACCATGTTGGAGGGGCCTGCATCTGTTTTTCTCCAGGTGGCAGAATTCAAGGGTTCTACTAAGTTGGGATCTTTTACATCTCTTTCCAGTTCGCTTGGTCAGATATTAATGCAGCTTCACACGGGTATCTGAAGCTGTTGCTCTTATGGTTTATAAGTTTTCATTTAACATATTTCATGTGTTCCCCTTTACTATAGTTCTACAGTTTGATTATTATTATTTTTTCTATCTCTTCTAGGCATCCTGTATATTATCAAACATGAAAAAAATAGCGGATTTCTGATTTCCTTGTTCAAGATCCTCAAACTTGTGATCTCATGTACACCGTAAGCATTCTCCTCATTATTACATCGACGTTGCTGCAGTATTTCTGTAACTTCCCTCTTATTGCTTCTTTTGTATGGAGTAATAGTTTTGAGTTATGATTACTAGTTTATATCCTTATCAACAGATACTCAAGAATGCCCGATGAGTTGTTGCCTACAGTTATATTGAATCTTCATGAGAGGATTGTTGAGGGCTTCCATATTCATAATGATCAGACTGGGCTGCTGGTTAGTGTCCCATTATCAGATTTTTTTGCTTTTGGTTTTGATGAATAGCAATTGGCAAAAAATCGTATTTGTTTATGAATGTATCAACATTCTATTTATAAACAAAAGGTTCAGCTGCAATGATATATTATTGTAAACAAAATTGTTGCAGGCTGGTGCTCTAAGTTGCTTGACGGATGCTTTATCTGTCTCACCACCTTCGCTCAAAGTGAATGAAATGTTTGTGACAGAACTATCTACAGGTTAGGTTTCCTAACTTATGCATAATGTCTGAGAGTCCTAATATAAATGTTATATTTTGTTGTCTTTTTTAATTCTTATTCATGAAGCCCGTTAATAAGTTTTCTTTTTCAGGTCTTAACAATGATAAAAGTCATTCTGGTGTTCTTTCGACCATGCTTCATTATTCTCAACCATCTACAACCTCAGTAGTTAGCATTGAGGCTCTTCAGGTGATGTTGAATTCAAGTTCTCATTCCCATTGTTATTGTAATTAATAATTAATTGAATCACATAAATGGTCCCTAGTCTTATGGCGAACTTCCGCTATGGGTCCATGAGCGTTCTCTTTTTAGATTGCATCTATTTCTGTAGGTTCTTTCTTAATATTGTTTGTGGGTTACCTGGTTGTAAATTATATGATAAGTCATTATTAGAAAGACAACATTCTTTTTAAGAAGCAAAGCATGTATTAAATTACTCATTAATTGCAGGTTCTTAGGGCTGTGGCACACAATTACCCAAATATAATGACTCTATGCTGGAAACAAGTCTCTTCTGTCATTTCTGAATTTTTAGATCTTCGTGGAGGCTCTTCAAGGGCGGTAACTGTAAATTCTGGAAACTCTGTTGGGACAACTGGGGAAAAAGTTATAACCAATGCAATCAAGGTAAGAACTCGCATTGCTTGTCAGATTTAATATTTTCTTCAATCTCTATAATTATTTGTCTGCTAAAATTTGTGTTACTAGCACAATCTATACATAAAGAAGGGGTTCTTGAATTTTTTTATTGATTTGAGTTAACCTGTATAACAGCTACTGGATGAATGTCTGCGTGCTATCTCCGGATTTAAGGGAACAGAAGATCTTTCTGATGATAAATTACTCAGCTGTCCTTTTACACATGATTACATTAAAGTCAAAACGATATCATCAGCTCCATCATACGGACTAGAGAGCCAATCAGTGGCTAGTGATGATCATCCAGCTTCTGTGTCTGGCTGCCAGCAGTGGTGTGAAGCTCTTGAAAAGCAACTGTCATCAACTGTCTTTCATAAATCAGCCATGGTTGGTTATAGAAGTGGACATTTTGCATTTATCTTATAAATGATTATTTGGTTATTTGGGCTAATCACATTTTTCTTTATATTTGGTAGGTAAGGGCTGCATCTATCACTTGTTTTGCAGGAATAACATCCAGTGTTTTCTTTTCTCTTCCAGAAGAAAATCAGGATCTTATTATTGCTTATTCTGTAAGTTTTGATAAAACCATTTACCATCAATATTATTACCTTCATTATTAGATATATAATATCCATTTCACTTTTTGAAAAACTCTGTAGGTCAATGCTGCTGTTGATGACGATGTCCCATCAGTAAGATCTGCTGCTTGTCGTGCCATTGGTGTGATTGCATGTTTTCCTCAAGCTTTAAAAAGGTACTTCAAATCTTAAAGAATAATTCAAGCTGTGCATATACACTTCAACTGATGAGACATAATAATGTCTGAATGATGTAGTGTGGAGATCCTTCGCAAGTTTATTAATGCTGCAGAAGTCAATAGTCGTCATTCTTTAGTCCCGGTAATTATTATTTTATTCCAAGTGTAACATCACTTTCATTCAATCATTTTTGATGTATTTTTGTTTTTAAGCTAAATATAGTATACCTTGTTATCTTTAGGTCCGGATTGCAGCCACTTGGGCTTTAGCTAACTTATGTGATTCTGTTCGCCACTCTATTGATAGATATACCTTAGCAAGGTCTTCTGTAGGTGAGTCAATTATACCCCTATGCATTGTTCTGTTTTATATGATACTTAACTTCATCCATATCTGACATGATAGATCTTGAGGAATGCTCGAGGATGGTTTCTCTGTTGATTGATTGTTCTCTAAGGCTTACAAGGGATGGAGATAAGGTAAATAACATCAAAATACATGTTTTTGTATTACTTGTTTTCTTTTATTTTTGATTCTTTTTGCTCACTGTTACCGCTGCTTAGATAAAAGCAAATGCCGTGAGAGCCCTTGGCAATCTATCAAGATTCGTTCCTTGTTCAAGGAAAGATATGCAAGAGAATAATACAAACATTATTCCCAATGATGTTTCAGTAGCAATTGATTCATCTTGGCTGGAAAGAATGGTGCAGGCTTTTCTTTCTTGTGTCACAACCGGAAATGTCAAGGTATTTCCTAAAACCTAAAACTTCAACTTGAAAATGAGTGCTTATTCTTTTATCCTTTTCTTTTTTCGCACCAGTTGTGTTTTTTACTTTTCTCTAATGCTTGGGCGTTGGTATACAAACAGGTGCGGTGGAATGTTTGTCATGCGTTGAGCAGCTTATTTCTTAACGAGACATTAAAACTGCAAGATACAGATTGGTAAGAAGTTGAAACTTATTATCGCATAAGTTTCTATGATTGTATTATTACTGTTTATTCATTTCTATTCTCTTAAGAGCATGACGAGTCACATGTGATTGTTGTTCCTTTTGCAATTAAGTAGAACCGACTGATCGTTCACTTTGAATTCCACAGGGCTTCTTCAGTTTTTAGTATTCTGCTACTACTGCTCCGCGATTCGTCTAATTTTAAGATCAGGATACAAGCGGCAGCTGCATTGGCTGCCCCATCAACTATACTCGGTGAGTCATTCCTTGCTAATTACTTAAAAATGCATCAAACTTGACACTTTTTACCGTTGTATGTAGCCATGTTTTTTTTTCTAATGTGACACAAGACTTTCAAATTCCTTACATTGTGTGTACCCAGTGACGGCCGTTAGTAAATAACTTGGCATCGTTAGTCCTTTATACTAACGGCCGTTAGTAAATAACTTAAAATTCCGTTTTCTCGTGTTAACTTGGCATCGTTAGTCCTTTATACTAACGACCGTTAGTAAATAACTTAAAATTCCGTTTTCTTACGTTTTTATACGTTTTCGTCCGTTTTCTTACGTTTTTATACGCTTTCGTCCGTTTTTATACGTTTTCGTCCGTTTTTGTACGCTTTCGTCCGTTTTTATACGTTTTCGTCTGTTTTTGTACATTTTTGTCTGTTTTTCTTATGTTTTCGTCTGTTTTCTTACGTTTTTATACGTGTTCGTCCGTTTTCTTACATTTTTATATGCTTTCGTCCGTTTTTATACGCTTTCGTCCTTTTTTGTTCATTTTCGACCTATTTTATTACGTTTTCGTCCGTTTTTATACGTTTTCGTCCGTTTTGTACGTTTTTGTCCTGTTTTCATTCGTTTTTATACGTTTTCGTTGATTTTCTTACGTTTTTATACGCTTTCGTCCGTTTCTTACGTTTTTTTACGTTTTCGTCCGTTTTCTTACGTTTTTATACGCTTTCGTCCGTTTTTGTACGTTTTCGTCTTATTTTCGTCCATTTTCTTACGTTTTCGTCCGTTTTTATATGTTTTTGTCCGTTTTCTTACGTTTTTATCAGTTTTTGTTCGTTTTCGTTTTTGTCCTGTTTTTATACGTATAAAAACGGACGAAAACGTACAAAATCGAACGAAAACGTACAAAAATGGACGAAAACGTATAACGTATAAAAACGGACGAAAACGTAAGAAAATAGGATGAAAACTTACAAAAATAGACGAAAACGTATAAAAACGGGGGAAAACGTATAAAAACGTAAGAAAAGGATGAGAGTATATAAAAACGTAAGAAAATTGACGAAAACATATAAAAACGGACGAAAACATAAGAAAACGGACGAAAAAGTAAGAAAACAGGACAAAAACGTAAGAAAACGGACGAAAAAAGTATAAAAACGGACGAAAACGTAAGAAAATAGGACGAAAACGTACAAAAACGGACGAAAACGTATAAAAACGGACGAAAGCGTAGAAAAACGTAAGAAAACGGACGGAAACGGATGAAAACGGACGAAAAAGTATAAAAACGTAATAAACGGAATTTTAAGTTATTTACTAATGGTCGTTAGTATAAAGGACTAACGATGCCAAGTTAACGCGAGAAAACAGAATTTTAAGTTATTTACTAACGGCCGTTAGTATAATGGACTAACGATGCCAAGTTATTTACTAACGGCCGTCACTGGGTACACACAATGTACGGAATTTGAAAGTTTTTTGTCACATTAGAAAAAAAAACATGGCTACATACAACGGTAAAAAGTGTCAAGTTTAATGCATTTTTAAGTAATTAGCCCTAAATTTAATCATATATACCTAACCACGCTTTGTATCTCATGTGTGCTATTGCTATCTATTGGACTTGAACCATTCTGTTTCAATTCTGCAGATTATGGGAAGTCCTATTCAGATGTTGTTCAAGGGGTCGAGCACACACTAGAGAATCTTGGTACGGACGAGATGTTTGCTCCATCAAGTTTCAAATATAGGGTTGCACTTGAGAAGCAGGTTCAGTTTTTATAATCTTATTTCCTTCTAAAGGCAATACCATCTGTGATTGAGTTTTTTCGGGCTAAACTCAGTGTTCATAGTTCCACTTTACTGCAGTTAACATCAACCACGTTGCACGTCCTTGGGCTTGCTTCAGTAACTCATCATCACCCTGTACACGATTTCCTTGTCAAGGTAAGCTTGGATCAACATTAATCTCTTTGCATTTTAACGTTGGTGGGCTCATGTGTATGTTATTTCCTTGTAGAAATCATCGTTTCTTGAGGAGTGGCTCAAGGCGTTATGTTCATCTCTTGTGAATCAATTTGAAACTGATCATGATTCCACGTGGAACCAAAAGAAAGAGGTGATAATTAGAACAATACAATCACTTATTAAGGTATATGAAGACAAGAATCATCACGCCATGGCTCAAAGGTTTCACAAGCTGGTAAATGGAATACCATAATGATAAATGGTAGGGGTTCAGTTTTGTTTGTTAGTCACATGGTGTGTTTGTTGTAAAAACATTAGTCATGTACATTTCTAATCGAAAAATTTCAGATATAATTAGAATATAAAGTTTCAAAATCATTTAGCACCTACTATGCTAAAAAAAGCACGGGTAAATGTACGAGGTTTTCCATATTTAGGTTACATAGGAAGTACAAGTCTTTGACTTAGATATGCACGGTTTAACAGGGGTATCCTTGTGACTGTTTTTGAACTCTTCTCCCGGTCACTCTTTAAGATGTTTACCTTGTAAGGTTTGGACCTAAGACTTCTTACGAGGACATTTAGACGCCTGGCATGGCTTCTTTGATAGTGATTAAAAAAAAAGCACATATTAGTATAATGATGAGTGTGTGTAGGGAAAACTTAAAAGAATCTGTACCAACTAAATAGGTCTCTAGCCTAGAAAAGCAACACCACCTAGGGTGTTTATCGGTTCGATTTATATTTTTTTTAGGTAAAACCAAAAACCGTGCCGAACTGAATTCAAATTGGATTAAACCAAACCGAATTTAAATTCGGTTCGATTTTCGGGTTGGCAGGTATAACACAAAGTAGATAATTTACATATTTTTTCATTTAATTATATAGATTTTTAGCATTAATTTTTTTTTAAGATTAAAAAATGTTTATATATATGTGTGCGCGCGCGTGCGCGTGTGTGTGTGAGAGAAAACCGAATATTTTGGTTCGGTTCGGTTCGGTTTGGTTTTCGTAAATTCGGTTCGGTTACAAATTTGGCTCGATTGTATTCAGTTCGGTTTGATTTCAGTTTTCGGTTCCTATGGGTATTACTAGAAAACCCCTCCGTCCCTTATTAAGTGTCCATTTTCCAAATGCACAAAGTTTTAGGAAAGTGGGGCCAACTACACTCTCCACCAATCAAATATCACTATTACCCACTAAAGTCTCTTCTCATTGGTTGAAAATATTCCCTGGACACTTAATTTGGGACATCCCAAGATTCCATTATGGACACTTAATATGGGACGGATCCTATGGGATTACTAGAAAACACCTCTAACACTGCCTTATAAACCATGTAGGACAAAAAGGGACCTGAATGCATCAAATCCAAGTGGTCCATGAAAAACTTAGGGCCTGACCCCGTTTGTTTTGTTGGTTTTGGGCATGTGATAGGATATGGACTTGATAAAAGCCATTTTGAAGGGGATGAGTCATCGGTTTTAAGGTTATGTTTGGCGCGAAGCTTTTTGGAGCTTTTTGGGGCAATGAGCGGTGAGAATGAGCTTTTTTATTTTTTATGTATGTTTGGTAAGAGAGCAATGAGTTGTAGCAATTTTTTAGGAAAGCTTTTTTCCCAATACTTCTTTTTGAAGCTGTGGCAATTTACAAGAGCTGTGGATATATTCAATGACTAAAATACCCCCTATCCCATCCTTAATAATGAACCATTAAAACCAATACAACATAAACTGAGCACTTAACTGGCTAAAAAGAATCAAACTTAAACTGGCTAAAAACAATCAAACTTTTTAAGCCGCCCCAAAGTAACATCTCTTACAATTTTTAAATGCTGATGTGATAGTAATTCACTCCTGACTCCACATCAGTTATTTGCTCTCATGGTATGGCATTATTGTTATCCTTATTATGTAAAATAATTTTGGGCAATGACTGGTCTTTGCGTATTGGTGAAAATCGATCAGCATCTATGTTTCCATCATATATGTCAGCTACTGTTAAGAGTAATCGGTAGTACATTACTAGTGTATAACGGTATTATGAATTGTCCAGCATGTAAACGTAACTTTATTATTTATTTAGACAATTTTCTATTGAAATATGTATATGTCTTTTTACGTCATTTTACATATATATAAATACAGCTACAACTATGTTACCAAACGTTTTTATTTAAAAAACAGCTACTGCTCACGGCTACTGCTCACAACTACTGCTCACAGTTACAGCTACTGCTACTTTTACCAAATACAACCTAAATACATGATTGAGACTAGATATGGGATGGGTTATTGATATATCTTAAAACACCAACAATACTCATTATGTTTTTTCAGTTTATTTTTTATTTTTATAATTTTGTTTATATTAAAAAATTATAAAATTGAAAGTACAGAACAAAAATATAAATTTTAATAAGTTAAAAATATTAAACTGACAGAAACTGATAAAAAAACTGTGTTGCATTGTAAACAGGAGTGAGTCAGGGGCGAAGAATGTAAAAAGTGAGAAGGGGCGCAACCCGATATTTTACTTTGCAAAAACTCTGCCACGATACCTTGGTTTACAACTCAATCCTGTGTATTTTTTGACAATGACTACTTTTCTTTCTCTCATACAAAATTATCTCCCATTTTTTTTTTCTGGATCAAAATCACATCAATACTTCTTGATGATTCTACCATTATAATTTTATCAATTAACTGCTAATCACTTAAAGCCCTATTTTTTTTTTTTTTTAATTTTTTTTTTGTCGATTGAATATTTTTTTTTCCATATATATCAAAACTAGATGAGTATCCGTGCATAGCAACGGGATTTTATAGCGGCAAATAGTTTAGTGATAAAAAAAAGTTTATGAGTTATAAACGAAAAATAATAAAAGTTTGAGGATCTGAGGATTAAACATAATGTTTTGAAACCCGGTTCGACCCGGGTGGTTCAACCGGTTGAACCGCTCCAGTCGAAAAACATGTCAATTTAAACCGGGTCAACCCGACGGGTTGGGCTGAAAAAACGGGTCAAATTAAACCGGGTTAAGTTTATGGGTTATAAACGACAAATAATAAAAGTTTGAGGACTTGGGGATTAAACATAATGTTTTGAAACCCGATTCGATTTGGGTGGTTCAACTGGTTGAACTGTTTCGGTCAAAAAATGGATCAATTTAAACCGGGTCAACCCGACGGGTTGGGTCTAAAAAACGGGTCAAATTAAACCGGGTCAACCCCCCGAGTTTGAAGCGTCCCGGGTCAACCCGGTTTTCGATGTGTATTAGTAATAGTTTCCTTTTGAAACATGTGTATTAATAGTTGAAATTGCTTATAATTAATTGTTTCAACATTTTACTTTTCACTTTGATCATTTTTGTTTTATAGATATTATAAATAAATCAGGGGATGAATTAAAACTAGGTTTTAACTCTTGATGAATTTAAATTATCTTTGTTTTTGCTTTTAATATTGTATGCAATGATTTGTTTCAGGATGTTAGTACAAATCTTGGGCACACTACCAGACCTAGGTTAGACTAGCTCTTGGCGGGTACAGATCTTGTGCTAAGTACTTCGTGAGCTGCTAAGAAAAGCAACACCGTTAGTCTTACCGTGGAAAGGGGGCTTCCGCGGTTGGCCTCCGGTGTGAGAGTAAGTATATTGTTTGAGATATAAGGTATAAGTGCGGACTAGGTGGAAGTAAATGTTGTTAGTTGGGAGTAATAAATGAGATGGGGGTATTTATACTACCCATATACTTACTGTAGCTGCCTCGGGACTCTGCGAGTTGACTTACGCCTTACTGAGTAGGTAGGTGTCAGAGCAGAGCCGAATTGAGCCATACCTAGCAGGTAGGTGTCAGATCAAGTGGGAGACACGATCCCACAAGATCTGGCTTTTGGCAGCGTGGTGGGCCGGCTGCGGCTAATGATGTGTTCTGGCCCGGCCTAGGGAGACCGGGGCATGTTCTTGTCCTGGCTTGGCAAGACTGGAGTCTACAATGTGTATTCGTCCGTCTTGACTCTGCCGCGGTTAAAGTTACAAGCACGCCCGGCCCAGTATGCTGGGTCCGGGGATACTATACACGATTAAGTCCCCACAGTCTAGTATACTTGTTTGGATTTAAAGGCAAGTGTTCTAGACTTATTTAGAAGTTCTGCGGCTGAAGAAGCCACGCCTTGTTGAATAGAATTTTGTAGCATTCGCGGTTGATATTGCCACGTGTTCCATGTTGCTGACTAGATATTCCACTTTCCGCACGTGTTAGTGGTGACAGCCTGTCATTGGTAGTCGTGAAACATTTTCACCCACTTATTTACTGAGTGATGTGACGTTTCTGCGGCTGACCGTTGGTTTTCTGCGACAATCGTGATGGTTCATCTGGGTAGATCTTGAACCGTTCAATAAGTATCCGGGGACGTGGCCATGTAGTGGCCGTCCGATAGACATGATAGCACGTGTGTGTGGCTATAAATACCAAGATTTACACCACTGTTATTTTTTTTTCACACACAGTAATTTTTTTTTCTTCTCTCTAGAAAAATACATCTTCCGCCTTCATTCCTCTTGCTATCTTTATTTCCGAACTTAGATTTTCAGGTTAGGTTTCTTTCAAATTCGTCTTTTGATTATTTAGAATGGCTCCTGATCATATAAGTAGTGTGACTTCTAAGCTTTCTCAGGAAGATGTAGATGATTTTTGTAGGAAGTATAATATTTCGGGCCATCTTTTGCCTCAAGCGCTCGGACCCCTGGATACTATTAGAGATGCTCCGGAGGGGAAAATAGGAGTATATACTAGGTTTTTTGAGTTAGGTAATTTTAGGATTCCCCTTTCATTGTTCTTGCTTCGCGTTCTAGAGTACTTCCAAATCCATTTGTCGCAGTTGTCTGTTTTAGCGGCTTGTAGGATTAGCCACTTTGAAATCCTGTGCCGCGTCCATGGTGGTTCTCCTACCGTGGACCTTTTTAGGAAGTTTTATTATGCCGGACTTAGTAACGGATGGATGACCTTGGAGAAGAGGAAAGGTCCTAAGTCTTTAGTTGTTCCGGTCTGCTATACTGCCGCGCTTGATTCGGTCAAGAACTGGAAGAACCGCTTCTACTTTGTTAAGAAAACCATTTTTCCCCTTTCTATCCCATGGTATGAAAGGGTTTCCATAGACCGCGACCCTCCTCCCTCTGACACGGGCTTGGATCTAGAATTGTTGCGGCGACTTGATACCAAGAGGGCCCCCTTTAAAAAGTATCCGGAGGTCTTTCTGAATGTCATAGGGTTAAGCCAAATATGGGATGATGATAGTTGCCGCCCGACCTTTTTATGGCCGGATGATACGGGTGGGTTGTTAGATCTATTTTATTGTTGCTTTCTATTTGTGTTTGTCCGCGTCTAACCTCATTCTTTGACTTTTGCAGAAATGGATTTGTTCTCTTTTATCACCCAACCGGACGTGTTCAAGGTAACGACCGGGGAACGCACTTTGAAGGAAGGGGAGCTCACGCTAAGGGCTGAGACGGCCCCGCGTGTTGTGGAGCCAACAGAAGATTCGCTGAAGGTGGTGGATCGTACTGTTGTTGATGAGATAGAGGCGGCCAAGGCCGAGAAAAAGGCTGGGAAGAAAAGGGTGGTGATTAACTCGCCCGATCAGCCTAAAAAGAAGAAGAAACTTGTCCGCAAGGAGACCGCGGCCGGGTCAGGTATAACTTGCCTATTTCTTCCCGCTTCCCCTTTTCCTTTGCCGCGTATGCTGTTTGTACTGACATACGCTCCATATTTTAGGTGCTCCTTCCACGGAAGTTCCTCCCGTTTATGAGCTTCTGGTTGAGTCGGGGGATGAGCTAGGACGTTCTGGTCCTCATACGGATGAAAACATTATGAAGAATGCTACTGTTCTCACCTCTTTTTCTGCTACCCCCACCCAAGAACGTTCCGAGGGTAAAGCTTCTGAGACTTCTACTCCGGAGCATACTGAGTCCATGCATCTTGAGTCTTCAGGGCCAGTTACTGAGGGGTCACACCCGGACAACGTCAAGGATGTGTCCGGGCATGTTGAGGCCGAGGCTGAGGAGGGTGCCCATTCTAAGGATTTTTATCAGTCCGTCTCTGTCGACACCGCTGAGGCCTCATCCACGTATGTTCCCAAGTGGTTACCCACGAACCGTTTCAAGATGGATGACCCGTGGATTTACCGCAGCATCGTAGACAATGTTGCCACGCCAGGTTATGTGTCTATTCTTAGGGGTATGGGAGCCGAGGATTTGTTGAATCAATATAACTTGCTCACCTCCCAGCAGATATGCATGAGCTCGGAGGTTCGACTGCGGTTGGAGTACGAGCTTGAGCAGAACAGTAAGCTGGGTAGGAGGTTGGAGAGGAGGGAGAAGCTGGTTTCCGATTTAAGGGCCAGGGTTGAAGAGTTGGAGGGAGAATCTTCCAAGGCCACTGAGCTCCGTGGTCGCGTATCCGAATTGGAGGCTACTGCGGAAGCTAAGGATAAGGAGTTGTCTGATTCTGAGTTTGAGAAATTGTCTCCATCGGCATCCCTTGTTGGTGAGTTCGGTAAGAAGAATGCGGAGTTGGCCACACAAAATGTAGAGCTTCTTGCCAAGAATGAGGAGCTGGTTCAGAAGGTGTCCTGGTTGGAGATAGTTTGTAGCACCTTGCAGCAACAGGTTCAAGTGCAGATGGAGAAGCATGTTGAGGAGAGTGTGAGTATTTCCTGCGCTAGTTTTGAGGAGCGCATATCGGGGATGGAGAAGAGGTTGGCCGAAATTAACGAGGAATTTGACACGGACCTCTTCCCGCAGTGCTTAAGGGCTGTTGAGGGTAGACGTTGGGTTATTGGGCACGGCTTCTGTTATGCCTTCCTCAAATTTAAAGAGTCTTTTGATCTGAAAACTAGGTTGGGGGGGGGGGAGGTGCATTTCCGCGGCAATAGCGGAGGGGGTACGTCAGGGGTTGGAAGCCGGGGCTGTCCATGGGGCAAGAGGTGTTAAGCTTGAGGACGTAGAGGCTTACAACCCGGCAGCGAAGAAGTGTTTTGATGAGTCGGTGGTAAGGTTAGCCAACGTGCCATTCCCCTTGTTGGAATCCCTCGAGGCATGTAAGGATGCCCCGTTGGAGTTCCTGATGTCGCAGCTAGTGCTGGAGGAAGATCGCCGCCCTGGGACTGAGGAATTTACTTTCAAACCTCCGGTCGCGGAAGAAACTGTCCTTCCAGAATCCCTGCTCAGGCTTGTCACTCGTCGCCCACGGGTTGTTGCTGCTTATAAAGAGCAAAAGAACAAGAAATATGGGGTGTCTTTCGACTACAGCGACAAAGGTCTTGCCGTTGTCCTTCCTGCTGCTACTGCCTTCCAGCCATCCTCTAGTGTTGAACCTGCAGCTGTTGAGCTTGTGAATGTTGTTACTCCATCCGGGCCGGTGACTAATCCGACCGGGGATGATAGCGTCCAACATGATGACATGTTTGATACTTCCGTCCTCGAGACTAAGGAGTCCGGGAGTTAGTTGTGTTGTTTCCTCGGCTGTTCTTTGGGAGATATTTTGACTATATCTACCATGCCGTGAATCTTGTGAAGCTTTTATCCTTTAGACTTTGGAGATGTAATCCGGATGTATGCATCCGCGTATATTGTAATCTATGATGAATATATCTTAACCATTTTTGATGTGTTTTAACACTTGGTTGTTTATATTATGTATTTGTTTTTGCCGGGGCTCATATGGCCGGACTTAGTTTACTATCTCTGTGTGTCCGTACTTTGGATTTTCGGGGATAGCTTGGTATAGTCAATGGGTTTGCAACACCACTTATATGCCTTAGATAATTTGGAGGTGCAATGTCCTCATGTCGGGCTTGCAATGCCTCTTACGCATTTTTATAATTGCGGAATTGTTTTCCGGCATATGTATGCATATGACAGGAATAATAAAAGAAAAATGACAAGTAAATTTTCAGAAAATCTGTGGAGTTGATCGGACTCCACATATCATTAATTAAGAAACCACATACGTAAAAGATGACTAGTGCTAAAATGAATTCCCGCTGCTGGATTGAACCGCGGTCAGCCACAAAAGATGGGAATACTTACATTTAATCACAAGTAACATTTTTTGAGATTCCGGATATTCCATGTCCGGGGCAGGTGTTGACCATCTTGGTTCCTGAGTTTGTATGCTCCTTTTCCCAATGCTTCCACAACTTCGTACGGGCCCCCCAATTTGGGGCCCAGCTTCCCGGTGTTCTTAACCAAGCTAGCATCGTTGTTGTGGTAGACAAAGTCGCCCGGCTTAAAGCTTGTTCCGCGGACTTTGGCATTGTAGTATTTTTCCATTCTGGACTTGCTTCTTGCCTCTTCAATAGCCGCGACTTCTCTCCTTTCTTCCACGAGATCTAGTGTAGGATCGATTCATATGTTGATTATTGTGGGATTCAGGAGGTCTTGGATTATGGAAGAACAAATCCATGGTTAGAGTTAGAGAGAGAGAGTAAAGCTGGGAACTTAGTGAGAGAAATGAAAGTATATTAGATTTGAAGTGTGAGAAGTTCCCAGCTCTACTCTCTCTCTCTAACTCTAACCATGGATTTGTTCTTCCATAATCCAAGACCTCCCGAATCCCACAATAATCAGCATATGAATCGATCCTATAATTGGTATCAAGAGCCAAGGTTAGGTTCGATTGATTATGTGTGCTTGGATTCGTGGTCTCTATTGTCTCGTTTTTATTTTGTTTGGTTCGAACATTATTTCAAGAAAGTCACTTTTGGTTCGAATATCATTCTGGTTTACATACTTGTGTCATTCTGGTTTACATACTTGTGTTTTGGGCTTTAATAGTTTGAGGAGTTGAGTTGTTTACTTACGTTTGAGCCCAATATTGGTTTACGTGGTTTTCTGTTATTTGCTTTGGTTTGTGGTCTTACTCTTTGTCCGAATTGGTTAGTACTCGGAACTTTTTTTTTTGTATTTTGTGTTTTTTCTGTTGGGTTGAACTGCTTTTTGGTGAAAACTTCTTGGTTGCGTTTTGTAATATTCTTGTTTGCGACTTGGTGATTCTGTGCGGCGTTTTGTGGTATATAGGGAAGTTTAATAATGCGGTTAGGATATACTTTTGGTTGCAGTTTGGCTGGTATCCATAAAAGGAAAAAAGGACTAAGTCAGTGAAAGTGACTTGTCTGCTGCGGTTTGCCTAAAAGTCAGGTCAACTGCGTTTTGCTTAACAGTCAACTGCGGTTTGCCAAGATTAAAATTTGGGGTTGCGTTTTGCCCTTAGGTCAGTCGCGTTTTGACTGGTAGATTGTGGTTTGAGCTTGCGTTTTGGACAAAGTTGCGTCTTGGGTTATTTAAGCAACAAACAACTACAACTAATCAACAAACAAAATCAAATCGCAACATCATCAAATCAAGTTCAATCCGAAACAAAAACAAATTCAATCCGAAGCAATTCATATTAAGTACAACCAACAAATCTATTCGAAAACAACAACAACAACAACAGATTCAAAACATATGCAGTACAACAACAACAAAATCACTTTTTGTGAATATTCCACAAAACCAAATCCAACTACATTCACTGTTAACAAACAACAACCCTAACTTCTAACCTACAACATCCAACTTACAATGAGCTCACTCACATGATTATTTCAAGATAAATTCATACAAACAATCCCATTCAAGATCTCAGTTTGTGTGTTTAAGTGATTAGAAAAATCTTTAAAAGTTATAAACACATCTCATCATAGATCTTTTACGAAGCTTAACTTATTCTTCATATTCGAACTTTTTCAAAGATCGAACAAAAACACAACAGTTTTATTCTCTCTTAAGTTCGTTAAACAAACACAAGAACATATAAATAACCTACCGTGACCCCCAAGATCTTGAAGCCTTCATTATGATTTCTTGATTCGAAATTAAGCAGATCTTGTCGACATCTAGTAGCGGTTGGGTTTATGTGTGAGGTTTAATTGCTTGTGTCGATTTGAAACTGATACAAGTGTGTGATTAGGGTTTGGATTGCGTTGGTGAGGTGAGAGGATTTTTTTTGGGTGTGACTGCGTTCTGAGTAGAGGAGATAATTAGGGTTAGATTAAGTGTAAAGTTAGTGTTAAATACCGAAAATTAGGGTTAGTCGGATCTGGATTGGATTTGTTAAATATTGGGCTTGGCCTGGAATTTAGTGGACTTGGGCTGTGATTGTTGGGGCTGAACGTTGGGCAGACAACACAAGGAAGAATTTTGTTTGGTTAAGTTTTTTTTGGAGTGAATATTATTGGTTCTTATTACAAGGACGAATTTCTTGGCTGGTAAAGAATATTTGTGGTATAACTTTGATCAACGATTTCGATTGAGCTTCAATTATCTGAGATTACTCTTAATTTTGGGTGATATTTTTCGGGATCGTTGGATATAACTACCGTGCTAGTTATTAGATATTTTTGAGTTTATTGGATATAACTACGGTGGTTATTTGGATTCACTTAAACCCTTTCAACCAAAATCAAACAACTGTTCACAAAGTCTAACAATCAATCATCACCCTCAACACACAATCACTAATCATAACACATTCAAGTAATCATTATCATTTCACGGTTTATTCTTGATTGTTGTAAAATCCCGCGAAAGAATCCATTTCTCGGTTTAAATCATAGAATTGTAAAACCCCGTGCACGTTTACATCATGTCTACTACTTCAGATTCCTTCATATCTGAGGTACTCAAGTTGTACGACACGTATGATAAACAAAAGACTTCCAATTCTATACAACAAATAAACGTGGGTGATTCTGATAATGCTAATATGGAATCGTTGTGCTCGAATTCTCAAGAGAAAGAGGTTCATCAGTCACTAATGTTGCCTAATGCAAAGAAAATTTGCATTGAATGCTTTCGATTACTTCATTCACATCTCAAGGTTCTCTTTGAACAACCTGGATACTTGGGAGGATACAGACGTGCATTCGCATCACTCTTTGGTCAAGATGTTCAGACTTTCACAATCAAAATAATTCTGTATTTAGATCAACTTGAACAACAACTTGACAAAGGAGAATTTTCTGAAGATAGATCCATGGCTGCCTTGTGTGTGGTCAACAACCAACTCCAAGTGTTCATTGATTCGCAATACACTGAGGATTATGATGATGACAGTCAAATGGCGAAAAAGTGTTTTGCTAATTACACTGGAATCGAGGTTGACATGTTTAGAGTTACACTACTCCAGCTCATGAGTAATGTTAAGGAGTTCATTAATGAAAGAGCACAACACATGGGAAACAGGACAGAGTCAAAAAAGCATGATGATAGCGACTGCTCAGGGACTGATATCACACATGGTGTGGATGCAGATCTCAGTCCAGTAAATCACCAAGTACCATCTGCTGAGGTACATCTGTTTGATCAACATAATGTTTTTTCTAATGAACAACAACACACTGATCAAATTAAACCTACTTATGACACATATCTGTTGGAAAAGACTGATAGCAATATCACCTCTGATTCAACAAATATGAGTCATAAGGGGGGAGAAATTGATCAGGATGCTGAACATGATGATGCGTCAAGTTCTTTGCTTATGGCTGAGTTTTCAAATCAAATGATATGGTTGAAAAAGAAGTTTATAATGAACTTTCAAACAGATTTTTACAACTCGAAAAACATTGTATTTCACTTGAAATCTCAATGCAACAAAAGGAAGAAAGTCTTCAAACTAACCAACCATGTAGGAATCCGGAATTTCCTGAATTCCGTGAATTTTTTATAATAAACGATTTGAAAGCTCAGCTAGAAGCCAAAAACTTGACGATCAACAACCTGAAAAAACGTATTGCTGAGATGTGTGATATGTGTAATGAAGTTAAGGCTAAACATAACAATGATGTTTTTGCAACAAAAAATGCTGAATTAGAATATAAAGTGGCTGAACTACTTAATAAAAATGAGACTTTGAAAATTCATCGCAAAGAACTGTGTGACTCAATCAAAGAAGCGAAAACTTAGACTGTAGAGCAAACAACCTCTTTGATTGCCAAAAATGATGAATTCAAAGCTCAACTTCAGGAAAAGGGTTTTGCAATTGCAACGTTGAAAAACGAGTTAAGAAAATCGACAGGAAATAGTGTGAACACTAAGTTTGCAAAACCATCAATCTTGGGGAAACCACAACTTAGAAACCAATCAGTTGTTAGACAACCGACTGCGTTTAGATCTGAACGACCAAAATCCTCAAAACCACAGTTTGCCTCCCAAGTTGATTCGAAACAAGTTTTGTCAAAACCAGTCACTTCACAGTCTAGACCTAAGGAAAAGGAATATACGCTTGCAAAACCTCATCATATGAGTGCATCTAGTTCTTCTAGGATTAGTTCAAAGCGTGTGTCATTTGTGACACCAAAGGAACATGTTAGACATAAAAACAGTGTTCAGAATCACAACCTAGAGGATGCTAAGAAAAACACACATGAAAAGACTAGGAATTTGTCTGTTTCTAAGAGTAGTTGCGTATCGATTAAATGTGTTTTTAATGCAAACCATGATGATTGTATAACAAAGTTCCTGAAGGAAGTGAATGCTCGTGCTAAGGTTCAATCCTCTAAGACTAGAAACAACAACAAGCCCGTAGAACCAAAGAGTTATACTCAGAAACCTGGTAGGCAGATTGCTGTAGGACAAAGGTCTTCTCTCAACAAGTCTTCCACTGTACATGAGAAACCAAACACTCCTAGATCTTGCCTTAGGTGGATACCGACGGGTAGAATTTTTAAGATTGTTGGTCTTAGATGGATACCTATTAGAAAGATGTTCACTGAGTGCAAAACCAAGGTTGACAGTGAAACCCCAAATGGTCCAAATGCTGATATCACTAACCCATATAAATGCAAACAAACTCTTAATGTCAATGCAGAAAGTCTTTACTTAAGTGCAGGTACATCATTCACTCCTATTAAGGAAAGACTCAGGGTTTGGGTGCCGAAAAGACTGATATCTCATGAATTAGGGGTCCAAGCAATTCAAGCTTGATGAACATCAATGACAATGACGTCTGTTCACATCAGTTCAGGCCTCGTTCTTCAGCGACAATGACGTTTGAACACATCAGTTCAAGCCTCGGTCTTCATCGACTATGGCGTCTGCTGACAACTCTTCAGGTCCCGTTCCTCAAAGAAAAGAAAGGCGTACGCTTGAGTGCGCTTTATCTTCGGAAGAAGAGAAATCTTCTTGTTTCTGACTATTCTCATCAACAAGCTTCATACTTGCTCCATGCTCATTCAGTCATCAAGTGGATCTACTTTCATTAGATTATATTTTTATTCACTCGATAAAAAATGGCAACCTCAAATACAATTTTTGAGGCGGAGAAGTGTAAACAGTGGATCAACCTCATATGCACTTGTTCAATCAAAAATGGCATCCTTATATGCAATTTTTGAGGGGGAGAAGTGTGAACAATGGATCGACATGCATTTGATTGTATGTTCACTCACTTGTTGGGCATGTGACTCTAATTGTGACTAAAGAGTTGATCAGGTATCACCTATTTGAGATTGAAGTTGACTTTCACAAAGGCGTGATCTTACTTTATCCGGAAGTCGGGGTTGGTTGGATGCATGACTTTCAATGATAACTTGATCGTGTTAAGATTAAGTTGAAGACTTAGTTTATCTAGTTACCAGCAGTCGGGGTAAATGTTTGAAGACCTGGTTAACTATCACTTAAAGGAGTTATGTTGAAATACTAAGTGACACACGTCGATGACGTTGTGGATAATTGCAAGAGGTGTTAATGTCTCATACTTTGGTTGGGTATTGAGTACTTAGAGATTTGCTTAGAGCATAAATTCTCTGCACCGCTCTTCCAACATTAGTGCAAGCTTAACTCACAAGAATGGGGAATTCTATCTTCAGTTTTAAGTTTGGTATATTGGGTTTGCTCCATCAGTTATCACTTCAAATAGCCAACTTAAGGGTTGGTAAAGATAGTCAGAGAGAGTTTCGGTAGCGGTTGATTCTCACTTGAGCCAGTTCTGTTCTTCTCACAAGATTTCAAGTATACGTGCGTAAAATGTGTTGCTGATTATGAGGTATCAAAACCAGCAAGGGGGAAGGAGACATACATCTGAATGCACAACGAGTACATGTGATGAACTTTATACTTATTCTTAATTGAAGTTATTCCGGGAAGACATATGTCATAACCGCAGAGAAAATCAGTGTTTAACTCGTGGTGTTTGGTGTACTATTCCAACTACGTGGGGGAAGAGATGTAAGAAACAGTTTCTGATGATTAAAGAGGTACACAATTGTATGATGATTCTTATGGTTAGTCAGTATCCTACTGAAGGAAATGTGTACATCCGGTACTCAGTTGCTTTTATGGTACTGTCTTGGTCTTATCATTTCGACTACATACGGGATAAATTGTTTACACTCGAGATTTAGTTGAATTTGGTGTTACAATTCTCATCTGCAATTCCCTGAAGGGAGAAAACGGGATTTCCGGGTCTTAATTGATCTTGATGATTACGTTTTCAACTTCATTAATGGGATTGGGTGTGTACTTCAGGTTTTTGGGCTTCATACAATGAGACTGATTGCATCACTTCAACTACTTGGGGGAAATGGTCTCTGGATACTTTTGGTATGCATTACTTCAGATTTCAGCGGGAAGAAATGCGAGAAGAATTATTCAAGTGTGAGATGATACACTGTTGATCTTGTGGAAAACTAGAAGGGGGGTTGAATAGTTTTACGTCTTTTTAATTTATGAAAACTTTTGTTTACTTTTTAAAACTTCGATTCTATCTTATGTGAATTCAACTCTTGATCAATATGAACAAATATAAACAAATATAGATAAGCAATGCAAGTAAAGTAAATATAATGAAATGAAAGAAAGAGATGGAAAGATCAAACCACAACACGGAGATTTATAGTGGTTCGGCTACAAGAACACCTTCCGTGCCCTACTCCACTCCTCGAGTCACCTACTTGAGAGTTTTTTCACTATGTCAACAAACTCCCTTATGGCGGAGAAAACCTTACACAACTTTAGCTTACACCGGCTTAACGACACAAAGCTAGATGTCGAGTTCTAATCGTAGCTAGAACCAATCTCACAACTTATACACAACTTCTACACAACTTAATCACGACTTCTTCACGACGGCTTCACGACTTCTTCACGACTTCTTCTTCAAGACTACTTCACGACTACTTCACAACTACTTCTACACTACTTCTTTACAACACAACTAGTTACTTACACTTAGATCTACTTATCACAACTATACAACACTTTACACAACTATAATGATGATATGAGTTAAGCTATAATACTTCTTCTCTAGTTGAAGGAGTATTCTTCTTTTGCACTTTGATGGTGGAAGCTTAGATCACTTAGAAACCAATGCTTAAGAGAATATGATCAAAGAGTTTTTGGAAAGGATTTACAAGATTTAAAACAGAAGGTTTGGGGTGCAAAGGTGAGTAAAAATCCCGGGGAAGGCTGGTATTTATAGGCAGAAAAACTTGACAGATGGAACCTACTGGAGCGGGGCCGGCCCCCTTAAATAGGGGGGCGGTCCCCTTAATTTTATGGGGGCCGCCTAGTATAATTAAGGGGGCCGCCCTCCCTGCCCGTTGCCCAGTTTTGTCTTTTTGTGGGGAAGGTTTTTCTGGAACATTTTTACTGATTTTGGTTGAAAATTTGAATTCATAAATTTATAATGAATTAAACCTTTTTATTTATTACCAAAAATATTTTTCTAAAAGATATAAAATGTTTTTGACATTTTATAAAAAATCTAGTGTTTAAGAAAATGTTCCTTTGATCATATAATGCATTAAGCATTAGATCATTCATACCTTAAGTGATTTGAGTTGTAGAAAAATATTTTTACAACTAAATACTTGTTTACGTCATAATTTTCCGATTAATGATTTTACATTTTGTGATTATCAAAACGTAGAGATATCGAAAAATATTAATAACGTGTTTAGGCATTATTTATATCAACAATCTCCCCCTTTTTGATGATTACAAAATCTAAACTCATTAAATCTAAAAATTAATTTTTAGACAAGTATTTAGTGAGTTTACAACTATTTCTCCCCCTTTTTGTAGAATCAAAAAGGTTTAACCGACAAGTTTTAATTGTAAAAGTGTCGTATGAGAACTCCCCCTTGATGTGTACTCCCCCTCGTTTGGGGGCACCAAGGAAACGAGCTATGGAACGCTTGCAAGAAAAATGTTAGAAGCACAAGTATATGTAACAACAATAAGCAAGCATATAGAATAAGAACATTCATTTAATAAAAGTGTTGTGTATAAATACACAACCAAGAGGATTACAACATAAGGCATGCAAACATTCAAACAAAAATAACTAATGATACTACATAATCGTCCTAGGAGTACATGATCTTCCATGGAGCTTGCATGCAAAAAGGTTTTGAAAATTATTTTTAAACATTGCATATGCTTAATTGGGTGAAAATGGAGGTGGTGGTGGTGTAGTGGGTGAAGGTGGTGGAGGTGGTGGTGGTGGTGGGTTGGTAATCATGTGTTCAAGTGATGAAAACATGTGGTGTATCTCATCTCTAAGACCAAAGATTATGGTCCGGTTATGGATGCAACAAAGACAATTATCACCATGGGCTTCAAGCAATGCCCAAGGTATTGGAAAGAATGGTTGTGGGATTGGTGATGGTGGGAAGTGAGCATCAAGATGTGTGATGGGTGATAAGGAAATGGCAAGTTGAGTGGATGGAGGTTCTTGAGTGGATGGTGGTGATGATGCTCTTGGTGATGATGTTAGGTGAGTGTTGATGTAGTCATTGGTGGATGAAGTGGATGGTATGGAGGAAGATGATGCTCCATGGGTAGAGGGTGTTTTTGATGGTGCATTTGGTGCACTTGGGGATGAACTTTGAGGTAGTGGTGATGGAGTTTTGGTGTCATCTTGGGTTAAGTCAATAAAGAGTTGTTTTGGTGGTATGATGACAAGTCTTTGCTTCCTTGGAGTCTTAGAGATGGAGGATTTTGGTGATAACATGGTTGTTTTGGATGGTGAAGGATGAGGGAATGAGAGGTGATTATATGGAGGGAATTTATAATATGAAAATGTGGTTGATTTAGGTTAATTTTTGAGGTTTTGTAGTAAGATTCCAATACCAGTTCGTCCATAAAGAGAAATGGTAGCTGGGGCTAGATAAAAGGGGTCACATGATGCAAAAGAAAACAGTGAATTTTTCTTCCCAGATGGCCGGTCCCCTTAATTGCTGGCCGGCCCCCTTAAAATTAAGGGGACCGCCTAGGGAATTAAGGGGGCCGCCCATTTGCTGTTTTCCCAGGCGACCAAATTTTGAAAAATTTCCAGAAAAGGGTCATTGTTAGGGTGTATTTGCAGCAAGCTTTATTTGGATCATGTACATGAAGAATGATTAAATAGTGGCATAAACATGTTTAAATAAGCATGTATACATTTAGGCAAACAAATAATCATATTATAGAATAAGCATGTTATTTAATCATTAGCAAGCATATTAATTTAAGCATAGCATTTAAGAACTAATCAAGAAACTAGATACTAACATACTATGCAAGAAATAAATAATTCTCAAATACAAAATAAAATGTATAAACATAATATTGTTCAAAGAAGCCAACTTCCACATCTCATCTCTTCTTCTTTCCGAAAATATTCTTGAAAGCTTTTCCTATCGACTTGAAACCACCTCTAACTTCTTGATGCATCTGTTGAGTTGTGTTGAGTAATGCGGTTTGTCGTTCAAATAGGATTTGTTCGGTTTGTTCGGAAGGACGAGGAACTTGATAATCGGAATAGTTAAGTTCCGGGAGATTGTCCACGAACCTCGTGGGAGTTGGAGTACTGACACGTGAGGTGCCTTCTTCCTCCTCATCATCATCTCCCCGATGACATGTGGAACTACGAGGTGCGTAGATATTAGGGCGTCTAGATTTGCCCTTGTCACTACGAGATCGACGAAGTTGGCTACGAGATAGAGGGCGTAGGACGGGATGAACGAATAGGTAAGCATCACTCTCAAGATGAGGGAAATGTTCCATGACATAACGATAGAGACGGGTGAGGAACATGCCATAGGGAAGGTTGGCGTTGGGAGTGTTTTTGGCTGACATGATGCGATAGACAAAGAGGTAAGCCAAATTATATTGTTCTTCTGCAACAATACAATACAACATGCGAGCAATGCTCGCCGTGAGATGATCACGTTGACCACCGGTACCGAACGCATTCTCACGAATGAGTTCTTCCCAACACTTAATGTCGGGGCTTAGCTCTTTAAGAATGATTTGGTTTGCATGAATTTCGACATTTTTTGACTTGATCCTTCGGCTAGTCATACCACGTTCTAGCTCAAGAAGTCCACGAATCTCGTTAGGAGAAGGAATATCAGAATAGTACGGACCATTCTGAGGCTGATTTTTCTCAAGAGATGAGAGATCCCATTCATTTGAGAAAACGGCTTGACCGTTGTAAGGAATTTGGAGAATTCGACCAAACTGAGCTAGATCGAGAGTGATAAATTCGTTTTGGATCATAAAGGAAATAAGAATATAGCCATATGGATCGGTTTGCACCGTCACTTGGCTTTAGAAGTCTATAACGAAGCGAGGAATGATTGGCTCATTAATTTTGTAGAGACAATCGAGACGAACATTTGAGAACATTCGCTCGATTTGATCGGATTGATAGAAAGATGGATCGACAACTCTACCTTCGTGAATGTTTCTATTTTCGATGGGTCGATAGAAACATACAATAGAAGAAGATATGCCGGGAGTTTCAGAGACTTTTGGAATGTAGGCCTTGGTTTTGGAAAGATCACCGACTGTAGCTTTAGGCATTTTTACCTATACAAGAAAGCAACACAAAAAAAATAAGAAAATGACATGCATATATTATATATGCTACTTATGTGGGACGTAAACATACTTCGACTCTAAAACTTTAATCCTAAGAAGTAGTTTACAATGTTCCTTAGTTTTAATTTTTAACTCGCTTAAAATGTATTTTATGATGTTAAAGAATAGTTATAGGGATATTATGATAAGAAATAAAAAACATCCAAACGTTCCTTTATATATCATAAGCTACTTTGAAATGTGGCTAGATAAACATTATATTGTATATCTAGCTATTTCTTACGAGTGTTTGTGTTAAGTGACTTATTGAAAAAGGTGAAAACTTAGATTTTGACTCAAAAATCTCTTTCAAAATGTTATGCCAAACACTCCCTTAATTATAAAAATAACTACTAATATTTCAATATACATATGAATTATGTATCTTGATGACTCAAAACAACTAATTGCGTGTTTATAAGCTTGGCAAGTAGTTGTGAACTTAATTTTGATTAAATTTCGATGACTCTAGCTCCTAATCCAAACACTCTCTTATATTTAACAAAAACATTTTTATGATTCGAAAAATATATTTTTAGTATTAAGAGGTTATGATGTAGCAATGTGATTAGTTTTAACAAGTGTTTATGGCATAATTCAACAATGTATAACAAGTTTTGAATATGAGTGTTTGGTTTTTCAAAGTTTTGACATGAGGGTATCTAATTACTTAGTATTTAGGTTGATTAAGCATTCTAATCCTATGGGGAGCATTTGATTATAACATTCCTAGACTCAATTTCAACAAAAATTCGGATTTTGAAAAATTAAGTAAAAGACCTAATTATGATTAGACTCAAAATTGGATGAAATTAGATAAAATGTGTATTGGAAAACTTACAAAATGTGTTGCTAATCGAAATATAGGTGTTTGCCCCTTGCGAAATTAGTCGGAAATGGTGATTTGGTGAATGGTTTTGGATTTGCAGCTCGTTCACAACAGAGGATAGGGAAGGAGTGTTTGGCAAAGAATTTTGGAAGAAAAACGAATTTGGTGGAAACAGTAGGCCGGTCCCCTTAATTATTAAGGGGACCGCCCCCGTTTACTAGCCGGTCCCCTTAAACGTTAAGGGGGCCGCCTGCCAAAAATGGATTTTTGTCGGGTTTAGTTTCTGATAGCAAAATATTTTTATGTATATAGATAGATTTATTATATATCAAAAATACGTTGGGTTTTATTGGCACGAGGAAGGAATACTTGATATTTTATTAACATTTCGTTAAAAAAATATTTCTTGAGAATTTTGGATAAAATGATCAAGATGTCAAGTCGACAAAGGTTTTAGGGAGTGAGAGTAAATGTGCATATATATATATATATATATATATATATATATATATATATATATATATATATATATATATATATATATATATATATATATATATATATATATATATATTTATTTATTTATTTATATTGTGTGTAAACGTGGGATGTTGAATGGAGTCGAGAAATGATGAGGTAATGACGGAGATAGGTGCTGACGGCGATGGGAGTTTGTTTCATCCATAGTTTTCTTGACGCGACGGTCGAAGTGCTACTTCTACGTTAATCCACTTAACTCACTTCTCTTCATCACCATGAGTTATGTGATAGTGAACACGGAAGATTTTCGTGTTGAACGTTAAAGTTCAAAAGAGGCAAAAGGGGGAAGAAAAGGTTCGAGGACGAACAATTTCTTTTAGTTCTAGATAGTCAACAAATGACGTATCTAGGTTATGTGCGGTATATATATATATATATATATATATATATATATATATATATATATATATATATATATATATATATATATATATATATATATTATATATATATATAGTATGATATATATATATATATATATATATATATATATAATATATATATATATATATATATATATATATATATATATATATATATATATATATATTATGTATAAGGGATTATCTACTAACTAACATACAAGAACTAACTAAACTAGGCATTAAAAACTTACGGGGGCATGCAATTGGCTAGTTCATTAAACTACACATATAATGATGAGCATGAAAGAGAGGCGTACCTTTTAGTCTTCAACATGTGGTCTTCAAGCGCTTCAAAGCGTTTTTGACTTGTAGAAGTCAATCAAGGAAGAGATGCCAATAATCCAATGAGATAGCAATTTAGCCACTTGCTCCCGATTGTCTCATTGATCCAAAGTTGTTTGAACCAAAAATGGGTTGTAGTTGACTAGGATGCATGTATGGTGGAAGTATTCCCCAAGGATTGAAGGTTGATGGATTCGGGCAATTCCACATTTGGTAACTATTATTATGACGGTTTGGTCTATTTTGGTTTCTTTTAGGTTGAGGAGTTTTAGGCCGAGGGTGAGGACTAGGTGGTCTTCTAGGAGGAGGTGGTGTTTTTGACCTTACCTTTGGTTTAGAGTATTCTACTTCATTTTTTAAAGATGGTTTATAAAAGGTTTTTACTTCCTCATCACTAGCTATGGGTATTTTTCTATCTTTCATAAGTATATATTTAGGTTTTGACTCTAAAGGTTTTTGCTCACTAGTTTCACATTCAAATTTTACATTTTTAGTTTTACTATTTGAATCCTCAGTTGAATTAAATCCTAATCCGGTTTTATCACTTGATACTCTTTGAATACTTATTATTTCCCTAAGTGAATTACTACTATTTTCGAATTTGTTAAGTTTACAAATTTCCTTTCTAAGTATTTCGTTTTCATTTTTAGTTTCTTGACATGTTTTACATTCAAAAATTTCTTTCCCTTTTTCTAAGTTATGTAGTTTAATTTTTAATTCTAGTATTTCCTTTTCTAATTGGTTATTTACATGTTTTAGTGATTTATTTTTACTCATTACTTTTTTACCTAGTTTGCATAGTCTATTATATTCACTATCTAAGTCTTTTTCATCTAATGATAAATATTCATCACTAAAGTATTCGGTTTCGGAATGTACCTCACTTGATGTCTTAGCCATAAGACATTTCTCCTCCTTTGTAGCTTCGTTCTCGTCTTCGTCACTACCACTCCATGCTCCTCCAACGAACGCCTTTTGATTTTGCTCCTTTGACATCATTGGACATCTTCCAATGAGATGATTTGGATCACCGCACTTAAAGCACTTTCTTTCACTTTTGCTTCCTTTGTCGTCTTTATTTCTTTGGATTGTCTTTCTTTCATCGTATGGTTGTCTAACAAATCTTCCTCGTCTTCTGAAGAATTTCTTGAAGTCCCTTACGGCCATGGCATATTCAATGACACCTGATAACCTTTACAATAATCTTAGGATGTTTGAAAGGGACATCAGTAATAACACTCAGGCATCTACCAGTTCATCAAATGTTGCTTTTGTGTCACAAAACAAAAGCAGTACTTACAAGGTTAAACCTGGTAGTGTTAGGTCTGGTATCTATGAAACTCCTACAAGTGAAAGATCTGCATCAAGTTTTACTGATGAAGTGATACATTCTTTCTTTGCCAACCAAATGGAAGATGAAAGCTTTATTAGTGAAGACTTAGAACAGATTAATGATGCTGAAGTTGAGGAGATGGACATAAAATGGCACATTGCTATGGTTGCTTTAAGGGTCAAACGATTTCAGAAGCAATATGGAAGGACCATCAACTTCAACAACAAATCACCAGTGGGATACACAAAGAGGACAGTTGAATGCTACAACTGTCACAAGCATGGACATTTTTCAAGAGATTGTCCAGAGAAGAAGCCTGCTGATGGGAAAAGAGATGAAGATGGGAAGATGGAAAAGAATCAGATGAGCTTGCTGACAATGGAAGCTGGAGGAGTCAACTGGGGTGAGCATCCAAGAGTGAATGAGGAGTCTGATCATGCTCTCATGGCCATTGGTAATGAGGTATCATTATGCTCTAAATTATGCACTGATTCATATAATCATGTTAAGGCTTTGTGTGATGAGCAGTTAGAACAAATAGGTGACCTAGAAGTAAATCTTTTAGCACATAAAAATGCTGTAAAAACACTAGAGGCACAAAAGGTCACCCTTCAAAACCAACATGCTGCTTTAAATGAAAAACTATACTTTCAAGCTAATAAAATATATGAACAAGATGAAAAGCTTAAAAGGTATAGACAATTGGGCCTTAGAATTCAGAAGGAGAGGGATGAGTTGAGAAAACGGGTAGATCAGTGGAACAATTCAAATAATAACCTGTTTAAGTGTTGGGATTCTCAAATTAAGTCAAATAAAAAATGTGGCTTGGGATATCAGGAAGATGAGAATAAGGCTATATTTAAGAATAAAGAAGAGGACTATGCAGATAAGCCTTTATATAATAGGTTTGTTAAGACTGGTGACTTTAAGGGAGTACCACCACCATTGAGTGATGACTATACTCCTCTTGAAAAAGAAGAGTTGGATGATTCACTCTTTGTGTATGGTAAGAAAGGTCCTCAAACACCTGAGTCAATCACCTCAAAGGACAAAACCAGTAAGTATTCTTCTTGTCAATCCAATGACTCTGAAGGATCTATTGATGGTTCCTCTGATTACTCTAAGTCTGAGTCAAAAAGTGAGATAAAAGAGAATCCTGAACCTAAGGTTATTAAGAAGTGTGAACCTGTTGTAACTGAACCTGTAGTGACTAAACCAAAACCTGAGACAGTTAAACCTAGTTGTGTAAATCACATAAAAACTCCTAGGGAATCTGTTAAAATGAATGAGTCACCTAGAAGCAATAGTGTTCACAGAGAAAGTAGGAGTAGTTACACTTATGCTCCTAAAAGATGTTTTATGTGTGGAAGTTTAAGTCATTTGATTAGAGATTGTGACTTCCATGAAAAGAGAATGAAGAGAGAGGCTGAGCAAAACAGAATGAATGCTAATATGGGTCATGTTTCAAATAAACCAGTTTGGAATAATGCTAGTAGAATTAATCATGCCAACCAGTTTGTTCCCAGACCTGTCAAACTTAATAACTCTACCCGACCTAACTCTTGTGTTAATACTGGTAGACAAAATTTTAGGTCTGGCTTCAGGAATTTTAATGTGAATAGGCAAAATGGTAATTTTATGAGGCCTAATGTGAATACTGGTTATGTTAATTCTGTGAGATCTAATGTGAACACTGGTTATGTGAGACCCAAACAACCATTTCAAAAGTCACAGGTGAATACAAATTTTCAAAGAAATAATTTTTATAAACCTCATTCACCTGTGAGAAGACAAGCTGTAAAGCAAACAGCAAAACCTTTAAAGGGGAATGGGGGGTCTGCTGTTAAGACCTCAGCATGTATGTCTTGGGATTCAAACAAAAATAAATCCATGTATAAATCCCAATACAACAGTGGATCAGGTTCAAATAAGAAATTTAAGTATATTGATCCACAAGGCGGACCCAAGCCTACTCAGGCCTGGGTTCCTAAAAGAAACTAATTTCTCTTCTTTTTGTGCAGGATCATCCACTTTGCTATATGGAAGATAGAGGAATCCTTGACAGTGGATGCTCTGGGCACATGACTGGTAACAAGAACTATCTAAATGATTTTCATGAATTCGAAGGAGGTTCTGTTACTTTTGGAGGAAGCAAGGGACAGATTACTGATGAAGCGAAAAGTATACCGCTTTTAAGGGGTCATTTAAGCCCTAAATCGTATTTATTTGATCAAATATTGCCCTAAATCGTTCCTTTTGTCATTTTAGGTACTTTTGAGGAGAAATCTGGAAAAGGAGGCATTTTGGACGTTTTTGGAGCATAAAAGTGAAGAAAACGGCAAAGTCTCAAAAATCGGCTGAAAGTTACCTTTGACGGCGTCAGATTTAACCCTGGACGGCGTCATGTTTTGGCAAAAGTGGTGGATGTGAAATTTACTCATGATAAGCCAGAGAAATTTGCATGGAAATTCTGACGGCGTCACCCTTTAATTTGATCAAGGTCGTCACGTTATAATTCAAAGAGGGACGGCGTCACGTTCATAGTCTGAGGGCGTCAACCCTTGATAGGCCAGAACGGATTTTGGAGAGCTAAAGAGGGACGGCGTCAAGAAGGTCATCCGGGAACCCTAAAAGCGGCGAGGTGACGGCGTCACACTCCATAACGTGACGCCGTCAGGTCCAAAAATCTATATATAGTTTTGCAATTCTTTGTCATTAGTGTGGAACTTATTGGGGAACTTTGTGTGTGAAAACCCTAGGACGAATTTGGCAGCTCTTTCAAGGCTTTTTGCCTTGAGATCTTTCATGTTACATTGAAGATAAGTTATCAATTAATCATTCAATATGTCTATGTGTTGTTTGATTCTATCTTATTCTTGTCTTTTGTTTAACATGTTAGGCTAGATTTATCTTGTGTTTGCTTAGATCTAATGAAACCTAGCTATTGATTATTGGTTATTAGTGTGTTGTTAGTTGTATTGGATGATTGTTCATCTATGTTAGGCTTAAGAAAACTGGCTAACTTCCTATTCGGTAACTTGCTTGAACGTCTTAAGAAACATGAACCAATGCGTACTAAAGGTTTTTATGGTTGTATTTAATGCACAAGCGAATTCTAGTGATCCCATGTTAGGAGCTTCCTAGCCGGCTCGACATAGGAGTGAAGTAGGAGCTTGTAGAGTTGGGGAAGTACGTACGCCACCCCACGAATGGTATTAAGGAATACACCCGTCATCCACGCAACTAATACACACTAATCAACCGGTAAAAGATAGTTAGGGAGTAAGGAAATCTAAGTAAACACATTTCCCTCCACATAAGTTTTCACCAACTTTTCATTTTCGTTATTTTATTTAATTTGCATTCGTAGTAATTTGGGTTAGTTGACTAGCAACTAATTCCGCCCACTCTTTCAAACCCGAGATTTTACTTGCTTTCATAAAAATATAAAAACATAAAAAGAATCTTCTCTCACCCTTAGACCTATTAGAGTAGTTTTTCATACCTAACGAACACTATTCCCTGTGGAGAACGATCAATCCCCCGTACTTACCACTACACTATACTACATCGGTCAGGTACACTGCCTGGTGGGGTTGTAAGCCTCTTGAGATCCCTTGAGAGGTAAAACCTGTTGTAAGGTTGCAAAACCACGCATCAAGTTTTTGGCGCCGCTGCCGGGGAATAGTTATTGTTTAGGTTGAATTTTTATTTTATAGGTCTACTCACTAGATTCCTTTCTAGTGAGATTTTTATTTTTATTTTTCTAGGTTTTCTTTAGTCTATCTTTTTTTCTTCGTTTCTTTGTTCGTAACCATTACCATTCGACATCATGGAAGATGGTAATATCCTTAATCCCAACAACCCACCACCACAACAACCACCACCTCCTAGAGCCCGTACTTTAGGAGAGTATTCCCGTCCTAGCCACCATGGCTATCGAAACACCATTGAGCTCACTCAAGGAGCCAATGTCACACCCTTGCGATCCGACACCATCCGGTTGGTGCAAAGCGGATGCGCATTCCATGGACTTCGTTCCGAAGATCCTAATCAACATCTCAAGGACTTTCTCAAAATTGTTGATTCTATAGACCTTGATGTTGCCACTCGAGAGACGACCCGATTGCGTCTCTTTCAATTCTCTCTGCGGGACCAAGCTAGTCAATGGCTAGAGCGTCAACCCGCAGGATCCATCACCTCTTGGGATGATCTCACCACTCGTTTCCTTGCTCAGTTTTTCCCACCGGGAAGAACTACCAAGCTAAGGAAGGATATCTTGACGTTTGAACAACGTCGAGGCGAAACCCTCTATGGAGCATGGATTCGATTCAAGGACTTACTCCAAAAAGTCCCTCATCATGGCATAAATCTCTGGCTTCAAATCCAAATCTTCTATGACCATGTTGATTACCACACCAAGCATGCCATCGATCGAGCCGCCGGGGGCAGATTGCGCGACAAAAGCGCCGAGGAATCATGGGAGATCATTGATGAGCTTGCATCCGACGATGATGAATTGTGGCAAGTTTCCCACGACATACGCTCGGCGGTCAAGACATATTCATCGCCCGATACAGCCAATCAAATCACTGAGGAAAGCGTTAGTGAACTTGAGAAAAGGGTTGCATATCTTATGGAAAAGCAAAAGAGACCCTTAAGTCCACAAAAAGCAACAATTAACTCGGTCTCAAGCGTTAAGCAAATACCATTGTCCGAATCACCCCGTAGGGAAAATACTAAACCTTTCCATAAGCACGCTCAACCCAACTCACCACCTCAGGAACTTAGTCCAACATTCGAAGCTCGAATGAGAGAATACATGTCAAAACACTCCGAACGGTTGGCAAAATTTGAGGAAGCCGTCTACAAACAGAAGGAGGAAATGGAAGAGAAGATGGCGGAGATGATGAACCTTTTGAAAGAATACACAAACACAAAAGCTCCTGAAAAAGTGTTGGTGAGGAATGAAGTTGGAGTTCCCAACACTAAATTTGTCAAGGCTATCTCCGTCTTCTAAGAGGGCGAAAGTGATGAGAGAGGGAAATCCATAACTATGGAAGTTAACAAAATTGACCTCGTCCCACTTAATGATGGAAACACCAATGGCTGCAACTGCGATTCCGACAAGGGAAAGGAGGCGCCCTCTGAGGAGCGCCAATTAATAGAACCGCCAAAGTCACAACAAGTGAGGCATTACTTGAAGCACGATATAAACAAGGAGACCATAAACGATTGGGTGAGAAACTATCGACGTACTCATCTACCCAACAAGGAGTCCAAGAGAATAGAACCAGATGATGAATCCGACACATTACCCGGAGGACAATTGTATGAGTGCCTCATAAGACAAAAGTTAGTGGAAAAGCAGAAACTCTACGGGGTCTTCGAAATACCATGTAGCATTGGAAAACTCAAGCATCTGGATGCAGTGGCCGACCAAGGTTCCGACGTAAATTTGATGCCTTTATCCGTTTATGTCCAGTTAACCGACGAACTGCCATCCATCACCCATACTAAACTCTCCTTTGCAAAACATTCTTACGAGTACCCGTTAGGAATTACGGAAGATGTGTTGGTCAACGTTGCCGGATTCCTATATCCGGTCGACTTCATGATTATTGAAAGAAATGACATGAATATGCCAATAATCCTTGGGGCACCCTTTCTCGCAACCACTAGGGCACAAATCGATTACGAAAAAAGTACCATCCAAATGAAGAAGGGGAAGAAGACGATAAACTTCCCAACAATCCCACGTCATATACGAGATGTTGCTCTACAAAAGAAGATGGAAGCTAACCCCAATGTAATCCGTGGTAATGTTCGAGAGAAAATCCTTGCATGGGAGGCAAGGATTAAGAATTACAATGAAAATGAGATTAGAGAATGTAAGGGTGGAAATAATGATTATATTGAGGCTGGTGGGCAGCGCAATAACCCCGTCGAATTTACAAAGGGAGACTCAGTGCTCCTAAGGCATTCAGAAACAAAAGCACCTACTGATGAACCAAGTCCCTGGTGGTACGGACCATTCACAATTAAAAGTCTACACCAAGATGGGGTAGTAAGCTTAACTAGCAGTGGAGGAGGCGAAGTGACTGCGAATGTCGAGCGATTGAGACACCACCACCCTGATAACCAGGATTATATCTATCAGGGATACGTCATTATGAATGATGGAATCACATAATGTACGTGACTTTGAGTCTAGCTACAAGACTCGTTAATAAAGAAAAGCGCTTCTTGGGAGGCAACCCAAGCTTTATTTGTTTTGTGTGTTTATCTATTTGTTTGTTTGAATTTATTTGTTTCCGTATGTATGTTTGAATTTTATTATTATTGATTCATGTTCAAAACTAATTTGTGAAAATGCTTTATTTTGTTTTTAACTTCGTCTTAACTACATATAAAGGTATTTTGCAAAAGTTAAGTGTAAGGGAAATCTAAATCGGTTTATTAGAACACAAATGAACATGAATCGTAATAATAATAAATGAACATACATATTAGTATTTGTTTGAGTCAAATGCTTGTATCGAGTCATAATGATGTTTTGCAGGAATTCCAGGAAGTAAGGTATAGGTTTTTCCAAAATTTTTCCGGAAACGTAACATGAGAATTCTGTCAGATCATTTCTGACGGCGTCAGGTTTAATTTTCTGAAAATTTTTGAAGGTTTTGTTTTCATAAAAAGTTTTTATTAAATCTATAACTTATAATCTCCAGGAATCTGCAAAATTATCATTCCACAAGCATTATATCCTTATATATAGATTTATCCCGCCGATGTTATGCAGGTTTTCGTGTTTGTTTTCTCAGGTTTAACAGGTTATTTTGGACAAGGAAATGTTTTGGATCAAGCTTTTGGCGATGCATTAGTCATGGAGCTTCAACATTACTTTGGAAGAAGATCTAACCGTGTTACTTCATTATCCACCGAACGAATCAGGGGAGTATTTGATTTCATTCTTTTACTTTATACTTTTACATCTTGTTATTTGAACATTGGGGACAATGTTCATCTTAAGTGTAAGGGGGGGTAAAAGTACGATTAGAGAATACAATTGCGCTTGATTTTTGTTTGTTTAATAGTAGATGTGTAATAAAACTGAGATAAATACCTGTTAGGGTAATTTTAGTGCCAAATTTAAATTTTTTTTCAACATATAGGAGTGAAACTTTGATCTTAATGAGCGTCTCACGGATAGGAGTTATATGACTAGCACAAAAACCGTACCACTAAAAAATTTTCCACCCCCAAATATGTGAGGTTCGCCCCTAGAATTGGTAGGAAAAGCATTTTGCTATGATGTGTGTACCGGTAGCACTTAGATTCTAGAACTTGCGTTAGGACCATTCCAAGGCCACAAGTGAGACTACATTCGTGTAGTTAGATTTACTACATGATAAGAGGCATTAGGATTAACCCATTGTTTTACACCTGTGTTTTTGTTATAATTACATTGGCTACATTGGTCAAGTAATTCTCTCACACCCTTTGCGTTGTACTCATTTTTAGTACACGATACCCCTAGTACACCCCTCAGAGCCTATCTTTTCGTTTCGACCTTTAAGCATTTTACTTAAAGGAAGAATTTGTTACACCCCACTAAAATGTACACCCAAATCGCCTTAGCCTACCTTGTATGCACTCATTTTTAGTGCATTATTGTTACAACATTTGTTTAAACCCAAGTTAATTATCTAATTGATTACATGGTTGCTAATTCGAGTCATATCCTTGTACATATTGTTTTGGGACGATTGGGACTCATGGGTAAAGTACTAGTGTAATGGAGTAATGGGGAAGATCATCATTTATTAACCCCATATGTGCTAAATATTTTAAAAGTACTCCAAGTGTTTTGATTATCTTAATTCGAGTAATTAGAATAGTTATTTGTAAAGTTAAGTAAAAGTTCAAGTGTAAGGGGAATGCAACTCCCCTATGATGTATTATTTTGGATGGTAGGGTAAGAATGTATGCAGCAAAAAAAAAAAAAAAAAAAAAAAAAAAAAAATACAAAAAAATGAGAAAAAGAAAAGTAGAAAAAACATACGGACTACCATCCCGTTTCATTTTATGTTTGTTTTATGTTTTTGTTATTTTCTTTCATTAGCTTAAGATTGAGTCGAGTCTTGGCTTAGCAACATTGTATAGTACATGTAATTGATCAAGATCTTTAACTCGCCACCAGTAAAATATCCCTTATCCAACAAAACCGTGTTTTCCTTTTCCCTACACCTAACATTATAACCCATTTAAAAGCCCTCTTTGATAGCTTATCTTAGGTGCTTACGCCTAGTGGAGGAGGTTTTCGATCCTTTCCCAAGCCTATGGTAATCTATTTGCTATGACAGGTAGTGAGAGATATTATCCGTTTCCATTTATGAGATTTATTTTGATGACACTTGAGAGATGTGAGTATCTAAACACTACTTGTGAGGTGCTAGTATGTAATCTCCGTGCTTATTATGATTAAAGTGGAACGAATATTTGTTGTAATTACTTTTATGTTAGCATTAAATGACCCCTAACTTGTATTTTGATTAGAATAAAAGCGCATTTGCTTGAGGACAAGCAAATCTCAAGTGTAAGGGTATTTGATGAAGCGAAAAGTGTACCGCTTTTAAGGGGTCATTTAAGCCCTAAATCGTATTTATTTGATCAAATATTGCCCTAAATCGTTCCTTTTGTCATTTTAGGTACTTTTGAGGAGAAATCTGGAAAAGGAGGCATTTTGGACGTTTTTGGAGCATAAAAGTGAAGAAAACGGCAAAGTCTCAAAAATCGGCTGAAAGTTACCTTTGACGGCGTCAGATTTAACCCTGGACGGCGTCATGTTTTGGCAAAAGTGGTGGATGTGAAATTTACTCATGATAAGCCAGAGAAATTTGCATGGAAATTCTGACGGCGTCACCCTTTAATTTGATCAAGGTCGTCACGTTATAATTCAAAGAGGGACGGCGTCACGTTCATAGTCTGAGGGCGTCAACCCTTGATAGGCCAGAACGGATTTTGGAGAGCTAAAGAGGGACGGCGTCAAGAAGGTCATCCGGGAACCCTAAAAGCGGCGAGGTGACGGCGTCACACTCCATAACGTGACGCCGTCAGGTCCAAAAATCTATATATAGTTTTGCAATTCTTTGTCATTAGTGTGGAACTTATTGGGGAACTTTGTGTGTGAAAACCCTAGGACGAATTTGGAAGCTCTTTCAAGGCTTTTTGCCTTGAGATCTTCCATGTTACATTGAAGATAAGTTATCAATTAATCATTCAATATGTCTATGTGTTGTTTGATTCTATCTTATTCTTGTCTTTTGTTTAACATGTTAGGCTAGATTTATCTTGTGTTTGCTTAGATCTAATGAAACCTAGCTATTGATTATTGGTTATTAGTGTGTTGTTAGTTGTATTGGATGATTGTTCATCTATGTTAGGCTTAAGAAAACTGGCTAACTTCCTATTCGGTAACTTGCTTGAACATCTTAAGAAACATGAACCAATGAGTACTAAAGGTTTTTATGGTTGTATTTAATGCACAAGCGAATTCTAGTGATCCCATGTTAGGAGCTTCCTAGCCGGCTCGACATAGGAGTGAAGTAGGAGCTTGTAGAGTTGGGGAAGTACGTACGCCACCCCACGAATGGTATTAAGGAATACACCCGTCATCCACGCAACTAATACACACTAATCAACCGGTAAAAGATAGTTAGGGAGTAAGGAAATCTAAGTAAACACATTTCCCTCCACATAAGTTTTCACCAACTTTTCATTTTCGTTATTTTATTTAATTTGCATTCGTAGTAATTTGGGTTAGTTGACTAGCAACTAATTCCGCCCACTCTTTCAAACCCGAGATTTTACTTGCTTTCATAAAAATATAAAAACATAAAAAGAATCTTCTCTCACCCTTAGACCTATTAGAGTAGTTTTTCATACCTAACGAACACTATTCCCTGTGGAGAACGATCAATTCCCCGTACTTACCACTACACTATACTACATCGGTCAGGTACACTGCCTGGTGGGGTTGTAAGCCTCTTGAGATCCCTTGAGAGGTAAAACCTGTTGTAAGGTTGCAAAACCACGCATCAATTGCTGGAAAAGGAAGAATAATTGTGGGCAACATAGAATTTGACAATGTATCTTTTGTGATAGAACTTGGGCAGTTCAACCTTTTCTCAATATCACAAATTTGTGATACTCAGCATAAGGTGCTTTTTACTGAAACTGATTGTCTTGTATTGACTCCGGACTTTAAGATGCCTGAAGAACATCAGATTCTTCTTAAAGTTCCCAGACAACACAAAATGTACAGTTTTGATATGAAAGCATCTAATCCTGCAAAAGGTGCGACCTGTTTGATTGCAAAAGCTACTTTGGATGAATCTAAGTTGTGGCACAGAAGGTTAGGCCATGTGAATTTCAAAAACATGAATAAACTTGTGAAGAATAACCTTATGAGAGGTTTGCCTTCAAAATTGTTTAAAAATGATCATACATATGTGGCTTGTAACAAGGGAAAACAACATAGGGCATCCTGTAAGGTTAAATTAGAAAGACTAATTACTGAGCCCTTACATACCTTACATATGGATCTTTTTGGCCCTACATCTGTCCATAGTATAAATTATGCATGCTATTGCCTTGTCATTACAGATGATTGTACTAGATACTGTTGGGTGTTCTTTATGTCTAGGAAGGATGAAGCTACTCCTTTGATTCAAACTTTCATTAGACAGATTGAAAACCTTCTTGATAAAAGAGTTAAAATCATTAGGAGTGACAATGGCACTGAGTTTAAAAACAAGAGCATGCTAGACTTCTGTGGTAATAAAGGAATTAAGCAACAGTTCAGTAATGCAAGAACTCCTCAGCAAAATGGAGTTGCTGAGAGAATGAACAGGACACTTATTGAGGCAGCTAGGACTATGCTAGCAGATTCACTTTTACCCACAACATTTTGGGCTGAAGCAGTCAGCAATGCCTGTTACATCTTTAATAGGGTTAGAGTGACTAAGCTTCAAAACAAAACCCCTTATGAGCTTATGTTTGGCCATAAACCAGTTGTCAGCCATATAAGGCCTTTTGGGTGTCATGTAACCATTCTTGATACTTTAAGTGTTCTTGGAAAGTTTGAAGGAAAGTCAGATGAAGGGTTTTTAGTTAGGTATGCATTAAACAGTAAAGCCTTTAGGGTTTACAACTTAGTGTCCGAGAAAGTAGAAGAAAATCTGCATGTAAACTTTCTTGAAGAAAAACCCAATGTCAAGGGAATTGGTCATAGATGGATGTTTTATATTGATTATTTAACTGATTCTATGAATTATATTCCTGTCTCCAAGGAGAATCAAATTAACCCTATTGTAGGTACCAAAGAAGTTACTAACAATGCAGGTACCAAAGATCCTTCTAATACAGGAAACACTGATGATATGGCTGAGCTTGTTGTGATTCCATCTACAGAGAACAAGTCTGCTGCAGCTGAAGCAGAAATCAAAAATTCTTCTTCTCAAGAAAAGGATTCTGAATACAAATCTCAAGTTTCTGGCAAAGTAGTATCCCCTAACATTACCAGTACTTCCATCTTTAAGTCTGGTAGTGGTGCTCAACCAGACCTTTCTTCAAGTGCTGTTTGTGTTGATTCTGAGATGCCAGAACTTGAAGTATTTCCAAATCCTAATGAAGGTATCTTTGAAGGGGCTTCCTATGATGAAGGAGGCATTATTACTGATTTCAACAACTTACCCACTGAAGTGGAGGTAAGTCCAACTCCCACTCTCAGGATCCACACCATTCATCCCAAGAGCCAAATAATTGGTGATCACAAGTCTGCTGTTCAAACAAGAAGTAGAGTGCAACATCAGTCTGATTCACTTGCACTTATTAGCCTGATCAAGCAACAACAAAGGGTCAATCATAAGGACCAGCAACATTGTTTATTTGCTTGCTTTCTTTCTCAAAGTGAACCCACTACAGTTTCTGAAGCTTTAGGGGAGGAAAGTTGGGTAGAAGCTATGCAAGAAGAGTTGTTGCAGTTCAAGCTACAGAAAGTATGGGTTCTTGTAGACCTACCTGATGGAGCTAAAATCATTGGTACAAAATGGGTCTTCAGGAATAAAAGGGATGAAAGAGGGGTAGTAGTAAGAAACAAAGCAAGGTTGGTAGCACAAGGATACAAACAGGAGGAGGGCATAGATTATGATGAGGTCTTTGCTCCTGTAGCAAGAATTGAGGCTATCAGGTTATTTTTGGCATATGCATCATACATGGGATTCAAGGTGTATCAGATGGATGTCAAAAGTGCTTTTCTTTATGGCACTATTGAAGAAGATGTGTATGTACATCAACCTCCTGGTTTTGAGGATCCTGCTAACCCCAATCAAGTGTACAAGGTTATTAAAGCTTTATATGGTCTTCATCAAGCTCCTAGAGCTTGGTATGAAACTCTTTCACAGTTTCTAGAAGAACATGGGTATATTAGGGGTGTAATTGACAAGACTTTATTCATTAAGAGAGACCAGAAGGATATCATTCTTGTTCAAATTTATGTGGATGATATCATTTTTGGATCAACAAGAAAGTCTTGGTGTGATGAATTTGAAGGTTTAATGAAAAGCAGGTTTGAAATGAGCTCAATGGGAGAACTTACATTTTTCTTAGGACTGCAAGTAAAACAAAAGGATGATGGACTTTTTATTTCTCAAGACAAGTATGTTGCAGAAATTTTGAGGAAGTTTGAGTTATCAAATGTGAAGACTGCAGTTACTCCCATGGAAAATAAGGTGCCTTTAACAAAGGATGAAGATGCTGTGGATGTGGATGTTCACCTTTACAGATCCATGATAGGCTCCCTCATGTATCTTACTGCTTCTAGACCTGACAATATGTATGCAGTTTGTGTTTGTTCACGTTTTCAGGTACAACCAAAGACTTCACATCTTCATGCTATGAAGAGAATCTTTAGGTACTTAAAGGGCAAACCAAATTTGGGCCTTTGGTATCCTAAGGAGTCATCTTTTAACCTGACAGCTTATTTAGACAGTGACTATGCTGGTGCAAGCCTGGATAGGAAATCCAAAATAGGAGGTTGTCAATTCCTTGGAAAGAGATTGATATCTTGGCAATGCAAGAAGCAGACAATTGTGGCCAATTCAACTACTGAAGCTGAGTATGTTGCAGCTGCTCACTGCTGTGGACAAGTCTTGTGGATTCAGAATCAGATGCTGGACTATGGTTTGAATTTTATGAATACTGTTATCCACATAGATAATAAGAGTACTATCTGTATTGTTAAGAACCCAGTATATCACTCTAAAACTAAGCATATAGAAATCAGGCATCACTTCATTAGAGATTGCTTTGAAAAGAAGTTGATTAAAGTGGAGAAGATACATATAGATTTTAATGTTGCTGACCTGTTAACTAAAGCATTTGATGGTCCTAGGTTCAATTATCTGGTAGTTAACATTGGTATGATGAACCCCTAGTTTGAGTTAAGGGGAGGTCAAACTGTAAAGTATGTAAAGTATGAGTACTTACCAGCATTTAGGTTATCTTTAAGTCTTGTAGTTTTGTTTTTAGTTCTGTTATCTCAAAAAAAAAATAATAATAAATAATAATAATAATAAAATAATTTGTGTGTCTTCTATTTTTTTTTAGGCAATGCTGGATTAAGTATATTTTCACAAGTTGTTAAGTGAGACTATTGGAATTTCTCACTTGGTGGAGGTGCCTTGCACTGACACAACAAAAGGTTATCAGTCCACCTTGTCTCATCAACACAAGGACTGGCTAATCCTGAGCAAACGGCTAACAGGTAAAGATTGCTCAAATCCGTTTATGGCTGACAATTTGCCAAAAATTGTATGGTATTCAACTCACCATATCTAAGATAAGTGAAGAGTTGGCTAGCCCACAAGGTTATGGCTTGTGGTAAAGGCTGTGGAAAACCATAAATGGTAATCAATTCACCATGATGAGGTGCTTTTCCATCAAAGAATTGACTAGTCCAAAAGCAAACGGCTTTTGGTAAAGACTTAACAAATCCGTTGATAAGCTGATGATTTGCTAAAAATCATATGGTTGTTAATGTACCATGGTCTTACACACCAAAACATTGGCTACTCCAGTGGTAATGGCTATTGGTAAAGAGATTTCAAATCCATTACATTTTCAATGATTCACCTCTCATAGATGGTAACACATCTGGAAGTGATGAGAATAGTCTGGAACTTAAATGAATTTGATGTACATATAGTCAATGTTGCTGCAAAGACCATATCAGAAGAGCTTATCAAGATTCAAGCTGCTAGAAAGGTTCAAGACCTAAATACAATTCAAAGTGTTCAAGATTCAATCCTCAGAAAGCTAAATCAGAAGAACTTGAAGTTCATGGAGCATGAAGATCAAGTTAAGGGAGGATTGTTGGGAATTATCATACGATTCAAGAGAAGACAACTTAGGTCTGGTAATATATCAGAGTTAGGTCTGTTTGTGTATTAGGTCTGGTAATACAAAGTTAAGTCTGGTAGTCTGTTTAAGTCTGGTTGACTTATTATGTTAAGTCTGGTCGTGTTATAAGGAAAGTCTGTTAGAGATAAGTTAGGAAAAGATACAAAACGTGTAAGTATCTTTATAGAAGATTCGTGAATATCTTCTTAGTCGGTTAGCATTAGGGTTTCCTTGGTGTTATAAAAGGATCCCTAAGATTGTTAGTTCTGTGTATGAGTTGTACGAGTTTCACTATTGTGATTAAAAGTAATATACGAAGTTAGTGTTATCTCTGTATGTTCTTCATTGTTCTTGTTAAGTTTCCGCATTAACATTAACAATCTTTAAGGGTTTCTCACTTAGACTGGTTTGGATTTATCCCAACCATCTACTAGGTATTCAAGACTACTTAGAGATCCACATACAATTCGTGGACCAACAAAAACCATACTGCTTTCAACCATTTTGAAGGGATTAAGTGTGTAACAGACACTTAATCAAGATTTTGGTTTAAAGCAACCTCTGGTTGTGTGAGAACCAATGTTTTTAGTTATAAATAACTGCCTGTGTAAAGATAAACCTATTCAAAAGGCTTTCTTGATAGGGTTTCCAGCTCATAGCAATTGTTGCTTCTAACACAAGTGTTAGATTCACTTTTACTAGTTGTTCTTTCTATCAGATGTCCTTAGACTTGCTCATTATACTTAAAAGTATAAAATGATAGAAAGTGAGTTGTATCAGTTACTTTCTGATCAACTAAGTCATCAATTCAATGTGAAACATCATAATCAAGCTTCAAGAAAGAAGTTTTAAGGAGGTTTGAAATTCCCAAACTCTTTCTATCATAAAACTATTATGTCAGCAACTGTATTATCATTCTGCTACTTCCAACATTTCACTTGAAACATCCTTTGTGTTTATTTGTTCATACCTGAAATTGTTAGTCTAAAACTAAAAGAACAATGTACAAAGTACTTGTCTTGTATTAGAATAATTATAGGACTAACTGTATGAATAACACAATTTAAATTTGTACTAGCAGCACAAACTTTTGTAATAGCAGCATTAACTTATAAAGATAGCAGTACAATCAAAAATTTATATACAAAAACATATAGTTTTAAATCATTGAGGATTAAGCATTCTAATACTTGCTACCAAGTACTGAAACCTTCCAACATCAAAAGCTTTTGTTAGGAGATCTGCAAAGTTGTATTCTGAAGCAATTTTAAGAACTTGAATTAATCTTTTCTCATTGCAGTCTCTTATAAAGTGATGTCTAATTTCAATGTTTTTTGTTTTAGAATGTTGTACTGGATTTTTAATTATGCAAATAGTACTACTATTATCAATATGAATGACAGTGTTCATAAAATTGTACCCATAGTCAAGAAGTTGGTTTTGAAGCCATAGTACTTGAGAACAGCAACTTGCAGCAGCTACATATTCAGCTTCAGTTGTTGAAGTAGCCACAATGGTTTGCTTCTTACACTGCCATGAGATAAGTCTACACCCAAGGAATTGACATCCTCCAGTTGTTGACTTTCTGTCCAAGCTAGCACCAGCATAATCACTATCCGAAAATGCTACCAAGTCAAAAGGAGATTCCCTTGAATACCATAAACCCAACCTAGTTTGACCCTTGAGATATCTAAAAATTCTCTTGACTGTTGTTAAATGAGAAACCTTTGGAGTTACTTGAAATCTTGCACAAGCACAAACAGAGAACATGATGACAGGTCTTGATGATGTAAGATACATCAAAGAACCTATCATAGATCTGTATATGTGTATATCCACATTTTCTCCATTTAAGTCTTTAAGAAGTGGCTTCTCAGAGTCCATTGGTGTGCTTGCCATTTTTGAATCAGCAAAGTTGAACTTCCTAAGTATCTCAGCAACATATTTATCTTGACTAATAAATATGCCTTCATATGACTGTTTAACTTGCAAAACCAAAAAGAATGTAAGTTCCCTCATGGAACTCATCTGAAACTTATCATGCATAAGCTTCTCAAACTCCAAACACATCTCCTTCCTTGTAGATCCAAAGATAATGACATCCACATACACCTGTACTAACAAAAGATCACTCTTCTACTTCTTGATGAATAATGTCTGATCAATCTTGCCTCTTTGAAATCCATTTTCAATTAAGTAGGGAGCTAGTGTTTCATACCATGCTCTAGGTGCCTGATGATGGCCATAAAGAGCCTTTACAACTCTGTACACTTTGTCTGGATTGTCAGGATCAATGAACCCTGGAGGTTGTGATACATACACCTCTTCTTCAATAGTACCATATAAAAATGCACTCTTGACATCCACTTGATAAACTGTGAAGCCTAAAAATGAAGCATAAGCTAAGAAAAGCCTAATTTCCTTAAGTCTTGCTACTGGATAAAAAACCTCATCATAGTCTATCCCTTCTTGTTGTGTGTACCCTTGGGCTACTAATCTAGCCTTATTCCTAATCGCTATTCCCCTTTCATCCCTTTTATTCTTGAAAACCCATCTAGTGCCAATTACCTTTGCATCCTTAGGTAAATCAACTAGCACCCATACCTTCTGAATCTTGAACTAAAGAAGCTCCTCTTGCATAGCCTCTACCCAGCTTGAATCATCTAAGGCTTTCAGAATGTTCTTTGGTTTATCTTGTGAGAGAAAACATACAAACAAGCAAGAGTTTGAAAACTCATTTTGTTTTGAAGCATAAAGGGCATCAAGAAGCCCTTGTTGGTCTGAATACATCAGTTGTTGTCTTGTCTTCACACCTGATTGTACATCTCCAATCACATTTTCTAGGGAGTGGACTTTGTGAATCCTGGTGTATGGGGTTGAAGGAACTTGATAGTTAGGTGTGATATTGCTCAAATCCACCTTTCTATCTGAGAAATCTGCTTCATTTGAGTCTGAAAGGCCAGCAGTAGAATCATTTGGCCTAGCAGCAGAAAAATTAAGCCTAGCAGTAGAATGCTCTATCTCAGCAGCACTATCATTAGCAGAAATATTTTGTTGTTCCTTTGTTCCATCTTCCTTGTGTTCATCTTCAACATCTTCTTTAGCTTTACCAAAAGAAGATTCACCATTTATTGAACTTGAATCCACACTTGTACTTGACCATATTGGCATCATCACATAATCTTGATTTGTCTCCTTTTCTAACCTTGCCTCATCTGATTTTTCATCAGCTTTTGAACCTGAAAATTCATTAGTTTCTACAACAATAGCCACATAATTCATTGAATGGGTTAGAGACTCAAGATCAAATAGCCATTTCGGTCCTTGACCTTCTACATTGGATTTATGTTCTAAAAATTCCACATGTAGGTTTTCCACTACTATTCTAGTTCTTGTGTTGTATACTCTAAATGCTTTGCTATTAAGAGAATATCCAACAAAGAAACCTTCATCTGCTTTACCATCGAATTTTCCTAAATGGTCTAAGGTATTCAGAATTGTCACATGACATCTAAAAGGTCTAAGAAATCCTATTGCATGAGTTCTACCTCTAAAAAGTTCATATGATGTCTTATTGTGAGGCTTAACAACTAAAACTCTATTCTGGACATAGCAAGCAGTGTTGACTGCTTCAGCCCAAAAAGTTATAGGTAGCTTAGAGTCACCTAACATAGTTCTAGCAGCTTCTATTAGTGTTCTATTTTTCCTTTCAGCAACTCCATTCTGTTGTGGAGTTCTAGCAACACTAAATTCTCTCCTAATACCTTTCTCTTTGCAGAATTCATCCATAACTCTATTTTTGAACTTTGTCCCATTATCACATCTAATGACTTTTACTCTTTTGCTTACTAGGTTTTCTATCTCTGTAATGAAAGTCTTAAGGATGCTAGGTGTCTCATCCTTAGTAGCTAAAAAGAAAACCCATGTAAATCTACTATAGTCATCAGTAATAACTAGACAATATCTCTTATGTTGCATACTTCTAACATTTGTAGGACCAAATAAGTCCATATGAAGCATAAACAATGATTGATTAATAGAGTTAAAAATCTTGGGCTTACAAGTGGCTTTGTGTTGTTTGCCTTTAAGACAAGCAATGCATGTTTGATCATTTTCAAATCGTTTTTGAGGTAAACCTCTTACCAAACCATTCTTTACAATCTGATTTATGGTTTTGAAATTAATATGACCAAGCCTCCTATGCCATTTGAGTGACTCTTCTAATGTAGCTTTTGCAATCAAACAAGTAAGAGCCTCTTTAGGAACAATGTTCTTCATGTCTACACTGTACATATTGCCCTTTCTAGGAATTTTAAGAAGCACTTGACTCTCATCAGGCATCTTAAAATCAGGAGAAAGTACAAGACATTCAGTGTCACAGAAAAGAACTTTGTTCTTTTTGTCACACATTTGTGAGACACTAAAGAGATTATACTTAAGTTCTCTTACAAAGTATACATCTTCAAAGTCTAAATTTCCAGTTTTAATGGTACCTTTACCGAAAATTTTGCCACCAACACCTCCTCCAAAGGTAACATAGCCTCCATCTATTGATTGAAAATCTGAGAGATAAGACTTGTTTCCGGTCATGTGCCTTGAACATCCACTATCTGAGTATCCTTGATCCTCTTATTTATCAATTAAATGTTCCTGCACAGTAATAAGGAGTATTAGTTTCCTTTGGGGACCCAAGCCATTACTGACTTGGATCTGCCTCTTGCATCAATGAAATTTAATTTCTTAAGAACAGTTGATGCAACATTGGATTTAAAAATCCAACATGCTGAGGCCTTAACAGCATTTGCCCTGTTTCCCTTAGCAGTAGTATGAACCACATGCTTAGCAGCAGAAACTGTTAGCTTTGTAGTTGTTCCCTTTGGTTTCCAAACTTGTTTTTGAACCACTGCTTTTGTTTGAATGGGCCTTTGAACAGTTTTTGATGCATTTTTATAAGTTGTTTTTGCATTTTTAACTGTTGGCCTTGGGTTAACAGTCATGAATGGACTAGCAGCAGAAACTGCTTTTGAAACTACTCTGGGTTTTGTTTTCTTAGACTTAGAGTGAAAGTGAGTTTGAGAAGTTTGCCTTTTCAAATTCACCCTATTGTTTTCATACCCATATACCCATTTGTTACAAAAAGCTGCAAGATAATCAAAACTACCACATGAATAACAAGCTTTATTATAAAAGTAAAAGTCATCACCTAATTGGTTAGACTTGAGGTCATTCCAATTTCTTTGGTTACCTCTGGGATTGCTAGTAGATCTATATTGTTCATAATATTTAACTGGTTGCCTAACATGTTTAATGTTTGTTCTAGGCTTAACAGTATCCTTTTTGATCACTTTAGGAACCCTTGTTCCTGCTTTCTTAACTACTTCAGGTTTAGACATAACCTGTTCATCTTCATCACTATCAGTTGTACATTCCTCAACAACTATAGCATCTGCTTTCCTATCAGAGGACACCTTGTCCTCAGAAAGTGAAGTTTTAGGTAAACTCTCACTTACTTTCTCTACCTTAGGGCTCTCAGTAGACTTGGAACCATATTCCATTATTGGTTCTTGAAACTCAGCAAATCCTGTGTGTGCTAGGTCAATACCTGGAGGTGAAGGAACACCTCTGTATGGTGGAGGAACAGATTTGTATCCTAAACCAGACTTAGCTTTATTAATTACTTGAGCTTCCCAAATTTTATTAATTCCCTCTGAGGCATAAGCCAAAGCATCTACTGTTATCTTAACATTTTCAGTTTTATTTTTGTGCTTTGCTAGTGATTCATTCAGCACAATAATACATTCATCCTTGAACTCTATGTTTCTTTTTAGAGCATTCATGTCATTAGAAAACTTAGATTCATTTCCTTGAAAATGCAAGATTTGTTTTTCAAGAACACCTGCACCTCTTTTATGATTAGCTAAATTAGCTAATGCATCATATAACTGTTCTAGTTGATCATCAAATCTCTTTTTAAGATCTTTATAGGCTTTAAGAGCAGAGCATGATTCAGTACATTTAATTATGGAATTTACCTCTGAATCAGAAAATGCCATTAGTGCAGTCTCAGTGGCCACCATTGCAGCTTCTTTTGGTGCTTCCTCCTCATCAGTTATGAAGCTCCAATCATAGTTAACACCATCTATGGGTAGCATAGCCCTTGGCTCTTCCACTGTGACTTCCTTCTTCTTCTCTTGCCTATACCATGTGCTTCTATTATCTTGCTTCCTTGGGTTTCTACATTCTTTAGCAAAGTGTCCTAACCTGTGACAGTTGAAACACTCTACCTTCTTCTTATCAAACCCAGCAGTTTCATTACCATCAATGGTAATCTGCTTACCAGTTCTCTGCCAGAACTTCTTAGCCCTCATGCTAAGTAAAGCAACCTGCCATTTGATGTCCATCTCGTCTAAATCATTATCATCCAACTGATCAAGATCTTCATGAGTTAGAGGAGAACCACTAGTTTGACTAGACATGAATACATAGAATGCTGGATCTCCAAGTCCAGCAGCATTCTTTTGTGAACTAGTAGTAGGACCACCATAGTTAGCAGTAGAAACACCTTCATCTTCATCTACCTCTTCTGACTTACTAATACTAGGAGATGACAAGAGTGCCACATTCCCATAACTAGTACTATAGTTTCCAGACTTCTTTAGACTTTGTTCAACAATTTTGAAGTTGTTATACAAATCATTGAGTTTCATGGTTTCAATGTCTGGTTTGTTCATCCAGACAACCACATGAGTATGGAACTCATCAGGTAGGCTTCTCAAAAACTTCATGTTGAGATCTTCCTTGGCTATCTCAACCCCAACACAGCTAACTGACTGACAAGCTTATGTAATCTAGAGAACAGCTTATCAAGTGATTCATTGCTATTTGAACTAAAATTTTCAAATTGTTGTTTCAGCAATGTCTTCTGTGTTTTCTTGGTAGTTTCATTACCACCAAACCATGCACAAATCTCTTCAAAAAGAGTTTTTGCATCAGGATACTTGCTAAAGGATAGCATATGATCAACAGGAATGGTCATAAGCAACAAATTTCTTGTTTTTTGATCATTTCTCTTCTGTATCCTTTCATCATTTGAAACTGGTCCAGTATTTCTTTTCCTAATTGTTTTGCCTTCAAGGATAACATCTGAATAACCTAGTGTAAAAGAATCACCATACATAATGATATCCCAAAGAGCATAATCTTGAACCATGAAGTATTGCTCAATTCTTAACCTCCACAACTCAAACTCATTCTGTTTGATCATGGGCAACTTTGCAGCAACATTTGTAGCAGTATCTTGTGCGTCCATTTTTGCTTCTTCTTCTAAATCAACTATATCAGCCTGCTCTGATACCAACTGAGAGGAATCGATACACTGTAAGGTGGTTGAACCTTTGGTACTTTGTGTATATGATATGTTGAGTTAATATGATTAAGTATGCGGAATCTACTTAACCACACTTAGAAGGTTATTTGTATTATGGAAATGGAACGGTTATGTTTGTTATTGAACAAGGAACATATATAGTTTATCACCAAACGATTCAATATTATTCAAGATAGTACGAGTGATCTTCAATATCACTAGGGTTACAAAACCTTGAATCTTATGTTTTTATGACTTATGATATTGTTGTGTTTGTTCTATGTTCTTAACAGATATGAAAAGTTCTTAATTAGTCACACTATTAGACACACTTATATCTAGTCTAAGATCTTTCTTTTATAGCACAAGAAAGATATTTACAATATTGTCAAGTCTAATCGAACACATGCTTTGAGAGTGTCAGTCATTAAGATGCAACATGTATCTATGTTTACAACTTGTTCTGTGAATATAACATAATGACTGATCACATTGGGTAAGATATTATCTACCGTGTATTGTTGACTTTAATACACATAATATCTTTGTATACTTATCTACTCAGCAGCAGAATCTTTCAATAGTTATCCACTTAGCAGTAGAAAGTTCTTCACCAGCAGCAGAATCATTCAGCAGTAGAATGTTTAACGCTAGTAGCAGAATCAAATGCTCTAGCAGTTGAATGATACTTAAGAGTATTTCTTGAGCAGAACCCGATATTAAACTTCTTGAATATTTAATTCCCAATAATTTCCTTGTAGGCACGCTCATATGACAGTTTGTTATACTTGCATTCCTCGGTTTTTTGATCAATTTGTCTAAAATATGACACGTTTTCTTTTTCAAGTTTTACAAGAGCATTTTAATTTTTGAAACAATTTCAGAGGTCTCAGCTCGCAGTCTTTCACCGTCTTCAATAGAATATGTTTGTAAAATAATGGACATAATATCAGTGGACATAACTGCTTCTAAGAGAGAATCATTTAAATTTTCCAAAACATTGATTTGCTCAATAGATTCATTAACCTTCTTTACCAGGGATTTGTGGTCCTTGAAAAAGTCAACTATTTTAGTTAAAAATGCTTTTTCAAAATGAATTACTCGAGCATTAATGTTATTAATTTGAGGAGCAAATTCACTTTCAAGAATCTTTTTCAACTGTAAATGAACCGTTGAATTCCAATTGTTCTCAATTAGTCTCATTTTAGATTCTAAAGTCGTTTGAAGTTGCCCAATTCTGGTTTTAATATCATCAAGAAATCCTCTGGCAGCACTTGTGTTAAAAGTGTTGTTTGAGGACATCTGTTCCATTTTTGAAAGAGATTTGGAAACAACTAATGGTTTAGAAACTAGTTTTGAGATGCCTCGGTATTTGGAAAACTCATATGTTTGTTTTTGTGGAACAAAAGTAATTCCAGAAAGTTTGTTCAGTCTGATGTAATCAATTGATTTCTGGTCTGGATTCTTTTGTTTCATTTTGGTTTGACTCTCTTCAGCAAGTTCTATCGTTTCCACATAATCATGAACAATAGGAGGATCATGTTTGGTATATATAACATTTCCATTGTACAAAACATTCTGTTCTTTCTGAGCTTTCTTGAGATTGTAAGGAGTTTTGTTACCTAGAGCCATTTTTTGTTTTGTGTGGTAAATCGGATCAGTTTGACTAGTAATCATATGAATTGTTTGACTTGAATGACCCGTTTTAACCAGTAAGTTTTCTAGTTTTTCGATCATATGTTATGATTCTATGATTTCGTCCAAAAGTTTATCTTCTTTCTTTGCAAAGTCCTTTTTCAGCTCGTCCCATTCTTTTTCAAGATTGGTATAAGCTGTTTTTTGTTTTGAAAGTTGGTTTGTTAAATCAAAAATTTCTTGTTTTAAAGAGTTGATGGTTTTTGTTGAACTAATTTGAAGATCATCAAATTTGGTTTGCAATTGCCTATCTTTAACAAGTAACTTCTTATAACCAATTTCAAATTCTGAATCGCGTTTTGTATCAATTTGAAAACTTTTTTCATTTTCCTTGTATCTCTCAAGCTCAGCGGTCAATTTTTCATTCGCGGCCTTAACATCGCGATTGGCCTTTTTCACTTTCTCAATTTCAATGCTACAATTATTCAATAATGATTCAAATAGAGCATGTGTTTCCTTGTCATTCTCAGCATGCTGTGAAATTGAGCCTCCAATATGATTCATATCTGGAGTTGCTGAAGGAATATTGCTACCACTCGGCGTATCCAGGTATGTATCATAAGTGGGTGCTGGAGTCTCAGAATGTTGTTGCTTATGAGGAGACATATCAAATATATCATTATCGTGGCATGTATTGAAGGTTGGTACCTCAGAGAGTGCACTGGTGTCATAAATAAGAGGTGTGTCAGAATTCGTGTCGTACTTAGCCTCCTGAAGATTTTCCATAAAGATGCAGTTTGCATTGATATCCTCTCGATCTTCCATTTCATCCATGAGAGCCATAAAATAATTTTCCTCGGCATTCAACTAAAACCCTGCATCTTCCTTTTGTGCCAACAGCAATGCTTTCTACAGATATGACCTACACCTTGACAATTGAAGCACTTCATCGGATTACCCTGATTCACATTTCCATATGTCCCAACAAATGGAGCTGCCACATTCCCAATCTGATTACCCACTATCTGATGCCCAACATTCTGACCCCTCTGATTTCCAACAAACTGACCCATCTGATTCCCTGCATACTGAGCCAACTAATTACGTGCATACTATCCTGCATTCTGCATATTCTTATTGCCTATGTGAAATCCAGTAGCATATCCCTGCTGATTTCCAATAACTCCAACCATTTGTCCTACTTGACCCATATTGAAACTCGGCAGAGCAATCTGCTTATTGCGAGTATTCGATGAAATCCTTTGGTTGCTGTTTGTTGGTGTAGAATAGCGTCCTTGGAATGCCTTTGTCAAATAAGCAAATGCTTAAGTCAAAGCAACCGTAGATTCATAATTGCCAGTGAACTCTGGTTCTTGGAATTGTGGATATTGTTGTTGTGGAATAACATGTTGTTGTTGTGGGTAGAATTTTTGTTGGTAGACTGGTGTTGGTTGTGGAATGTATGGTGGTTGCATGTAGTTGTGAGTGGAAGATGATGATGGTTGATGTGGTGTGTTCACTGGAAAAGATGTTGGTGTATTAGCAATTAATGCAAGAGGATCATTCTTTTTAGCGAGTAATTCCGCCCTTACTTCATTTGCCTCAGCTTGGTTTTGCTTTAAGAAGTCATACAGCTGATCATAGTTAACTTCATGCAAGTTCTTTGTCTGATAAACAATGGTGACATATCTTCCCCATTCTGGTTGCAACTCGTTCAGAAACTTGGTGTTGTTAGCTATGTTCTTTTTTGTGAGGTTGCGTCTGGATAAGTCATTCATGATCTTACAGAACCTGTGATAGTACGACTCTATTGAGCAATTGTGTTTCCATTTCCTGCTTTTCGATGTCTGTCTCGTACATTAACCTTTTGACTCTTTCCCAGACTGCATAAGCACTTCCTTCACTATCCATAGTTGCATAAGTCATTTCGGGTAGACCAAGAACGACAAGATGAAACGCCTGATCATCAGCTGCAATTTGTAGTTTGTCATCCTCAGTGTACTCAGCCTCAGTCTGATCTCTGTAGAATGGTTGTACTGGGGGGTTCCATTAGGATCTCCAGGGTCTAGGACTTGTCGTGGTTTAAAGGGTCCTTCCAAAACGGAATTGACAATAAGTTTTCCATTTGATTTGCTCTTAAGATAGCGCATCATACGACTAGCCCACTGTGAATATCCACCCTTTGACAGCATGGGAGGTCGGTTTTCAGCACCGGCTGCATGGATATCTTGCTGAGTTGCCATTAATTAAGGTATGTGTGATAAAGTTGATCTTCGATCGGTTCAACGATATAGGAGTTGTGTTTGATGAAAGTTAAGTTTAGTTGTTGTAGTGAAATTTTGGTCTTAAAACTTAAAATCGTCGATAACTTCTTTCCAGAGCGATTTCAGGCTTCAAAAATTTCGTTACCCGACAAAGTCGGGTACCCTCACAATATTAAGGCTGTTCCGGTCGTTTTGGCAGGTATCTCGAAGAAAGGGGAGTTACGGTTCAAAAGTTATGGCCGTTTGAAGTTTTGTCATAAAAAGTCAAACAAAAGTCAACTTTTAAGGTTCAATTGTGATATCCCTGTTCCAAGTTCGATGACACTGTTCCAAGTTCGATGAATTTGACTTTGTAAGTTCGATGAGGTTGACTTTTCCAAGTTCGATGAGATTGACTTTGCAAGTTTTATGAAAGTTCGATGAAAACTGCAAGTTCTATGAAACTGCAAGTTCTATGAAACTGCAAATTCTATGAAACTGCAAGTTCTGTGAGATCTATCTAACTTATACAAGCTAGAAGATTTCCCCTTAGTCGAAGTATTTCACAAGCTTATACAAGCAAGGAATTTACTGAGTAAACCCCAAATCGTGTTGAAGAAGTGCCGTTGATGAAGTTCGATGAGACCCTAAACTTACAAGTTCGATGGACCCTAAACTTTACAAGTTCGATGATCCCTCAACACAAGTTCGATGAACCCTTAAGGACAAGTTCGATGGATTACCAAAATCTTCAAAAAAAAAACACGTTTTTTCACCAGATTTTCAGTTCCAAAACGATTCTTTTGTTCAAAACACTTCAAACACACTTAACTTTCAAGAAAGTTTAGACCTTTAAAGATTATAACAAGATTTGAAGAAGTTCAATACCTAGCCAAACTTTCAAAATGGTACGAACCAACCTTTTAGACGAATTTTATACGATCTTTTTGTTAAATCTCACTAATAAGCACTAAAACTATAAGAAAGACAACAACTTTTAACCTAACAAACGTAAAAATCAAAGCTTTTTATAGAAAAGCACACGTTTTTATGTAAAAAACGCAACTTTATCTAAGTTTTAACCAAAAAACGAAACACAAACTCTCCTAAATCATTGTTAGGCGATTGATACCAATTGTAGGACCATAAATTATCAACTCTGTCACGTATATTAAGCTCGTATTAGGTGACAACAAGAGAGATGTATGTGAACTTAGAGCGAAAACGTAAAGAGAGAAGGAAGAGAGAAATTTTATTAATAAAACACACACACTACACCTTGAAGCACACCTCACAAATGAGGTATATGGTGCTATTTATACATAAAATGATGGCACCCTAATGGGCTTGGCCATGGGCTTCGTTTAGATTGGATTGGACTTAGATTCTGTTAGTTTTAATAGACAAATATTAATGTGTGTATGTCTAGAATCGAACTCGAGACCACGGGATTGCACACATTACATATGAGGAATTAATGTATAATAATTAATATATAAACCGTTATGTATTTAATTATTAAAAAAAAAAATAACGACTAACAAACGTTAAGTAATTAATGGGAATTGACTAACGACCGTTAGGGAATAAAGGAAGGATTATAGATGAAATTAGAGGGACAAGAAGGTTCCGAAATCCTTAGGGATCCCTATGGCCGGTCGACAATAGGCTTAGGAAACCCATTCCTTAGCCAACTTGTTCTCCAAGATTTCTAAGTCTATAAATACAATACCTAGGGTTATTGTTTCAACACTCTTGCACTCTTGCTATAACCCTAAATCTTTTTCCTCTTCTTCTTTATTTTTTGGTCGATCCATATAATCCCTTGTAGGGTCGATCCAAGTTTTTCATAAACAAAATTTGTTTGGTTTATTTTTGTTTTCAAGATCTAGCAATCTCATTAATTCGGTTATAGTACGTGTGTACAAGATTGTGGTATCAACTCATTATAGTTGATATTCTTAGATTGAGATACAAAAAGGTAAGGGATATCTCGTTAATCCGTTCTTGTTATTTAAAGAAGAAGATTGAAGTTTGATTCTTGTTCTTGCTAGAATCAAAAGTTACGTTTCTTTATTTTTCGGTTAATCTTTATGTGTTAAAATAGATCCTACGCTTCCGCATATGTAATATGATTACCTGATTAATATATATGAACTAGTCATGATTATTAAATTACAGAAACACATAAAAAACTAATCTTGGATTAAGGTTTTATGTTACTCGATTTTTTAGGGTTTAAAAAATTGAAACCCTAATTTTTAGGGGAGGGGGCTGATGCCCTTATTAATTAAAAATTAGTTTTGTAGTTTTGAAACCCTAAAATAGTAACATGTTTATGTGGTTAAAGGTTACGTTCCTTGTGACTTGGATTAATCCATGATGAAACATGCATGTTTATCATGGATTAGATTTGATTAATTGTTAAGCTAATTGTCACATGTAATTATGATAGATCAAAAATTGGGGAAGACCTTAATTAATTATATTAATGAATCTATGATGTGCTATTTGGTATATGTTTGCTAAGACTAACGCAATCGATTCGTCGATGCATGTGGCTCACCTACCATTGTAGGGGATAATCTTAGTTAAATATATGCATATTGAAACATAGAAGATTATTAATAGGTTTTTTCAACAAGTTTGCATGTGACTACAATATTTAATTGTTAAGATTATGTGTACTTATTTGGTTATTTATTTTTATTAATTACTTGATTTTTTGTTTAAATTGTATGACAAGATTGTAAGCAAAAAAGGGTAATTTTTTGAATAGAAAATAAATTGACTAAATAACTATGAAACTTGATGTGATAAATTATACATATTGCAAAGTCTTATGTGCCGACAGTGGTTCGCTTCGCACGGTAATTTGCTCCCAGGCGAGACTAGCAATATTATAGTTTATAACATGTTTTTTTTAAGACTTAAAATCATAAACATTTAATTGAGTGATGAGTTTTGTACCAATAGTGTGAACGGCTCACCCAGTTTTGACAAACTATAAGAGAGGTATAAGGAGGATTGACATTAAATTGTCAAACCGAAAGAGACGCGTTTTTAATTGGCTTTTAGTGCTGACGTTTGTCTCTCCGCTCCTTTGTGCATCTAATTGGAGCTACCAAGTAAGCTATTTTATGTACAAATTCATCTTAAGGGTGAATTGACCTCAATTCCACGTGCCACTTTATGGTAATTATCCAAATAACTTTTGTCTTTTGACTCATGCAGTAGTAGGATATAGTGGGCAATAATCGTAGGTAATTCTTTGATTGGTGAACCCAATACCTCAATTAAAACTTTGTTGATTTAAATCTTAGCCGAAAATTGGTAAATAAAAGGGTTTTGAAAACTTGTGATACGAAGATTTATGCATGCTTCTTCGTACATATTTTGATTGACACATCAAAATTAGTACCCTAAAATTTAAGTTCATGCCATCTAATTATAAGAAACACTTGAAGTTGTAATTTAGCTTAAGTGAGACCTTGACTAGATTACAATGACAAGGTAAATTTCCGTTAATGCGTGAGGCCATATATGGAAAATTTGCAGTTTCTAAATTAGACGACTTAATTGAGTTGTAAGTGAGACCTATAAACTTAAGGCATGGGATGGGATGAAACATGCTTACTTTGAAATTTGTATTTGGCAAATGTAAATCCCATAATGATCTAGGAGTCAGAAATTGTTTGCCGATTATTGTTCGACAGATTACCATATTTTGTACTTTCATTAATAGTAGATCAATTGATGTAGTGAAACTATGAAAATTTGGATCCTAGTTTTCAAGAAAATTCAATGGTTATATGAATATTTCCTTGGGTATTTTATTTTCTTGAAAAGATTGTATTGTCGAAAATACTAAAATTGAATTTTGTAAATTCTTTTAAATGTATTAATGCAATATTAAACCGTAAACATGGGATATTCTTTTATTGGTAAATTGATCTACACCTGTAGGGGTTTTGCCTAGAGTCAACGTTACTAAAAGAATAAACCTAGTCTCCTTTCTATGAGAGAAAAGTGAGACTTAATCCTATTCTTTTTCATGAATGAGAAAGGTATGATAGGAAAATTAGAATTGTCTAAATTCTAATAAATAACTCATAGCAAACTTTAATAGTTAAGAAAATTGCTCATTTTCTGAGTTATTAAATTAGAAGCTAGACTAATTACCGCAAAAATTGGTAAAAGGCAAACTAGCATAATTTATCTAGTTGTTGTGCTTTGACCACTTAAAGATGTTGCATACCATTGTGGGGATGGTAGACATATTAAGGAAAAATTGCATGCCCAATTTTTAAGTTAATTGTATTGATGGATAGTCCATCATCTACATAGTAGAATACACTCTTTTTAATACCTAAGTAATTGTTACGAATGGGTCTTCTCAAAGGTGTAGGAAAGTTAATAGCACACTATTTGCTTTTACTGGTTAGAGTAAACTCCAAAATACATCCCTGTGGTTTACCCCATTTCGCATCATACATCCCTCTTGAAAAAGTTGCAACATATACATCACTCCGTTAGTAAAAGTTAACCTATATACATCCACGAGGACGAACGGTGCAAATTTTGTGTCGTTTACTTGGACACGTAGCAGTTAAGTAAGGGTATTTCTGTCATTTATCTTTCCCAGCTACTTCACCACTCTTTTAATACCTTTTTCACTCAAACCCAAATCATAAACACAAATCAAAATCAAAACCCTAAATCATCTTTGATTACACACAACTGTACAAGAGAAACCACCATTAATCCTCTTCGCCAACAACTTTAAACAACTCATCGTCTTCCACAACAACACTCAAAAAAGAACCTTTCAAATTTCCCAAAACCCTAAATCATGGCGTCACTGTCTTCCACACTCCTCCGCCGCGCCCGCTACCTTTCAATTGCAGCAGCCACCGCCACAACCACCGCCGCCACCACCACCACCACAACCCCAACCACTATGACAATCTCCAAAGCCAAATCAAAACTCCGCACCGAACACGACACAAACAAAGCACTAGACATCTACACAACAGTCCAAACCAACCACTCATCATCTTCGAAAAGCTAATAGAGTCTCACAAAAATGACCCACGTATTAAAGATGAACAGTTTATATCTTCTTTGATCAAGTCTTATGGCATTGCTGGCATGCTTGATCATGCTTACAAGACTTATGATGAAATGGGTATCTATATGTTAGGAATATAAATATTCATATGAAGGTTCGGTCACCCCGAGTATCTAATTAGCATCTACATAGCTCGTAGGCTTATTTATATAAGCTTAGTATTATTAGTATTATTAGTTTTATTAGAATAGTCGTATCTATATTTGTGGAGTGGGTCGGGGCTTTCCCCACTGTCAGCTCACTCCACAGCCCACTAGGGGCACCAATATGTAGAAGTATAAATACCCCTTCCCACACTTGGGAAGGGTTGGAACTCTTGTAACATTTCACATAGTTAATCTAACTTTCCAGGTTTTCTCTCAACAAGAGTCTCCCTCTCTCTCTCTCTCTAACATCTCACTAACTCACCATGGAAATCTTGATCTTTCATGAACCAAGACCACCCGAATCAACCACACAATCAAGATGGGTATTTCCTACAATTGGTATCAAGAGCCATGGTTTCATCTTGGTCAGATCTGTGGTCAATGGTTTAATTCGGTTTGATTGTGTGTCGGTTGTAATTTTTGGTTCGAACATTTCTGCTCAAACTTTAGAATCCACATGTCTTACAAGTTGCTGCTCATACCAAATTTTGTCAAACCAAATTTTGTGGGCCTCAAACCATATTTTTACAAGCTGCTTAATCTATATTTCATAGTGGGCTTCCAATATTTTTTTTCATAAGCATTCATTCTTGCGGCTAATTTGTCTTTAACAGCTTTCAAGATGTTCAACTTGTGTGTTGATTTCATGTTTTTTGGTTCGAACCATTGAGTGGGTCTTGATTTGTGGTCTCAATATCTCACTGCCAATTTTCTGTTACTTCATATGTTCGAATTGTGGCAAATCTGTTCATACAACAAATCTTACTCATTAATACTTACAAGTCTTGAGTGCTTTTTGTTTCTGTTTTGGGCTTAAATGAATTTGGGCTTTAGTTGTCCACTGATACATACTTGTGACTTGTGGTGATATTTGGTGGTTGTTGCTTCTGGGAGCAGCAGATGGGTATTCTTGTTTGGTACTTGGTTTTTTTTTATTGTTGTTCTTGGAGATGATGTTTTCTTGAATGCTGCTTGTGTCAAAGAATGTTGTTCTTGAATGCGGTTTGTTATGAAAGAGAAAAACACAGATCCGGTTTTTAAGGAAAGTACGAAAGTGACAGGTTTGACTGGTCAAAGACGCGGTTTGTCTATTGGCTCACAAACTCGGTTTGTCTGTTTAACCCTGGACTCGGTTTGTCCATACAGTCATGAACTCGGTTTGTCCATACTGTCATGAACTCGGTTTGTCCACATTACCACGGACTCGGTTTGTCTGTTTAACCATGAACTAGGTTTATCATGGATTCGGTTTGTCTATCTGTTCGTGAATGCGGTTTGTCTACCAAACCAGTAAAGTCAAACCTAATCATAGATAAAGAAGGAGAGAAGCAGTAAAACAAACCCAGACCTAACAAACATTACAACATAAATCCAAAAAATCACAAAATGCTCTAAGATTACTGCAACAAAACTCAAGTACAACACCTAAATCAACTCCAACCCGAATACAAATCGTACAAGATCAAATCCATCTTCTATTACACTCACTGATTATATACAACAATATAATGCTCGAATCATTTTACAACAACTAATTCAAAACTACATTATCACAACAAATCCTAAAATCTAACCTACCTCTCTCAATCGCGACTTCAGTCTCCAGTTCGGTTTGTAACAAACTAATTTTTACAACAATACAAGATTACATCAAATGAACCTACCCGAGACCTTCTCTTGGAGATCTTGAAGATGCGGCTTGTTTGTGGTATAAACGTGCTTCGGTTTGTGTTTGCCAGCCGGATTTGAGCTTAATGACTATTAAAAAGGGGTTGTGACTGAAAAGGTGTGGTATTCGATGGTTATGGAGAGGTATGGTTAGGAGATGGTTGGTTGTTACTCGTGTGAGTGGTGTCGCAACAATTTTTGATGGAGAGATAAGTTGGATTGATTGACTGCGGTGATTATATGATTTGTGTTTGCCTGATTTGGGATTAGGGTTTGTGAGGTTGGAGGTGAAAAGGGATGAGAATGGGGGCGGATTAGTTAATAGTTAGGGTTTGACTTGTGTGTTAAATGGGATTTAAATACCCGAAATATTAGGGTAAAGGGTGATTTGGATTAGCTATTATTTCATGACAAGGGCCGGATTTAGTATCAATGGGCTAATCCGAATTTTTAATGAAGTTGGATTGAGCTTGATCTAGTATTAGTTTTGGGCCAAGTTTACTTGGATTGATTGTGGACTGGTATCCAAGGACGTTTTTGTTAATGTTGGTTGGGCTGGATTTGAATTTCTCAATTTATCACTTGCTTGTTGTTGATAAATTTGGTATGTTGTTGAATATCTTCGGGCACAACTTTTGGGCAACGATTTTGATCGAGCTTCATGTTTCCTAGATTGATGAGTAGTGATATATTTGGGTATATGATGGTCAATGTGAGTTCAGCGTTGTGGATTCGCCAACACTTCCTATTAGTACCTACGACTTGAGTGAGCCTGCAATTTGATGTTTACGATTTGAGTTATAGTTGTCGAATTACAATTTGTTTAATTGCTATTTGTCATGTTGCGCTTTGACTTGTTGCGCCTTGACGGATTGCGATTTGACCAGTTACGATATGACGTTGCGAGTTGACACTTGCGATTTGACTTATTGTGACTTGGTTGATTGCAATCTGACTTGTTGCAATTTGACAATCTGTGACTCGACTTGTTGCGATTTGTTCAAGTTGTGATTTGACTCCTGTGACTTGAATTTCGAAGATTAATATTGCACTTCACCCTTAACTGTTCGTGTTGATTTCACGGTTTCTCTTGTAGATTTTAGAAAATCCCGCGAAAGATTCGATTTCTCGGTTTAAATCTCAAGAGCTGTAAAATCCCGTGAAATTAATATTGGACAAGTAGGCTAGACTTGGATGTAGACATAATAAAACTTACGGGGTTTGACTGCTTTTTCGGGATAAGTTTGTGCTTCAAGATCAGCAGGAATTGGGAAATTATGGTAACTTGGTTGGTTTGTTAATTCACGGGTTGGTGTACTTAGTGTCACAAACATCTCGGGGTGGATGGATGCACGATGTTTGTTGACCCTTGCTCAAGCGTATTTAAGGTGATTAGACCTGGATGTTCAAGAAGTGGATATATACAATAAAGGATGGAAGGTTGGGTATATATCACTACCTATATTTAACGGAGTTACGTTGTAGTGCTCAATATAGGTTCTAAATCACAATTTGCAATTTAAGGTGATTAGACTTGGATGTTCACGAAGTGGATATATACAATTAAGGATGGAAGGTTGGGTATGTATCACTACCTATATTTAAAGGAGTTACGTTGTTGTGCTCAATATAGGTTCTAAATCATAATTTAGTGCAAGTTTAAGTCGCAGGCTTGTTCTTTATCAAGCTTCATCAAGTGATTGTTGTTTCTCAAGCTTCTAATGAGATTGTTGTTCAAGATCTTCTCAAGAGATAGTCAGGCTTTCAGACAAGAGGTGATTTGTTTGGAGACATGTTATAACCTTTTACTCACTTTAAGGTCATATGCATTTCATCAAGTGGTTTTGGCATATTACGAGCTTCAATGAATTGTAAATCTACTAAACCATTGATGATGAGGAAAGCAAGGGGTTACTACAAGAGAGTCTGAATCACCGTCTTCGTTGCAGTTGTTTCGTTTGTCTCTTTCCATGTTTTGTGCCTGTCGAATTCACGATCATCACAGAATCTTAACTTTGGCAAAAAGGTCATTTCATACCCTTTTTGAGGGGGAGAATTTGCGCGAGTTTCCTAGTGGTTCCATCTCCAGCGATGTGAATTTTAGCGGTTCCAGTTTCAGTGGTTAAGGTCTTAGCTAATTGCCTAAGATTTCAGCAGTTTGATACTTACTGTTGTGCAGTTTGTTCTTGAATTTATTTCTCAGATAAATCTCAAGAACTGTAAAATCCTGTACACAGTACGACAACTATTCCATGCACTGAATTGGACAACATCCAAGTAGCTGGGTCAGACAGCTTTGTTTGATAGGACTGACTATGAGTCATGGGCACTGTTAAGAACTGGCGCTTGTTTCTTTTCCTTTGACTAGTCAACAGCACAAGATGATCACGAAGTTTATTTGGTATCCCTTATTTGAGATTGAAGCTGAATTTCTCAAAGGCGTCTACTTATTTTATCTTGAAGTCGGGGTTGGTTGGATGCATGACTTTCAATGATAACTTGCTCGTGCTTAAAATTTAAGTTGAAGACTTGGGTTATCTAGTTACCAGCAGTCGGGGTAACTATCACTTAAGAGTTATTGGAGTACTCAGTGTCACACGTCAATGGCGATGTCGATAATCGCAAGAGGTGTTAATGTCTCATACTTTGGTTGGGTATTGAGCACTTAGAGATCTGCTTGGAGCATTAATTCTCTACACCGTTCTTCCAACATTAGTGCAAGCTTAAGTAACAAATTTGGGGATTTATTCTTCAGTTTTCAGTACTGGTATATCGGGTTTCCTTCATCAAGTGGTCACTAATCTGTGTTCAAGGTTGGTTAGTTGGCCAAAGGTTTTATAAGTTGTGATGTGATCTGTAATCTTCACAAGATATTCTTTACCCAAACTGATGTTCGCCTAAAACCAAATCAGTCACGCCACATTCAATCTGTTACTGTCTCACGGTTTCTTCTTGGTTTTGTAAATTCCCGAGAAAGAACTTATTTCTCGGTTTAAATCATAGATTTGTAAAATCCCGTGATGATGGTCTATGCGCTCTTAACCATGATCGGGTTAAAACCATTATCAAAGTTCAGTCGATACATCATAAAGGGCTAGAGTTGGGCATTAACCACAAGAAGTGACTACGGCGTTAATTCATTATTATTTATTTGAGGCTGAAGTGAAATTTCATGGGTGCGTGTACTTAGTATCTGAAGATATCGGGGAGGTTGGATGAAGATTCTTCGAGATCCTTGTTCGAGCTTTCATCATTTACAATGACGAGGACTTGGATATCTAGTTATTTCTTCTTTCTCTCTATTGCAAAATAACTATCACTTTAAGGAGTTACGTTGTAGTGCTCAGTGTCACACGAAGTTGTGGATATCCAAGAGGTGATGTACGTCTTATACTTGATGGTTGGTTGGTTGAAGAGTATAGAGTACTTAGGGATTCGATGTTGCACGAAGTCTCTACACCGCTCATTGTCACGCATTAGTACAAGTTTAAGTCACAAGTTCGGGTTATATTACTTCAGTATCAAGTTCATCATATTGGGTTTTTCTCCATCAGTGGTCACGACATCAAGCCGACAGAATGATAATGGGGTTGGTAACGAGTTAGATGAGAGAAGAAGTAAAGAGAGAGAGATGACATCTGTACAAGTCAGTGCAGGCCTCGCTCTTCATCATAATGACGTCTGTACACATCAGTGCAGGCCTCGTTCATCAACGAAAAGAAAAGTGTACGCTTGAGTGCACTTTATCTTCAAAAGAAGAGGAATCTTCTTGTTTATGGCCATTCTCATCAACAAGTTTCATGCTCTTTCCGTGCTTATTCAGTCTTCAAGTGGATCGGCGCACATTGGAGTATATTCTTATTCACTTGTTCAACCAAAAATTGCAGTTGACAAGCATATGCAATTTTTGAGGGGGGGAAAGGGTGAATAAACAACATGTTAGTTTTCAAGAACCGTCAAGTGGAGCTACTTACCGTTGATGGTATTCATATTCACTAGTTCAATCATCAAAAATTGCAGTTGGCAGGCATATGCAATTTTTGAGGGGGGAAAGGGTGAATATTAAACTACATGTTAGTTGATGATTGAGAATTGGTCATACGACTCCTGAATACGTCAGTTCAGGAGTCGTGCAAACCATGTTTCTCCAACACTACTTCTTCCGTCTATCAAGGTGTTGAAGAACATGGTCATGGAATGCTAATCGACAAAGTCTCACGGGTTGGTCTAATCAGCAACAATGGGCTTCTAGTCAATGCTTCAAGTACACGTCATCAGGCTACATGTACACATCTTGATGATGATTCCGATTAATCGTAAACATCATGGGGAGAGAAATGTGTACACCAAGGAGCACAACAGGTTCACGTGATCAGGGCTTAATATCCAGAATGGATAAATACTGTAGATGATCAGTGGTTCAACTTGTTACCTTGGTATTATCGTTTCACTGCTACGTTATGTGCTGATTAATTGTAACCATCAGGGGAGAGAGAATGTGTACATCAAGGACGCACAACAGGTTCACGTGATCAGGGCTTAATATCCAAATATGGATACATTCTATAGATGATCAGTGGTTCAACTTGTTACTTTGGTGTTATACTAAAGACTGAAGAAGGTCGAGTCGTCAGTCTCCTCTACATTCTCTGTTGGGAGTTATCTTCTCATGTGTATGCTATGGGCTGATGGGTTATATGTAAGGTTACTGGAAGACATTTGGTGAGATGAAGATGATTGGTATTCTATTCCTCCACATTGGGCAATCTTGAAGAAGGTCGAGTCTTCAGTCTTCTCTACATTCAAGAATGTTGAGCTCTTTTCTTACAACTTGATATTTAACTTAATCCCATGACAGTTCTTGTTTGATGAGTTGTGGAGTTAAGTTAGGTTCAAGTTGTTCCGTAGTTGAAGGTTAAGTCCAACTTGATGTTAACCTAATCTCATGACAGTTCTTGTTTGATGAGTTGTGAGGTTAAGCTAGATTTCAGTTGAGGCTCAACTTAAACTACCGAAAAGATGTCTAAGGTTTTTAACGGAGTCACTCTAGGACGGGAGTGTTAGAAGATTAAAGACGACATGCATTTGGTTATCAAAAGACTTCTTCATATTTTGGGCGTTCATCCAAAGTCTTCTTCCTATTATGGGTGTTCATCAGAAAGGTTGTCAGATTGGGGGAGAGCACTAATTAGGGGAGAGTGAAACGCCTGAATCAATCCCTGTTTAAAAGTGCTCACATTGCTCTTCAGCAAGTCAAGTGATGAATGCGGAAAAGATTCAGAATGCTGAGGAGTAATGGTTTCTGGTTCGTATCCTTGTATATATTTTGCTTCTTACATTTTTTTTTCTCTCATCTTATACCATTTTGTAAATAGATACATAGAATTCATGCTAATTGTAAATAGAGAAACGTAAAACCAGAAAAACCATAAAAATTGAAAAATAGAAAATACCAAAAATAGTTTCACCTAGGCATGTCTTCTGTTTATCGATAACATTTACGGACTTAGAAATGTCATTCAATAATGGCACGGGTCTTTAAATGAAGCTCGAGCAGAAGTTAAAATGGATTCTTAAAACATGTCTAAATGGCTTGCTATTACTTTAGATAGCAACCCGCGCTTCATATTGGGGAAAGCACGTCGCCAAAAAGACGGCTGTTCCTCCAACTGGGTGATGTTCACCTGGGCATGGATTACTTTATATCCATGTTTCCTGATTTGATGTACGTTTCAGTGCATCATTTCTTGTAAAAGAAGAGAAATCTTCTTAGTATAACAAATAGTTTTCATTCTATGATTCTTCTGAAAATTATTTGTGAGACACTTGGTGAATATGTGTTGTATGAAATTTGTTTATACTTGGATTATGCATAAAATTTGTCACTCAATCAACGACTACAAAACCTCACGACAGTTCTTGTTTGATGAGTTGTGGGGTTAAGCGTGATTTTAGCTGAGGTTCAACTAGAATACGGGTCATTGATTGAGGGGGAGAGTGAATTCAAATTTTATATCATCAAACGGATTTATTGGTTAAATCATACTTGTTAGAAATGGTTTTGTAGTTAATGGGGAATTAGTTGAAGAGGATCTTGCTTAAATATATCAAATGACCAAGTGTGTTAGTTGCTAGAAAGTTTAGGACATTATGTGCAATTTGCTTATAGTTTCCTAGCTGTATGTATCTAGAAGGTTCATTTGTGTTACTTTGGAATCCTCGTATAATCCCCAAAATGCTTTAAGACTCAAAACCTAAAAGAAGTTAGAAAACCAGTTGTGTTTGATGTTTTTGAATACTCCACTGGCATTTGTATGATCTAAATGAATGAGTTTCAAATGTTGTTTGTCTCTGCTGCTTAATTGTTGCTGATATTGTGCATATGTTCTCAGGATTCGCTTAGGTAGATTGCTATTATGTTAGAATCATGTTCCTAAGATCCTGACTTGAATATTGAAATTCGTGTGAATTGCCATGTTCATGATTGCTATTTGCTCTTCATGCTAGATAGTGGTTTGACGTAGTTCCTGATTGGGGTTTGATTATAAGATGAACTTGGTATTATAATGTGGCAAGCTGCTGAAGGGTAGCTATCTAGGAATAGTGTATCTGTATGTATGTATATCTGTGTTGATATTCTTATGCAGATTCCATAGCCAAAATGAATGTACCAGTTCCCATTCTAACCATTTGATCAGACGTTCAAACTCTATTGATTGGCTCGGAATTCACCTCAACAACAATGTCGGCAACAACAACAACAACAACACTTTCACCACCATCACCACCATTCATCTATTTTGGTCTCGCTAAGTGGGGATCAACGACATTTGCGAAAGATTTGTTGGTGGTTGGATAGTTGATGTTGACTACTAACTCAGAAAAGCGGATAATTACACCGTCTGCACAAAAAGGTCAATATCAGTTGTGTCATAATAATCAAATGTGCAAAATAAGCAGTGAATCTCCCTCTTAGTTTAAGGGGGAGCATAGTATGTTCTCATCATCAGAATATATTAAATCGGACACATTTTCTCCCACATTTTCTAACTTATTTAAATCAATTGGGATCACAAATCTCAAAAGGTTTGAAATTTTTGATCGGGGGAGAGAATGTGATTTAAATATGAAACCTGATGAAAATGTGATGTTTTGGAAAGTATAATGTACGCTCTCCCATATGTGCTAAACCATTTTATATATCAATGCACATATTGAGGGGGAGCAAAATGTTTTGAATGTGAAAGTAAGCTCTCCCATGTGTGCTAAACTACTTTATATATCGATGCACACATTGAGGGGGAGCAAATGTTTTGTGGAAACAAAAAGGATTTGGCATAACATGAGATCGTGCCTCAGACTTAACAAATGAATTGACGAAACATATACTGTCATGAATCGAAAGGACATATCCTGGCCGGGTAATAATTTCAAGCTAGTCTAACTAGTGATGTAAGCATGTCTCGAAAAGGATGTGTCTGAGTAGAGTGTACCGTTTCGAGAAACTTTCTATGGACTTGACCAGGACGGGTAATAATTTCAAGCTGGTCTAACCAGTGATGTAAGCGTGTCTCAAATCGGTCATGTTCACTGAAAGTGGATCAATTCAAAAAGTGCGAGCTCTACCTAACATGTGCAAATTTTTAAAACAATCAACCGAGCACATGTTGAGGGGGAGCATTTGAAAAATATAAAACTCTCAAGTGTTTGCAAAAATGTGTTTCAGAATCATGAACACTTTGAGAGATTTTTCAAAGATTTGGTTTGGCAATCGTGGATGAATACCAAAGACCGACCATTTTAATTAATGCATGGAGTTATAAGGATGGTTAGGTTAGGCTCAAGTTCCCACGATCCCGCCAGAGCCGGAGGGATCTACCCAAGGACAATCCACTAGATAGTGTAGAAGTCCTTAGGTATGATTAAAAAAGGAGAAATGTGAATTAGGGAAGAGTGCCGACTGAGATGGAGCTAGTACTGGAACAAACCCAACAAGGTACTAGTAAGGAAGTCTCGGTAAGCACTGAAGGGGTTGAAGAATGAAAAAGAATTGTAAAGATAAAGGGTGAAAAGAAATAGCCCTCCTTACATCTTAGGCAGAAACCGGGTCAATACATATGCTGTCAGAATCACTTAGTTGATTGCTGGCATTGAAGACAAAGTATCATGGACCCAGTGATACGCTGCACAACCCTCCCTAGCCACTCAAGGTCCCTCAAAGGATTATTGTTTCAATTGTCACGGAGTTCAATACATTCCTATCATCTCTCTCACTCCGAGTTAGATGATATTGAATAGGTGGCAGTTCTCTCCAGCCTCCGCTCACTAAATCAAAACGCACTATAGAGTCTAGAGCCACGAGATGCATAATAAGATCTCATAGGAACACGAATTATCTCTACACTGGGTGTTCAACATTAAGGACACCAGTTGTAAACTTATGAGTCCTACGCAGATCTTAGCAATCTGCCAGAACATTTATGAGAGAATTTACAAATGTAATTCTCAATGATTGAATGGAAATTCCTGCCAGGGTCAACATCAAGCAGCCCTGAAAGCAGGTCACTTCGGTAATTCCCTGGGGATTACGCTTAGTGATCGCGGCGGTTTCAAACGGTCTACAGTCGTGGAGTGATCTCCAGCGACTCACCTAATCGTTGATGTGCTACGGTTCGATCTTAAAAAGCCCTCTGTGGGTTTTCGATTAGGAACGGTCTTGGTAAGGATTAGAGAGAGTTTTCACACTATGCTGTTAACAAACTCGAAGTCCGAACTTGTAAGTACCGGACGTTTTATTGCTAACTGTCGTATGCAGGAACATCTGGCGGTTGATGCTGATTGCTGTTGCAGCTGGTTGCGGTTGTAGCTGATTGAGGTTGCAGCTGAATGCGGTTGTAGCAGGTTGCAGAAAAGATGCCAATCCTCTACCACATGTTCACACTACATCATCATTGTAACTCAACAATGTCATGATCAACCTAAAAGACCTTTAACACGGCTTCTGCAAACTCTGATGCTAAAGATCATGACACCAAATAGTGTGAGCATGTCGGCTCAAAGATTTACACATCACGTGAAGACATACTACTGAAAGATGGCTTGAAGACACATGCTGGATGATATTTTTCGAAGATTACACAAAATCATCCAAGACAAAGGAAAGGCCATCAAAAGTTCACTACTGAAAGCACAAAGATACAAGACTTTGAAGAATCAAAGACTACGAGCTATAAAGACAAGTTCAGAAGAAAGAATGCTAGAATTCAAATTATTATTTCCGGGGTGACCTCCCTTAGGGGGAGATTGTTAGGAATATAAATATTCATATGAAGGTTCGGTCACCCCGAGTATCTAATTAGCATCTACATAGCTCGTAGGCTTATTTATATAAGCTTAGTATTATTAGTATTATTAGTTTTATTAGAATAGTCGTATCTATATTTGTGGAGTGGGTCGGGGCTTTCCCCACTGTCAGCTCACTCCACAGCCCACTAGGGGTACCAATATGTAGAAGTATAAATACCCCTTCCCACACTTGGGAAGGGTTGGAACTCTTGTAACATTTCACATAGTTAATCTAACTTTCCAGGTTTTCTCTCAACAAGAGTCTCCCTCTCTCTCTCTCTCTAACATCTCACTAACTCACCATGGAAATCTTGATCTTTCATGAACCAAGACCACCCGAATCAACCACACAATCAAGATGGGTATTTCCTACACTATAAAACACCCAGATCGAGCTTGTCTTTTAATGCCTTGTTGATTGCTTGTGTGAATTATAAGAGGTTTGGTGATGCTTACAAGGTGTTTGATGAAATGCCACAAAAGTACGGGTTTAGGCCTGATGGGTATAGTTATGGGATTTTGGTTAAGGGTTTGTGTGAGGATGGGAAAGTCGATGTTGGGTTGGGGAAATTGAAGGAGATGGAGGAGAAGGGTGTTGGGATTAGTGGGGTTACGTATACGTCGATTATTCATTCGTTGTATAAGGCTGGGAGGGTGGGTGAGGCTGAGAGGGTTTGGGATGAGATGGTGAGTACAGGCGTTGTGGTTGATGTTGCTGCGTATAACGTTAGGATTATGAATGCGGTTGATGGGGAGGTGGAGGGTGTTAAGGGGATGATTGATGAGATGATTGGGGTTAGGTTAAAGCCTGATACGATTAGTTATAATTATTTGATGACTTGTTATTGTAAGAAGGGTAGATGAAGGAAGCCAAGGATGTTTATGATAAGCTGGAGGAGCTTTGTTGTAATCTGAATGCTGCTACATTTAGGACTTTGTTGTATTATTTGTGTAAGAATGAGCAGTTTGAGACTGGGTATAAGGTGTTTAAGCATAGTGTTAAGGTGAATAAGATTCCGTTGGTGCTTAATAATGTATATTCATAAATTTTATTTGATTTGTGTTTTTGATTTGTGTTTATGATTTGGGTTTGAGTGAAAAAGGTATTAAAAGAGTGGTGAAGTAGCTGGGAAAGATAAATGACAGAAATACCCTTACTTAACTGCCACGTGTCCAAGTTAACGACACAAAATTTGCACTGTTCGTCCTCGTGGATGTATATAGTTTAACTTTTACTAACGGAGTGATGTATATGTTGCAACTTTTTCGAGAGGGATGTATGGTGAGAAATGGGGTAAACCACAGGGATGTATTTTGGAGTTTACTCTACTGGTTATGAAACACTTACAATGTTGTCAAATCCAGTGGGAGCATTGTGTTGAAATTACTAAATAATGAATTATTGTAATTCAGTGGGAGCTACAAGTTTTGTCATCTTGGTAATAACCCAGATTATCTCTAGAATGTCTTAAGATAATTACTTTCCAATTGTAGACACTTGTGTTTTTAAGGATAGTCATATACGTTTCCTTACTAGACAAATGTGGTTCTATATCTAATAATTATGCTAATATCTATGACACAATCATATTAATCACATAAACAAACGAGTGACGTATTGTTTATCTAATACATGATGTTGTTCCATGCACAAGTGGGAGAAATCTTATATTGTGTGCAAGGTACAACACATACAAATATGATTTAAAGAATTGTCCTGGCCGCAAGGTAAGAAATTAACGTTCTAAATATGACTAATACACATCTAATTCAAGAAACACTTGTTGTTGAAATTTAGCTTAAGTGAGACCTTGACTAGATTGCAATGACAAGGTGAAATTCCATGATTACGTGAGACCGTCCATGGATAATTACCGTTTCTAAATTAGATACCTATTAGAACAAGTGTCAATATGATAATGAGACTACTTAAAACTAAATATTTATGTATTATTGAAATGACATAAATAAATGAAGTAATTTAATACTACTTCAAATTTGAATATTTATGTATTCTTGGAATGTTATAAATAAATGAAGTAATAAATTAACTTGAAATTACTATTGAAACCAAATTGTGGTGTTCATGATTACTTTAGTTATACATGTTTATACTTTATTGTAAAGCAATAAATACGAAGTCTTTTAATTTTTACAAAACTTATTATAATATAAAGTAAGACGTTAACTTGATATGTCTTCTTTATTAAGACATATACAAAAAGTCATTGATAATGCTCAAATTGTGCATGTTTTTAGTAGCGTTATTCGTGTTTTTATGTATGTTATTTGGTTATATTTATATGCTTTTGTTACTAAATCGTACCAAAGTGTGTTTGCAAAGCATATGTGGCCAAAAACAGGAAAAAGGAAGAAAAAGATGAGAAAAAGGAGAAAGAAGGAAATATTTATGAAAGTGCGAAGATTCTTATACAAAGACCCAATCAAAAAGGCATTTCAAAGAATGAGGGTCCAAGTATTCATGTCGAATAGCTTCAAAGATGTTGAAAAGATCAAGTTTGGATAAAGAACCAAAGACTCAAAAAGGAAAAATCAAGCCAAGACGATAAAAGTCCAAGAAAAAGTCCAAGCAGCAGTGATCCATCCGATCGGTCGCCGCCCGCAACCAATTCGGATGGAGGTAGTATCGAAGACTAACCGATCGGTTGGACATATTACCGATCGGTTGGATGCTTGCTGACTTGCCAAAACTTCATCATTAAGATATGTGACTCTACACATCCGGTTCTAGGTCCTTCCACTCATAATTCTAGTCTATTCAATACTACTTGGAGGACAAGAGAAGCATTTATGAACTTAGACCCTTGGTTGGAGTATTAATTGGACCATTTGATGAGTATTTAGGAGAAATCTCAAGAAAACACAAAGGAGAAAGCAACCACTCATAAAAATACTCTCAAAATTCGTCCTTAGAAGTCCAGGAAACTTTAGAGGTCCAAGAAGTCATCATTTGGAGGTCGTAACATCAAGGAATCATCACCAAACTTTTGGTTATCATCATCTCATCATTTGTAATCTTATTTCAATCATTGTAAGACTTTCAATTATGGTTTCTAATGTTCAAAGTTATGAGTTTATGTTTATGTTCGCTATGAGTGGCTAGTGCCTTTGTGCACTTGCTTAGATGACGTGTATTACCAATTGATATGCGTATGATTGTGATGACATGTTTTAATTCAATTTCAAGTTGATTCTAAGATCCAATCGTGATTAAGTTTTGTAGTGACATTTGTTGAATCAAGTTTAACTAGTTGCTAATAATTTTAAGGGTTGAAAGAACTATTGTTATTCAGCTAGTTATAATCATTTGTCTATGAATGATTGTTTTTACCCATTATTCTTGATTACTCAAAGAAAGTTAATTGTGGTTGTAATGAGAATGCTTTTGTCTATCAAAAATAGGATTGATGGTAAACCATTTCAAGGGTCAAAAGATTAATAGTTTACTCTCAATTGTGACCTTTTGTCTATGATCGGTTACCTTTTGTATTGACCATTTCCTAAGCTATTTGATTAAGCAAAAGATGATTTTTGTGTTTAAGGTACACCAACTTATGAACCTTGAATCGATCTTGAATTGAGTGGTTAAACATAATGCTTGTTTTTATGAACTAAAATCTTGACGAAGGTTTAATTTGTAGAAACAATAGATTAGTTCACCAAACTAATTATCATAACCAACATGTTATCCAAAGTTATCACAATCATGCTTATCAAGGAGTAGTATGTTAGTCTAAGCAAGTGTAGTTTTTAATCATTTGAATTAATCTATTTTTCATTACTTGTTAAGGAATTTACTTCTAGTAGCTTACAATTCGATTCACTACACAAATCCCCGCGAACGATCCCGACTTACCATCACAATCTTGCTATAACGAACGAGTTCACTTGCTCATATGTGTTGTTTCTAGATTCGGTAATTCGACCTTTATAAATTTAAAACTTGTACTCACACTCGACACATCAAGTTTTTGGCGCCGCTGCCGGGGATTTTGATCGTGTTTCTGTTGGTTTTAGAAGTTCATAGTTCGTTTTCATAAAAAAAAAAAAAGTTTTCCGAGCTGATCATCCAATCGGTATTTCATCCATCCGATCGGTTGTCCAATTTTTAATTTTACCGAGAGCTCCATCCGATCGGTAGTAACTTCTATCCGATCGGGTTTTCACCAAAATCAATTTTACCGAGACAAGTATCCGATCGGTATTTCATCCATCCGATCGGATCACCAAACCTGATTTTTCAAACTGTTTCCATTCTTTAATCGTGTGTTTAAACATTGCCTCGATTCTCTTGGGAATTGTATGAACACTCGATCAACTGGAATAGAACCAATTTCACCTTTTTCAGATCCCGAACGTTTATTCCGAAGACAAAGAAAGAAAAGAAAACCATTTGTTCCATTAGCCAACCGTATACCAAGAGTACGAAACCCACCGTTTGAAAATCTTTGTGAAGCTAAAGTCGTTTATAACCCATTCACCGAGCAACCTTTTCCCATGGCTGACGATAGACCCATGTGGGAAGCCAACCGAACTGTAGCACCCACTCCTGGAGCTGCTATTGTTACTGTCAACCTAGGTGACAATTTCACCGTGAAAGGTCACCATCTTTCTATGATCAAAGACCGTCAATTCGATGGCCGTTCGAGGGCCGATCCTCACAAGCACATTGCCGAATTCATCAAAATTTATGGCATGTTCCGATATGGCGACACCAATGTGGATGCCATTAAACTCAAACTTTTTCCATCATCACTTGCTGGAGACGCAAAAGTGTGGTATAATGAATTAACCCTAAGAACTATCAATACTTGGGAGGAGATGAGGCAAGCTTTTGTAAGCCGATTCTTTCCACCTGCCATGTTTGATCGACTCATGGGAGAAATTCATGCTTTCACACAAAACCCTAACGAATCGCTCGTCGAAGCCTGGCTTCGTATGAAAGATTTGCTTCGTAGTTGTCATAGACATGGTTTAGGACGAGGAACCATTATCCAAATCTTCTACCATGGACTAGATGAAGTATCTCAAGGAATTCTTGATGCTGGAGGAAATTTTCTTTATAAGACTCCAAACCAGGCATACCAATTGCTAGAAGACCGAGTTCTTCTCAAACTCGACTGGTCAAAAGATGCCAAAAGCAAACCCTTACGAAAAACCGTTGCTTTTGCTGAAAGTTCCGATACCTCAAAACTCATGGAGAAAATGGAAACATTAACTTCAAAAATCGATTCGCAATACAAAGACCTTAAAGGAGAAATGAAAGAAAAGCGAGACGGTTGTAACAACTGTGGAGGTAATCACCCATCATCAGAATGTGACGACCAACCAATGGACCAACCCAAAGAAGGAGAAGCCAATTATGTCCAAGGAGGATACCATGGAGGCGGATATCGGGGAAATTATTACGGACGAAATTCTGTAAATTGGCAAGATCGTCAACAAAGGGATAACAACCGTGATTCTCAACCACGAGTAGACAATCAAACCACACAAACCTCTGACAAAAAAGCAGAAGAATCCAATTTTGAGAAAATGATGAGAGAATTCGTAACTGCTCAAAAATCAACCAATGAGTTCGTCAAGAACCAATTTTTCAATCTCAAAACCAAGGTTGAGCAAGGTCAGAAAAATCATCAAGCATCGATTCAAGATCTTGAAAACAAATTTGGTAGACTTTCTGATCAAATTTCTTCCCGACCATCTGGTTCGTTGCCAAGTAATACCCAAACCAACCCTAAGCCGACATCATCTGGATCGAACGATAAAACTTATCGTCCACCACAAACTCGAAATGAGCATATCAATGCAGTATTCACAAGAAGTGGTCTTTCTTATGATCCACCACCCAATCCAAATGATACCACGATCATCGATGATGATAGTGAGGAGGAAGAAGAAGCAAAAAAGGAAAATACCAAAAAAACACCACCCAAACCCATCCCACCAGTTAAGGCGTATACATCAAAAATTCCATATCCTCAAAGCCTTAAGAAAGAAAGAATGGAAGAACGTTATAAGAAGTTTGTTGAAATAATCAAAGAGGTTAGACTCAATGTTCCCCTCGTTGATGTTTTAGCTGGAATGCCCAATTATGGGAAATTTTTGAAAGAACTTCTTAATAACAAGAACAAGTTGGAGCAAATATCCGTTACCTTTCTGAATGAAGAATGTTCAGCCATTGTTCAAAACAAAATTCCACCAAAACTAGGAGATCCTGGAAGTTTTCTGATTCCGTGCACGTTAGGAAACAACATCACATGCGATGCTTTAGCCGATTTAGGTGCAAGTATCAATTTGATGCCCTATTCGTTGTATTCTAAACTTTCCATCAATACCTTGAAACCTACAAGGATGAGTATTCGATTAGCAAATCATTCTTATCAATATCCTGTTGGAATTGCTGAGAATATGCTTGTCTAAGTTGGTAAATTCATTTTTCCTGTGGATTTTGTGATCTTAGAAATGGAGGAAGATAGTAGAGTACCTCTTATTTTAGGAAGACCTTTCCTAAACACCGCTGATGCGATTATCAAAGTAAAAGGAAAAGAACTCAATCTTGGAGTTGGAGATGATAGAATTACCTTTTTAATCGATAAAGCAATGCAATATCCATATTCCAGTGATGACACTTGTTTTAACGTTGATGTAATCGATGAAGTCACTGAAGAAGAATTGGATGCATTACTTGACGATTCTGATCCATTCATGACTACTTCAGAAAAAATTAGTGAAACAAACTTTGATAAAGAATTCGCTGATTTTATGGAAGTAAAGTTTGAAGAAGAAGAAGAAACAGAAGTTGAAAAAGGAGAAATAGAAGAAGATTTTGAGGAAATCACTTTTAATGATCAATTGAGAATCAAAACATATCTTCAAGAACCACCAACTGATCTTGAGCTGAAACCACTTCCCGAAAATCTTGAGTATGCTTACTTGGAGGATAATTCACTTCTTCCAGTAGTCATATCTTTGTTGCTCAAAGATAAGGAAAAAGAATGCCTCATTTCTGTTCTCAAGAAGCATAAAAGAGCTTTTGCATGGAAAACATCTGACATCCCAGGAATCAGTCCTGATTTTTGTAAACACAAAATCAATTTCGAAGAAGATGCAAAACCCGTTGTAGAAAGACAACGTCGACTCAATCCCAACATGAAAGAAGTTGTTAAAAAAGAAATCATCAAACTTCTTGATGCTGGTATCATTTATCCCATCGAGGATAGTCCTTGGGTGAGTCCCGTTCACGGTGTTTCGAAAAAAGGAGGAATGACTGTTGTGACTAACGAACGGAATGAATTAGTTCCTACTAGAACTGTCACAGGATGGCGAGTATGTATTGATTACAGAAAATTAAACAAGGCCACCAGAAAAGATCATTTTCCTTTGCCATTCATGGGTTAAATGCTTGAGAGATTAGCAGGGAACGAGTACTTTTGTTTCCTTGATGGTTTTTCAGGATATTTCCAAATTCCCATTGATCCTGTTGATCAAGAAAAGACTACATTCACATGTCCCTTTGGAACTTACGCTTATCGGCGTATGCCTTTTGGATTGTGTAATGCACCTGCTACTTTTCAGAGATGTATGATTGCAATATTCCAAGACATGCTTGAAACATCGATGGAAGTTTTCATGGATGACTTTTCAGTTTTTGGAAGCTCATTTGAAGCTTGTCTTTCTAATCTCGACAAAATGCTCGAAAGATGCGAAACTGCACATCTTGTTCTCAATTGGGAAAAATGCCATTTTATGGTGACTGAAGGAATTGTGCTAGGACACAAAATTTCCAATGCAGGAATGGAGGTTGAAAAAGCAAAAATAGATGTTATCACCAAATTACCACCTCCAACAAACGTTAAAGCCGTTAGAAGTTTTCTAGGACATGCCAGTTTTTACCGTCGTTTCATTAAGGATTTTTCCAAAATATCTCATCCAATGACGAAACTTCTAGAAAAAGATTCTGTTTTTTACTTCAATGCAGATTGCATGAAGGCATTCGAAACATTGAAAACCCAACTGACTAGTGCACCCATTATGGTTTCACCTAATTGGTCACTACCATTCGAGCTCATGTGCGACGCAAGCGATTTTGCGGTTGGAGCTGTATTAGGACAACATGAAGGAAAACATTTTCGTCCTATATACTTCGCCAGCAAAACACTCAATAATGCGCAACAAAACTATACGGTTACGGAGAAAGAATTATTAGCCATTGTTTTTGCTTTCGAAAAATTTAGATCTTATCTTGTGCTTTCAAAAACAATTGTGTTCACCGATCATTCAGCGTTAAAATATCTGTTTGCCAAACAAGATGCAAAACCGCGTCTTATCCGATGGATTTTGCTACTCCAAGAATTTGACATCGAAATCAAAGATAAGAAAGGAGCAGAAAATCTAACTGTTGATCATTTATCTCGTCTTGAGAATCCGAACTTGGAAGAGTTAAAGGAAGACGAGATTAACGATTATTTTCCTGATGAAACTCTCATGACTGTTGACACAACCGATGAGATAGAAATTCCATGGTTTGCTGATTATGCAAATTACCTCGTTGGAGGGATTCTAAAAAAAGGATTAACTCATGGCCAACGAAGTAAATTCTTTTCAGACTTCAAACACTATTATTGGGAAGAGCCCTATTTTTTCAAGATGTGTCCCGATGGAATGATAAGAAGATGTGTGTTTGGTTCTGAAACAAGAAGAATTCTTGATGAATGCCATCATGGCCCGACTGGGGGACACTATGGTCCTTCCACCACAGCTAAAAAAGTTTTTGATGCTGGATTCTATTGGCCGACTATTTTCAAAGAAGCTCATACTCTTGTCCAAAACTGCGATGCTTGCCAAAAATCTGGTAGTCTTTCTCGTAGAGATGAAATGCCTCAAAAGAGCATTCAAGTCTGTGAAATATTCGATATTTGGGGAATCGATTTTATGGGACCATTTCCCAAATCACACAAATACGAATATATTCTTGTTGCTATTGATTACGTTTCCAAATGGGCTGAAGCAGAAGCTCTACCCACAAATGATGCTCGAGTTGTTGACAATTTTCTCAAAAAGCTTTTCGCTCGTTATGGAATTCCCAAAGCTTTAATAAGTTATCGAGGAACCCATTTCTGTAACAAACAAATGGAGAAAATTATGAAACGATACGGAGTACATCATCGTTTCGCCACAGCTTATCACCCTCAGACCAGTGGTCAAGTCAAAAATACCAACAGAGCCTTAAAAAGGATACTTGAAAAAACGGTTAAAGACAATCCTGCCGTTTGGTCAAGAAAACTCAATGATGCTCTGTGGGCATTTCGTACGGCTTATAAAACTCCAATTGGTACAACACCATACAGACTTTTGTATGGAAAAACTTGTCATTTGCCGTTCGAAATCGAACATCGCGCTTACTGGGCACTCAGAAGCTGTAACCCTGATCTCAAAATAGCTGGAGAGAAGAGATTCTTGCAATTGCATGAACTCGATGAACTAAGACTCCAAGCTTACGAGAACTCCAAGCTCTACAAAGCTAGAACCAAAGCGTATCATGACAGAAAGCTTAGAATTCGGAAAGAATTCAAAGCTGGAGACAAAGTTCTGCTTTTTAATATGAAATACAAGTTCAAAGCACCTAAGCTAAAACCAAAATGGTTTGGCCCATATATAGTGAAACATGGATTTCCATCTGGGTATGTTGAATTACATGACAAGCAAGGTGGAAGTTTCATTGTAAATGGTCACCGAATTAAATTGTATTATGATAAGGAGCAAATGAACGAGATTTCTATTAAAGAAATTCCATCTGAATCAGACTATGAAGCAATAACATTCATGGCACCCTTTCCGGCCAATTTCAAGAAAAACACTCCATGGGCCGAGGATTCTGGTTATATCTATGATGTTCTTCCTAGACCTTGGGAAAGAATCAAATTGGAAAACATAGATGAAACTGGAGAAGGAATAGTGATAGGAAACGTGGTGTATGTTCCAAAAGTCTCAAAGAAGAAACCGAAAATTACACCAACGTAGCAAGAAGGAAGTTTGAGTCCGACTGATGACTCGTTAATAAAACAAGTGCTTCTCGGGAGGCAACCCGTGTGTTTTCTATTTGCAATTTTATTTCTTAGTTTATTTTTCAAAGGTGATTATATCCCAAAGTTTCTCTAATCCCTTAGTTGAACTTAAGTGTGGGGGTGTATCACTAACTTTTAATAAAACGTAGATATATTTCGTGTGTTTCTTTTTGTTTTAAGATTACTGCAGGTAATGATTACAAAGTATGGACACTTGGATCAAAGAATCTTCTGAAGCAAGAAAATATGGTTTATTCTCTTATTTCCCTATTTTCATTCTTTTCGTATATCACATTGAGGACAATGCTTTACTTAAGTATGGGGGGTGAATAGGAAAATAAGGATAAATTGTAAGTTCCTAGCTAAATTTTAAATTTTGTTTGCCCTTATGATCTAGTTCTTTGTCATTTAAAGGATTATATATTAAAGTAACTGGATCTATCCACTGGTAAAACCTGTAATTTTTGAAAAATTGAGATGTGTCCCGATTAATATTGCAATCCATTCTGGGATCGATAACATTAGCTAGCACATGTTATAGCCCTTTTCACTACAATGTGAGGAATTTAAGCCTGTTTCGTATATAGCATACATCTTTTATGCTTGAATTTTTTGCTATGAGTGTGCCGGTGATTTTATTTTTTCTAGAACTTGTGCTTGTAAATCATTACGAGACCGTTGTGAGATCATTTTTCTTAGTGATATAAGTATATATGCGTGATAAGAGGCAACCTTAGGATTTAACCCAAATAAGCCTTCCAAATTGATATTTAGCTAGTTGCATTGACTAGTTAACCACCAGTATAAACCTTTTGTTAGCGTTTATCTTTAGTGCTAGATACCTCTAGTTACACCCTCTGAGCCTATCTTTTTCTTTGATAAAATCCAAAAAAATACAAAAAGATTTTACACTTTAAACTTTTAGCCTAGCCTTACCCTGAGTCAAGTCTTAGTTGGTTGCTAGCTATTTGGCAAGATGGATGTTATGTGGGAAATCATGAAAGTACGAAGAAAGTTATAAACTCCAAAAGTAGTTATCCAAGTGAAGTCATCACAACTATAAGATGACATGAGTTTATGTTTAAAAAAAATAAAAAATAAGTCATCGCAACAATAAGGTGACAAAAATAGCCAATGAGCTATGAAATAATGTAAAGTGCAATCAAGTGTGGAGTTTTTCAAGAATGCATGATAGCGGTTCGAAATAGCTAGTAACATCTGGGCAGTAGACTTTGACTATTTTGTATATTCATTCCTTTCAACCTTTTCTAAAAATATAATATCCCATGCCTTATTCCTACCCTTTTGACTTTGTGAAATTATCAAGTGTATGGACATGTAGTGACCATCCGATTTCTTGAAGAATTAAATAACGTTGTCAGCGATCTAAGATATACCCTAGTGACCATCCATTATTTGGTGATGCGAGAATTCGTTGTTAGCGATCTATTATGTTTTGCATAAGGTAGTTACATATCAGTCTTGCTTATCCCTCGAAACCTTAAACCCGAATAAAAGCCCTCTTTGATATCTATACTTGGTGCTCACGCCATTTCGGTGTAGTTTTGTTTCTTGTACAAGCTTATGGTAATATTTAAATCATGACTGAGCAAATGAGTGTGATTTCTCTTATATACTCCACCATACAAATGAGTGTTTTGAGTGAATTATATTTCATTTCCCTTCGTGAGGTGTTTAGTAATGTGTATCAAGCAAGAAAATCATTTGGGTATTGTCAAACATCTCGATGCTTCAACCATAAAAGCTTAAAATGATGAATCTAACTTGTACCCGTACTTGGTAGATTTGCATCACATCTTTTTAAACATCCTTGTGTACCATGTGGATAATAGTTTTTATTGCTAGATTTGCTTGAGGGCAAGCAAAGTTCAAGTGTGGGGGATTTGATAACGCTCAAATTGTGCATGTTTTTAGTAGCGTTATTCGTGTTTTTATGTATGTTATTTGGTTATATTTATATGCTTTTGTTACTAAATCGTACCAAAGTGTGTTTGCAAAGCATATGTGGCCAAAAACAGGAAAAATGAAGAAAAAGATGAGAAAAAGGAGAAAGAAGGAAACATTTATGAAAGTGCGAAGATTCTTATACAAAGACCCAATCAAAAAAGGCATTTCAAAGAACGAGGGTCCAAGTATTCATGTCGATTAGCTTCAAAGATGTTGAAAAGATCAAGTTTGGATAAAGAACCAAAGACTCAAAAAGGAAAAATCAAGCCAAGACGATAAAAGTCCAAGAAAAAGTCCAAGCAGCAGTGATCCATCCGATCGGTCGCCGCCCGCAACCGATTCGGATGGAGGTAGTATCGAAGACTAACCGATCGGTTGGACATATTACCGATCGGTTGGATGCTTGCTGACTTGCCAAAACTTCATCATTAAGATATGTGACTCTACACATCCGGTTCTAGGTCCTTCCACTCATAATTCTAGTCTATTCAATACTACTTGGAGGACAAGAGAAGCATTTATGAACTTAGACCCTTGGTTGGAGTATTAATTGGACCATTTGATGAGTATTTAGGAGAAATCTCAAGAAAACACAAAGGAGAAAGCAACCACTCATAAAAATACTCTCAAAATTCGTCCTTAGAAGTCCAGGAAACTTTAGAGGTCCAAGAAGTCATCATTTGGAGGTCGTAACATCAAGGAATCATCACCAACCTTTTGGTTATCATCATCTCATCATTTGTAATCTTATTTCAATCATTGTAAGACTTTCAATTATGGTTTCTAATGTTCAAAGTTATGAGTTTATGTTTATGTTTGCTATGAGTGGTTAGTGCCTTTGTGCACTTGCTTAGATGACGTGTATTACCAATTGATATGTGTATGATTGTGATGACATGTTTTAATTCAATTTCAAGTTGATTCTAAGATCCAATCGTGATTAAGTTTTGTAGTGACATTTGTTGAATCAAGTTTAACTAGTTGCTAATAATTTTAAGGGTCGAGAGAACTATTGTTATTCAACTAGTTATAATCATTTGTCTATGAATGATTGTTTTTACCCATTATTCTTGATTACACAAAGAAAGTTAATTGTGGTTGTAATGAGAATGCTTTTGTCTATCAAAAATAGGATTGATGGTAAACCATTTCAAGGGTCGAAAGATTAATAGTTTACTCTCAATTGTGGCATTTTGTCTATGATCGGTTACCTTTTGTATTGACCATTTCCTAAGCTATTTGATTAAGCAAAAGATGATTTTTGTGTTTAAGGTACACCAACTTATGAACCTTGAATCGATCTTGAATTGAGTGGTTAAACATAATGCTTGTTTTTATGAACTAAAATCTTGATGAAGGTTTAATTTGTAGAAACAATAGATTAGTTCACCAAACTAATTATCATAACCAACATGTTATCCAAAGTTATCACAATCATGCTTATCAAGGAGTAGTATGCTAGTCTAAGCAAGTGTAGTTTTTAATCATTTGAATTAATCTATTTTTCATTACTTGTTAAGGAATTTACTTCTAGTAGCTTACAATTCGATTCACTGCACAAATCCCTGCTAACGATCCCGACTTACCATCACAATCTTGCTATAATGGACGAGTTCACTTGCTCGTATGTGTTGTTTCTAGATTCGGTAATTCGACCTTTATAAATTTAAAACTTGTACTCACACTCGACACATTAGTTATTGAGTTGATCAATGATTTATAACGTATAGTGGGATTATAACAGTCTATGTCTTCTTGTTGAGACATGGACATGAAGTGTTAAAAGTACTTGCGTTATAAAGCATGCAATTGGCTTGAAAAATCTATTTCACCATTAAGTTGACTTAGTTGGTAAATAGGTAAGCCAAAAGGAGTATGAGTTTATCTTACATATTGTTTGATTGTCTCACAATATTTGTTCTAATGAAATACCTCAAGTTAGTGGTGTGTTCAGTTAGGAGAATCAAACTCTATTGGTATTGTTTGATTAAAGTTAACTATAACTTCCTTTCTTCCAAAAGTTATCAAGGTTAGAAAATTGAGTATGAGTTGTATATACTCAATAAGACTCCAACCTAGAAGATTAATAAGACACCATTTATTATGAAATGTGATGAATCACATTAAGTCTTAAAATTGAAGTTCTTAAATTTGTTAAATAACTTATGAAGTAGGATATTAACAAACTAATGTAAGGAACTGTCAATATGTATTTTTAATGTCCCAAAAGAGAATAATTTAGTGTTGCTCTACTTGCTAAGTATTTATAGATAGTCTATAAATTGCAAAAGGCAAGTGGCAGTTTTTATCTTGAAAGGATAAAATTACAAGATACATAATCTTCTAAAAATACACTAGTAAATGTCATGATGAGGATTAAACATGCTAATGTTAAATCTCAAGATGATGGAATTCTCATTCATAGATCCGCAAGGATATCTCAAATATTTGGATAATATGTTGAGGATTATGAGTTACAGGATTATAGTAAGCCTGTTGGTAATTAAGATGAATTGCAAATATTGAATTTGGCAAATTACTCATATTATGAATGTTAAGATGCAGTCCACAAAGATAATTAGTTTTTGGAAACTTAGTTTATCTTAAACTCTATAGTTAGACTATAGAAAGAAGATGAGTTTCTTCAAAGGGAATGAAAATCCTAGAGGTTTAAATCTTTGTGTAGAAATCATATGGACAAAATTTTGTAAACATATTTAATGTATGACAAGATTATTAATCACACTTAATCAATTAATTGTGATTGAATATTTGTTAGGAAATTAAGCTTTAGCCGTTAAGACTGTTGAAGGTAGCAGTTAAGACTGTTGAAGATGGAAGTTAAGACTGCTGAAGAGTTTTGAAGATATAAGCAGTTAGGACTGCTGAGTGAAGAAGTTAGTACGGTTTATGTTTATGATTTATGTAATAGATAATTATGGAAAATATATTGTGTATATCGTATAAGATTAGAATGATAGTTATCTTGTAAAAGAATCCTTAGTCTATAAAAGGATTGCCTAGGTTAAGGTTTAGATACACAATACGATAAGAGTTCATACGTAATATAGAGATTCAAGGTTGTAAACCCTAGTGATAGGAGATCACTCGTATTATTGTTTCAATAATATTGAATCGTTGAAGTTTATTATTCTGTGTTCATTGTTTCATTCAAATCATAAAAAACACATAAAGTCTTCTAAGTGCTAGCTAGTAAATTATGCGTGCTAGACTACGTATAATTCTTAGTATCACATCTAACACAAGGAGTGTGTGTAGATCCGGTCAAGTGGTATTAGAGACAGGTTGCTGATACTTAGATTTAGAAGATCCGAGAAGAACAAAGATGGACATGGAAACAACACCGAACACAACTAACATTGCTGCTAAGCTTCCTATGCTTAAACCTAATGAGTTCGACATGTGGAGACTTCGTATTGAGCAGTTTTTCCAAGTGCGAGACTATGCACTTTGGGAGATCATTGAAGAAGGAAACTCCTTTACACCAGTAACAACAACAACTGTTGTTGAAGGAAAATCTGAGACTACAGTGCAGACAAAGCCAACCACTAATGAAGAGAAGGCAAGGCACAAGAATGATGTTAAGGCTAGAAGTTTGCTTCTGATGACTATTCCCAATGATCAGTTGCTGAATTTTAGTAAGTTCAAGTGTGCTAAAACCCTTTTTGAAGCTATTGTTGCAAGATATGGTGGGAATGAAGCCACCAAGAAAACCCAGAAGACCCTTCTCAAGCATCAGTTTGAGCAATGAGTCGTTGGATCATATGTTCAATAGGCTTCAAAAGCTGGTGAGTCAATTGGCTGTTCTAGGAATTGAGATGCCTCAGGAAGATCTCAACTCCAAATTTCTGAGGAGTCTACCAGCTGAATGGGCTATGCATGTGGTAGTATGGAAAAACAAGCCTGATATAGATTCCATGAGCTTAATGGATCTCTATAGCAACTTCAAGATAGTTGAACATGATATTAAGAAGTCTGCTGGATCAAGCTCAAGCTCAAGCTCAGGGAATTTGGCCTTTGTAACAACTTCCAGTTCCTCAAGTCCAGATGAAGAAGTGCAAGTTGCTGGAGCAGTTGGTACTGCTAGTGCAAACCTTGGTACTGCTAGCACCTCAAGCAGTACTAGTGGACTTTTGAATGATGATACTTATTGTGCTTTCTTGACTACTCAGTACAATGGAAGTATGTTGACTCATTCAGATCTTCAAGAGATTGATGAAGATGACATTGAAGAGATGGATATTAAGTGGCAGCTCTCTCTTCTCAGTTTGAGAGCAAGGAGATTCTTGAATAAGACTGGCAAGAAGATTGTCATAAACAGTAATGATGTTGCAGGGTATGACAAGTCCAAGATTGAGTGCTTCAACTGCCACAAGAAAGGTCATTATTCAAGGGAGTGCAGATTACCAAGCCAACAGGATGGAAAGAGCAGAGATTATGGTAACAAGTCAAGGGTTGTGGAGGTTACTGATTCAAGCTCGAAAGCCATGGTTGCCATTGATGGCTTAGGATTTGACTGGAGCTATATTGCAGAGGAGGAAGCAGAAGCATCTATAGAGGTTGCTCTCATGGCATTTTCTGATTCTGAGGTACAAGTTTCAAAATGTTCTAAATCTTGTGAAGCTTTAAAAGATCTAGAAACACTTAAAACAAGATATGAAAATCAGAGAAAAGAGCTAGTTGAAACTGCTTTTAGCTTAGCAAATCATAAGAGAGCTTTAGCTGTGTTAGAAGAACAAATTGTTCATTATCAAAGTAATGAGTCTAAGTTTTCTGATGATATGATTATTGTTAAGAGAGACTTAATGTTTAGAGAGAATGAGATCACTTTGTTAAAACATGAGTTAGAACAGGTTAAGAAAGCTAAGGAGAACATTCAGATGAGTGTAGACACACTAGAATACACATAAAAAGGTGTTCAAAAGATAATTGAGAGTCAGATCCAAAATAAAGCTAAGTCAGGCCTAGGATATAAGTCAGTTCCACCTCCCTATAGAGGAATTCCAACACCCCCAGGTGTAGACTTAGAACACACAGGACTCCCTGAATTTCAATTACATGTGCTTAATTATGGTCCTCAACCCAAGAAGGATGTAGTTGATAAACTGATGAAGCGAAAAGTGTACCGCTTTTAGGGGGTCATTTAAGCCCTAAATCGTATTTATTTGATCAAATATTACCCTAAATCGTTCCTTTTGTCATTTTAGGTACTTTGGTTAAGAAATCTGGAAAAGGAAGCATTTTGGACGTTTTTGGAGCATAAAAGTGAAGAAAACGACAAAGTCTCAAAATCGGCTGGAAAAGTACTTTTGACGGCGTCATGGCTTGGCAAAAAAGGTGGATATGAAAATTACTCATGATAAGCCAGAGAATTTTACAATGGAAAGTCTGACGGCGTCACCCTTTGAAGTGATCAAGGTCATCACGGTTTAAGCTAAAGCGGGACGGCGTCAAGCCCATTTCTGACGGCGTCAAGCCTTGATAAGCCAGAGCGGATTTTGGAGCATTAAAGAGGGACGGCGTCAGGAAGGTCATTCGGGAACCCTAGACACGGTGAGGTGACGGCGTCATGTTGGGCTATAAAAGTCAAAGTACTGCTACTCAAGTCAAAGTACTGTTAATTAGTCAAAGTACTGCTGCTCGTTAAAGGACTGCTATGCAAATAGTTTAAGGACTAATGTGTAATTCTAGAATGTTCGTATTAGATTAGAGTTATAATTAGAATTACTTGTTATCCAAGTTTGTAAACCGACTAGGGTTTTCCTTGAGCCTATAAAAGGATCCCTAGGTTGGCATTAGATATACGTGTTTTTAGAGAGACAAGTTTATGCGATTAGTGATATACGATTATTAGAAGTATTAGAGTTTAGAGTTTGTTAGTGAATCTGTGTAAGAAAGCAGGTTCAAGGTTTTAATAATATTCAAAGTCGTTTATTAATTCTTCTTAGCTTTGTTGAAGTAGATTCCGCATACTTAGCAAAGTATATCAGTGTTTCATTATTAATAGTTTTGAATTCATTCAAAGTTGTTAAACCGTAGACAAGCTACAAGTTAGTTTGGTCAGAGTATATCGATCCAACAAGTGGTATCAGATCTTGTGTGGAGACTCTGATTAAGAAGAAACCCTTAAAACCGATTTATCAACAAACCCTCAACAATGACGACTGAAGCTGCACCTATCCCATCCATCACCTCACTCAGAATTCCTATCATCAAGAAGGGAGAATATGACCTCTGGAGCATGAAGATGAGGCAGTACCTTGCTATTACTGACCATGCTCTATGGGATGTAATTGTCAATGGTAATGTTGTTCTTGATGAACCTTTACACGTTGAAGGACAACCCAAACCACCTCAACCAACCTTGCCAGCAGCTACAAAGAGAAATCAAGATAAGGCTCTCAACATACTGCTGTCTGCTATTCCTGTTGGTCACCTACTGAAGTTCCATGATGCTAAGGATGCAAAACAATTATGGGCTGCGATCAAAACACGATTTGGAGGTAATGATGCTTCAAAGAAGATGCATAGAAACTTATTGAAGCAACAATTTGAAACCTTCACTGTTGGTGAAAGAGAAAGTCTTGATGCTGCCTATGACAGATTCCAAAATCTACTTAGTATGCTAGAACTGTATGGAGCAGAGGTATCTGTTGAAGATGCAAATTTGAAGTTCTTAAGGAGTTTGCCATCTGTCTGGCATGTGGTTGCTACTATGATTAGAGGACAACCTGGATTGGAGTCTATGGACTTTGATGATCTCTATAACAATTTGAAAGTGTACGAGCAAGAGATGAATGGTCACAGTTCTCAGAAAACTCACAGCATAGCTTTTGTGTCTTCTGAAAACAGAAGCAGTACTTCCACTAAAAGTACTGCTTATCCTTCTCAAAGTACTGTTGGTGATTCACAGCATGTTTGCACAACCACAACTACCCCCAACCCATCACCAACAAACAACACCAATTCTGATGAAATTGTATGTTCCTTCTTTGCACAACAAGCCACTTTACCTGTTACTTATCAAGAAGACTTGTTGCAGATTGAAGAAGATGCTTTAGAGGAGATTGACATAAGATGGCAAGTAGCTATGATCACTGCTAGGATCAAGAAGTTCATGAACAAAACAGGAAGGGAATTGATTTCAAAGCCAAACAAGGTATAACTTTTGACAAATCCAAGATTGAATGTTTCAATTGTCAAAAGCTTGGACACTTTGCAAGGGAATGCAAGTTTGACAAAATATCAGGCAAACAGGATGATTGAACAACCCAAGGTTGAAAGAAAGGAGGTTCCTATTACTGAATCACAACCAAAAGCTTTGGTGGCTCAAGAAAATTTAGCAGAGATTGACTGGAGTGCTGAATTTGATGATGAACCTGTAACCTATTCTATGGTTGCAATGGAAGAGTTTGATTGGGGCACAGCTTTTGATGAGGAACCTGGATATGCTGCTTTGGAATCAAGAGATGGTCTTGGAAGCTTTGACTGGAGCATGGAGGATGAAGATGAACCTGTTCAGATTGCTATGGTAGCCACTTCACCAAGTTCATCCAATGTCTCTGAGGTATGCTCTAAGTGTAATGATGTTTATCAAAAGTTGCTTAAAGATTATGTGACTGAAAGAGATAATTGTAGAACAGCTAGGTCTGAGGTAGCTGGTTATCAATTAACTTTAGAGTCAATGGAAGCCAAAATATTAACACATGAAAATAATGAAATGGCTTGGGCAGAAAAATATGAGCAACAAGATTACCAATTGAAATTAAGTGAATGGAAGTTAGGATGTAAGGTTTCTGAATTAGAAAAGATTACTAAGGAAAGAGATACTTTGTTAGAAAAACTTGGTAGTATTAAACAGGCTGGTCTATCACATGTTCAATTTGTTGACAAACAAAGAGTCATAAACAGTAGAGCTGGACTAGGTTATGGTGAAGATAGTAGTTCAGATGAGACCTCACCTAGTGATAAGGAAGAGACCCCACCTAGTGCTAAGGAAGAGATTGCACCTAGTGATGATGATCTCACAAGCTCAGAAAAAAACACATCTAGGAATGAGGAACCAATTAGTGAATCACCTCCTGAGTTTAAGAAAGATAAGGAGTACCACTCAGTTCCTCCACCCACTGGTCAGTTTCAACCTCTTAGGACATATGTTTCTCGTTATGGTGTAGACAACCTAGAGTTTAGGAAGAAACTTACTAGTCAATTTAGTTCTGAGAAACCTAAGAATGATTTTCAAAGGGGTAATGATCAAAAGTTTCCTACAGCTTTTCAAAAACAAGCAGTACCTCCAAAAACTTTTCAAAGTACTGCTGGACATTCAGCAGTACCTCCAAGAGAAACTTTTCAAAATACTGCTTACTACAGGAAACCTTTTAATCATAGAAGAGGATTTGGGAATATGGAGAGAAAGTTATGTTATGTATGCTATAGTCCTGATCACTTGATTAAGCACTGTGACTTACACTCAGAATACTTAAGTCAGTTTCCAAAGAATAGATCTACCACCCATAAGCCAAGAGAGACTAGACCAGTTTGGAATCACTCAAATAGGGTCAACCATAGTAACTTCTCAAAAGACTATAGGTACCCTCACCAGAAAAGAATGTTTTCCAAATCACCAGTACCTTCACACTCTGATAAGTCCCAAGAAGTACCTTCTCAAAGGACTGATAAGTTTTCACCCACTTATGGTACTGCTAACACTTTTTCACCTAGAAGACCTAAGAGATTCAATTCATATAAAAGGTCTTACACCTCAAGCAGAGTACCTAGATCAGAGAAACCTAAGGTCAAACGAAATTGGGTTAAGAAAGAAAGTACTGATGGGGAACAAGAAGTACTTTCATCAGATAAGGGTGAAACAGGGAGTGTTGTTGATATTACAACACAGGACATGGGACCAACTCAAATAATCATTGACCATGCCTTTAAAACCAGTGGAGATTACATACTGAAGGAATTCAAGTATGTTACTCCACAAGGGGAACACAAGTCAGTAATGGCTTGGGTTCCTAAAAGAAACTAACCCTTTTCTTTAATGTGCAGGGCAAACCAGAGGAGGAGCTTAAAGATCATATTATTATTGATAGTGGTTGCTCTGGCAGCATGACAGGGGACAAGGAGATCCTGTCAGACTTTAAGGCATATTATGGAGGAAGAGTTGCATTTGGTAATGATCCTGATGGAGGAAGAATCACTGGCAAAGGAACAATCAAGGCTGGATGTATTGATTTTGAGAATGTTAGATATGTGAAGGAGCTCAAGTTCAACCTATTGTCAGTATCTCAAATTTGTGACAAGAAGTACCCAATTCTGTTCACTGATACAGAATGTCTCATTCTCTCCCCTGAGTTCAAATTTGTTGATGATCACTTGGTGACATTGAGAGTACCAAGAACCAATGATGTATACAGTTTAGACTTAAAGAGTCTCAATTCTGCTGGAAGAGCAACATGTTTAGTAGCAAAGGCATCATTGGAAGAAGCACATCTGTGGCACAGAAGACTAGGTCATGTTAATTTTAAGAATATCAACAAGCTGGTTAAAGGAAATTTAGTTAAAGGTTTACCTTCCAAAACATTCAAGACTGATCATTCATGTTTGGCTTGCAAGAAGGGTAAACAACATAAAGCTTCATGTAAGAAGCTTGGGGAAAGAGATATTAGAGAACCTTTGGAGTTGCTACACATGGATCTGTTTGGACCAGTTTCAGTAGAAAGTTTAAACAAGAAGAAGTACTGCTTGGTAGTGACAGATGATTGTAGCAGATTTAGTTGGGTCTTTTTCTTGGGATTCAAAGATGAAACCTTTGATGCTATCCATGACCTGATAGTAGCCCTGGAAAATCAATTAAGACTCAAAGTAAGAGGTATTAGATGTGACAATGGAACAGAATTCAAGAACAAGCGTATGGATGAATTCTGTGCCAAGAAAGGGATCAAGAGAGAGTTTAGCATTGCTAGAACACCCCAGCAGAATGGTGTTGCAGAAAGAAAGAACAGGACTTTGATAGAAGCAGCTAGAACAATGCTTGCAGATTCCCAATTACCTATTCTCTTTTGGGCTGAAGCCATAAGTACTGCTTGCTATGTGTTGAATAGAGTTTCAGTAACTAAGCCTCAGATGAAGACACCTTATGAGTTGCTAATGGGAAAGAAACCAAACATTCGTTTTCTAAAACCTTTTGGCTGCTCTCTGACTATTCTAAATACCATTGATTCCCTGGGAAAATTTGATGGTAAGTCAGATGAAGGATATTTATTGGGCTATTGTACAAATAGCAAAGGATTTAGAGTTTATAACAGGAATACCAAAAAGGTACAAGATTGTCTTCATGTTGAATTTTTGGAAAATAAGGAAACTCAGAAAGGTAAAGGTCCTGATTGGATGTTTGATCTTGATCTCAAGCTCACACCATCTATGAATTATGTTCCTGTTAGAGAAGAGAATCAGGCTAATTACAAAGAAGATGATTCACAGTACATTGTTCATGGAGTCAATGTTACACCAGATGATGTTCCTGACAAAGAACCTGAAGTTCCTGATGAGGAACAAAGTACTGCTCAGCCAACTCATACAGTATCTGATGAAGATCAAGCCATACAAGATGCACTTAATAGGATGCTTTTTCAAGAAACTATAGCACAATCCTATGCAGATGAACAAAGGAAGGCTTATGAGGCTGCAAAGAAACAGGGTAAATTTCAAGATACTGCCCACAGTACTTTAGATCAAAGTACTGCTGATCCTTTTGGCAGTACTTCTAGTGTATTAGAGCAATCAAATTGGAACAATTCTGATGATTCCAATATTGATAATGATGATTTAGTTAATGCTAACATTCCTGGATTAGAAGAAGTTGATGATGAGCTTAATCCAGACGGTATTTTCTCCAATGAAGGCATTGATTTTACTAACTTGGAGTCTGATCTTCCAGTACCACCAACTCCTACATTGAAAATTCATAAAGCTCATCCTCAAAGTAACATTATTGGATCTCCCTCTTCAGGAGTGGTTACAAGGAACAAAGTTAAAGGACTTTCTAAGCAACATACTGCTTTACTTAGCTTTGTTTACAAACAAAACAGGATGAATCACAAGGATCACCAAACATGCCTGTTTGCTTGCTTTCTATCTCAAGAAGAACCCAAGAAGGTAGCTCAAGCTTTAGCTGATGAAAGTTGGGTTGAAGCCATGCAAGAGGAGCTTCTACAATTCAAGCTTCAAGAAGTCTGGGTATTATGTGATTTACCAGATGGCAAAAGAGTCATTGGTACAAGATGGGTTTTCAGAATCAAAAGAGATGAAAGAGGGAATGTTATCAAAAATAAAGCAAGATTGGTTGCACAAGGATATCGCCAAGAAGAAGGAGTGGATTATGATGAAGTGTTTGCTCCTGTTGCAAGGATAGAGGCAATAAGGTTATTTCTTGCCTTTGCATCATACATGGGATTTCCTGTCTACCAAATGGATGTGAAAAGTGCTTTCCTTTATGGCACAATTTCTGAGGAAGTTTATGTTAAACAACCTCCTGGTTTTGAAGATCCTGCTCATCCAAACAAAGTCTACAAAGTGATCAAGGCACTGTATGGCCTTCATCAAGCTCCCAGAGCTTGGTATGAGAGACTCTCAAATTTTCTATTACAACATGGTTATAGGAGAGGAGCAATTGATAAGACTTTGTTCATCAAGAGGGATAAGAAAGACATTATGTTAGTCCAAGTATATGTGGATGATATTATATTTGGGGCTACAAAGAAGTCTATGGTGAAAGAATTTGAAGATCTTATGCAGAAGGAGTTTCAAAGGAGTTCTATGGGAGAATTAACTTTCTTTTTGGGTCTTCAAGTTAGACAAACAAGAGATGGAATCTTCATTAACCAAGAAAAGTATGTTGCAGACATACTTAAAAGATTTGACCATCCAAATCTCAGGCCTGCCACCACACCCATTGATAAAAATAAACCCTTAGGCAAGGATGAAGATGGACAAGCTGTGGATGTCAAGCTTTACAGATCTATGATTGGTTGTCTTATGTACTTAACTACATCAAGACCTGACATCATGTTTGCTGTTTGCTTATGTGCAAGATTTCAGGTTACACCAAAGGTTTCCCATATGTATGCAGTCAAGAGGATTTTTAGATATCTCAAGCATCAACCAAAGTTAGGATTATGGTATCCTAAGGAGTCACCTTTTCACTTGGAAGCCTTTTCAGATAGTGACTATGCAGGGGATAACTATGATAGAAGATCAACCTCAGGAGGGTGTCAATATCTTGGAAGAAGATTAGTCTCCTGGCAATGTAAGAAGCAAACCATTGCTGCAACCTCCTCTACTGAAGCAGAATATGTGGCTGCTGCAAGCTGTTGTGGACAAGTTTTGTGGATGTAAAATCAACTCTTGGATTATGGATTCAATTTCAAAAATACTCCTATCAACATTGATAATGAGAGTACCATCTGCATTGTGAAGAATCCAGTTTATCACTCCAAGACCAAGCATATTCAGATTAGGCATCACTTCATTCGGGATTGTTATGAGCACAGGCTTATCAATGTGGTTAAGGTTCACACAGATGATAATGTAGCTGATCTACTCACTAAGGGATTTGATGTTTCAAGATTCAACCACTTAGTTGTGAGCATTGGGATGATCAACTACTAGGCTACATTTGAGGGGAGGCTTTAGTATTAGTTAGTATACTTTCTATTAGTTCTTATTGAAAGTATTGGTTTTTAGTAGTTTAGTTTAGCCTATATGTTGTATTTGAGGAGAGGCAACATAAGTTATTAGTTAGCACTTAAGCATGAACCGTTTACAAGTTCTTGGTTTTCATTTGGAGTATTGATTATGGATAAGAAGATGGAACGTACTGCTTGGTTGATTAAAGTACTGCCTCAGCAACGTACTGCTCCAACGTACTGCTTACGTGGACGTACTGTTCCAACGGTCAAAAATTTGTGGGCTACGGTTAATTAATTCCTTACGGCGGAGATAATAAGTTAATCCAAACGGTAACTTTATTATTATGAGTTTGATTTATTTTCATCCTATTTAAAGAAACTCACTCCTATTTCCCCGCCTTTTACCGTATTTAAGATCCCTCATTCGCTTTTACACCACAATCTTTTTATCGAAACACATACTCAAAGCGAATTCTTCTCTACCACTCATCATGGCTAATCGACTTACTGTTAGCAAACACAATATGATCGCTAATTTGGACAAGAAAAGGGATAATGTTGATTTTCATGCGATCATTGATTTCTTAACTGGGTCTTCCATCAACTACTCTATTTTAGTTGACCCTGATGTTATTGGTCCCTGGATGCAAGAATTTTGGGATACTGCAACGATTGAAGATGATTCGTTGATTAGGGCTATGGTTGCTGGACGAACTATTCGGATTTCTGAGGCCACGATTAGGGATGTGTTGATGTTTAATGATGAAGGGGGGGCTGTTCGTTTTGAAAAACAAGTGCTTTGGGACACTTTAAGTGATATAGGTTATGAAGGCGATCTGACGAAACTTACTTTTCAAAAGCCTTTGTTTTGTTCTCATTGGAAGTACCTCATTCACGTTCTACTTCATTGTTTGAGTCCCAAGAGTACTTCTTTTGATCAATTTGGTCAAAATATTGCTTCTGCATTAGTGGGTTTGGCTACCGATCGAAGATTCAATTTTTCAAGACTCATTCTGGATGGTATGCTTACACATATTGCTCATGGATCACCATTCTTGATGTATCCAAGGTTTGTTCAGTTATTCTTAAACAATCAACTTGAGGATGTCCCTAAACCTCAAAGTTTTTTACCCACTGTCACACTTCCATCAAAGGTGTTTACTTTTCTATCTAAACAAAGTGCCAAGTTTTCTGGAACCAACACACCTTTGACTGCTCACATATTGGGAGTTGCACAAGTCGTTAGAGATGCAGAGCAAGAGCAAGAGCAAGAAGCAAATTCTGACTCAGCAAGTCAAGAGTCTCCAGTTTCAAGAGAAGTTAGTATTCCTCAACCTACTGCTTCTCAACATACTGCTTCTCAACATTCTGCTACTAGGGAAGATACTGCTCCTATGGACATTCCTACTCATGAGGAGTCAGACCAAGGTATGAATCAACCACCATCTCCTAATGATTCTTCTTCCACAAATATGTCTAAGCAATTTAAAGAAGAAGAGGCAGAATTGGACAATTATGCTTTAACAAGGGAGTTAAAGAGGCTGAAAAAGGAGAGTGAGGCTCAAGCTGCTAAGATAGTCAAATTAAAGACTAAGTTTCAAAGATTGAAGAGGTATGTTTGGCCACTAGTTCAACACCATAGATTATGGGTACAGTCTCAGAAGCAGAGTGGTAAGATACCTACGAAGATTTCTAAGTGAAAGAAGAAAAAGTCTAAGAAGCAATCTTCATTCCAATTGGGGAGGAATTTAGAGAATTTGAATGAAGATGATGCTGGTTTTGAACAAGATTTTGAACAAGATGCTGGATTTTTGGATGATACTCAGAGGACACCACCTGAAAATATTCCTCAAGATACTGTTGAGAGGAAGAGTGATGAAACAGAGCAAATAAATTTGGAAGAAGCTGCTGTTGAAGTAAGAAGTGGTGATACTGAGGAAATAAACTTGGAAGGAGCTGAAGCTGAAAGTACTGCTCAAGAAAGTACTGCTCAACAAGGTACTGAGAGGCAATTCACTATTACACCTAGAACCTTAGATTTTGAAGAAGATATTGGTCCTTCAATTCAAGTTCAAGAGGAAGTAGGCCCTTCTAAACCAGCTCAGGAAGAAGATGTTATAGCTCATACTAACAGTGATGATGAAACAATTGCTGACATTATGCTTAATATGTCAAGTCAAAGAGGCATCAGTATTCATGAGATTGAACAACAACATAATACTTCTTCTCAACCTGCACAAGAGATAGATCCAAAAGATAAAGGCAAAGGGATTTTGGTAGAAAAGAAGAAGAAGACGATGACATTGGCACAGTTAAGACAAATTCAGATTGCCAAAAATGAGGAAGCAGCTAGAATATTGCAAGCAGAAATAGATGCTGAAGAATCAAGGAAGAGTGTTCAGTCAAAAAGGCCAATTAGTAAAGCTAGAGAAAGGAATGATATGATGGCTTATCTGAAAGGTCAAGGATATACAGGTTTAGTTAGATTGACATATACAGAGATGAAGGATCTGTATGATGCTGTTAGAGAAGCTATTCAAAAAGATCTTGCAAGTATTATTTCTTTTGAAGATAAGGAGCTTGAAGATAAAAGAAAGGAAAGAGCTGTTACAAGAAGCTCAAAGAGGAAAAGAATCACTGATGAACAGCCATCAAAGAAGTTCAAGGAAGCTGTTGAATTAAGAACAGACACAGTTGATGAGCTAAGGAATTATCTTAGAGTTGTTGACTTTGAAAATCCAAAATTGAAAGAAGATACTGATAAGAAGTCAAAGATATCTACTTTTTCAGTTGTAGAATCTAAGGAAGGAAATTATCTGATCTTTCATAGACAAGATGGAAGTTTTAGAGTGTTCAATTCATTATGGGATATACTACATCTGATTGATAGAGATGATATACTTCAGTTATATCTCCAAGTGCAAACTTATTTTGAGCATATTCCACCACAAGGAGTAGGTTTGATATTGTTAGGAGATCTCACAACAATCTGGGAGACAGAGGAAACAAAGGACAGTACTTTGTGGGAAGATCAAGACAACTGGGAGATTAACAGATGGAGATTCTTTGAATCGGTTGGGATACATGTTTTGGAGTTAGAAGATGGCACTATGATTCATATGCTAGCAGAACAGAGATATCCACTCACAAGAGATCTGATGATCAGGATGCTAGAGCATGGAATGGAAGTGGAACAAGAGGATGAAGTAGCATTGATGGTCATAAAATTATTCATCAAGTGGACAACAGAATCTGAAGCTTAATGCATAACTACTGGTATGGTTTAATTATTATATAAATCTTTTGAAAAATAAGTACTTTCTTCAAAGTACTGCTGGTCAGACAGTACTTTCACAAAGTACTGCTTGCAGCATAAAACCAGTAAAGTCTTTTGATAAAATTAGTAATTTTTGATAAGTGCAAAAACATTTTGAAGCACAAAGATTAAACAGTAACAAATGGTTTTGAAAGCAACAACATGGTGTTAGTACTTGTACTTCACAACAAATGGTAATCAACTCACCATGTTTAACAAACAAGAAAGAGTTTGACTCATCATGAGGGTACGGCTCTGATGTGATTATCAAATCCGTTTTTAGTTGGCAATTTACTAAAAATTGTATGGTTTTCAACTCACCATATCTATATTAGTGAAGAGTTGGCTAGCCCACAAGATAATGGCTTTGTGGTAAAGGCTGTGGAAAACTATTATATGGTAATTAGTTCACCATGGTAGTGATTGTACTAAAAGAACTAACTAGTCCAAAAGGGTACGACTTTTGGTAAAGACAAAACAAATCCGTTGATAGCTGATGATTTGCTAAAAATCATATGGTTATCAATGTACCATGGTTTTTCCTAAATCTAAACATTGGCTACTCCAGAGTTAATGGCTTTGGTAAAGAGACATCAAAATCCATTAAATTTTCAATGATTCACCTCTCACAGGAGTTAACACACCTGGAAGTGATGAGAATAGTATGAAACTTTTAAGATCTGATGTACATATTGCCAATATGATGCTGAGTTGCTGAAAAGACCTGATGCTGAAAAGAATTGTTGCTGATGAAGATTGAAGATGCTGATTGTATTGATGATGACAAAACAATAACGAGTCAGATTTCAAAGAAACAACCTTTCCTTGAAGATAAAATATTGAAGTTAAAGACATACAAAGGAACTTGAAATCAAGCAAGTAGAATTCACGTTAGGGGAGGATTGTTGGGCTATAAAAGTCAAAGTACTGCTACTCAAGTCAAAGTACTGTTAATTAGTCAAAGTACTGCTGCTCGTTAAAGGACTGCTATGCAAATAGTTTAAGGACTAATGTGTAATTCTAGAATGTTCGTATTAGATTAGAGTTATAATTAGAATTACTTGTTATCCAAGTTTGTAAACCGACTAGGGTTTTCCTTGAGCCTATAAAAGGATCCCTAGGTTGGCATTAGATATACGTGTTTTTAGAGAGACAAGTTTATGCGATTAGTGATATACGATTATTAGAAGTATTAGAGTTTAGAGTTTGTTAGTGAATCTGTGTAAGAAAGCAGGTTCAAGGTTTTAATAATATTCAAAGTCGTTTATTAATTCTTCTTAGCTTTGTTGAAGTAGATTCCGCATACTTAGTAAAGTATATCAGTGTTTCATTATTAATAGTTTTGAATTCTTTCAAAGTTGTTAAACCGTAGACAAGCTACAAGTTAGTTTGGTCAGAGTATATCGATCCAACACGTCAAGCTCTATAACGTGACGCCGTCAGCCCTTAAACTCTATATATAGTTTTGTAATTTTTTGTCAATAGTGTGCAACTTTGTGAGGAGAAACCCTAAGACGAATTTTTGCCATTTTTAAGGGTTTTCATACCCTTGGATCTCCCATGTTTAATTGAAGATAAGTTTTCATTTAATCAATCAATATGTCTATGTGTTGTTTGATTATATCTTGTTCTTGTCTTTTGATTAACATGCTAGGCTAGATTTATCTTGTGTTTGCTTAGATCTAATGAAACCTAGCTATTAATTATTGGTTATTAGTGTGTTATTAATTGTATTGGATGATTGTTTATCGATGTTAGGCTTAAGAAAACTGGTTAACTTCCTATACGGTAACTTGCTTGAACGTCTTAAGAAACATGAACCAATGCGTACTAAGGTTTTTATGGTTGTATTTAATGCATGAGCGAATTCTAGTGATCCCATGTTAGGAGCTTCTTAGCCGGCTCGACATAGGAGTGAAGTAGGAGCTCATAAAGTTGGGGAAGTACGTACGCCACCCCACGATTGGTATTAAGGAATACACCCGTCATCCACGCAATTAATACACACTAATCAACCGGTAAAAGATAGTTAGGGAGTCAGGAAATCTAAGTAAACACATTTCTCTCCACATAAGTTTCACAACATTTTCATTTTCAGTTATTTTATTTTATTTGTAGTAATTTGGGTTAGTTGACTAGCAACTAATTCCGCCCACTCCTTCAAACCCGAGATTTTACTTGCTTTCATAAAAATATAAAAATACAAAAAAAAAGAATCTTCTCTCACCCTTAGACCTATTAGAGTAGTTTTTCAATCCTAACGACACTATTCCCTGTGGAGAATGATCAATCCCCCGTACTTACCACTACACTATACTACATTGGTCAGGTACACTGCCTGGTGGGGTTGTAAGCCTCTTGAGATCCCTCGAGAGGTAAAACCTGTTGTAAGGTCGCAAAACCACGCATCATAAACCTGTGTTTGAAAGTGCAAGTGATAAATCACTATCTGAGGACAAGGTGTCTTCTGATAGGTCCTCAGCTAAGGAATCAGATGCTCCAACCATTGAGGAATGGACTACTGATGATGAGGATGATCAGGCTGTGGTTAACCCTGTTAGTGCTAAAGTGGAGGAACCAAAAGTTCAAAAGATGGTTAAACCTGAGACTGTTAGGCCTAGATCAAATGCCAAACCTTTTAGACCAACAGTTAGGTATGCAGAAATGTATAGAACCACAAACAAGCCAAGAGGTAACCAAAGGAATTGGAATGGCCTAAAATCTCACCAATTAGGGGAGGATTTTGTTTGCTATAGGAAAGCTTGTTACTATTGTGGTAGCCTTGACCATCTTGCAGATTATTGTGATAAATGGGTATCTGGATATACAAATCATAGGTTGAGCATAGCAAGACCTCAATCTTTTCTTAGGAATGATATAATGATACCTAGATCAGTTCTTTTAAGGTCTGGACCTAAAGCACTTCAAACTGCTAGACCAGCAGTTCAGACTGTCAGACCTATGAGAACAATTCACCCAAGGCCAACAGTTTAAGGTGCAAAAATGTTTTCCAAATCAGCACCAAAAACTGTTAATAGACCCTGTCATCACAAAGCAGTTGTAAAAAATCAAGTTTGGAAACCTAAGGTAACAACTACCAAGCCAGCAGTTCCAACTGCTAGCAGGGTAATTGGTACTGGTGTGAATAAGAACACTGCTAAGGGAAACATGGGTAATAGAGTGAATGCATCAGCATGTTGGGTATGGAGACCTATTAAACCCAATGGTGCTAAGACTGTTTTGAAAATAATGAATTATGTTGATGCTAGAGGAAAGCCTAAGTCTGTTTTGGCTTGGGTTCCACAAGGAAATTAATTTTTCTTTGTAATGTGCATTGTTAGTCATATGCTTTTATATTGTGAGACAAGTTCTTTGTATCTTGTATCTTGTTTCTTTGTTTTTGGACTAACAATTGCAGGATTGGAGAGAAAACACCAAGGGATTATGAATGCTTGATGTTTTGGACTATATGGTGTTCTGGAGATTAGTATGTGATCTTTGCATACAACAAATGGTAATTGGTTCACCATATCTTATCCACATAAGAACCAGCTAGTCCAGAACAAACGGTTTCTGGTAAAGACTAATCAAATCCGTTGATGGTTGACAATTTACCAAAAATTGTATGGTTATCAGCTCACCATATCTAAGTGTGAAGAGTTGGCTAGTCCAAAGCAAACGGCTATTGGTAAAGACATATCAAATCCGTTGATAGCTGATAGTTTGCTAAAAACTATGTTTGAGCCATGGTATTTTAAAATTTATTTCAAAAAAATTCGTACGGCTCAACAAAATTTTTGCAATAATTGGTACGGTTAGTACAACATTAGGACGGCTCAACTAGCCGTTGTAAAAATCTGTCAGTAACTAATTTTCTAGCCGTTGGGGTAAAACCGTTATTCTTAAGATACTTATAGGGATTTTTATAGACGATAATTATCTTTTTACCATAAAATCATTTATTCTCTTTCTAAAGATAATTTATCTCATACGCATATTTCGCAAAACCCTAAACAGTATCTATAAGCCCCAAGCGACTGCATAAACCTCAATTCCAATTTACAAGATCATTGTATTGCTATACTCTTTATTTTTTCATTAAGAATGGCTGGATTGGAATTTGTTAAGCGTCACAACCAGGTTGCGTTTTTAGAGAAAACAGAGCAAGGAGATGGGCCAAAGTTTTATGAGATTGTGGATTTTCTCAACCACTCTCACATAAGGTATGCTCTAACTGTTTCTCCTATTCTTTATGTCTCGCACATCATACAGTTCTGGCAGAATTCATCTGTCTTGACAAGTGATGACGGAGACTTAGAAATACATTCGGAAGTAGATGGCATTAAGTTTGTTGTTACCGAGTCTATACTTAGGAGACATCTTAAATTAAATGACTCAGATGGTATCCACACTATGCTAAATACTGAAATTTGGGAAGAACTTTCTAAAATGGGTTATAATACATCTGAAAACAAATTGACTTTTCAAAAAGGATGTTTTTCACCTCAATGGAGATTTTTGATACATACTCTTTTATGTTGTTTGAGTCCTAAAAAGACTGCTTGGGAGCAGTTCAGTAGCAATATTGCTATTGCTCTCATTTGTTTGTCTACAAACAGAGTTTTTAACTTTTCAAAATATATTTTTGAGGGTATGGCATCAAATGTTGAAAGTAAAACAAAGTTTTTAATGTATCCCAGGTTTGTTCAAACAATTTTAAATAAAAAGACATACCTGCTTACAAAACCAACTGAAACTTTTGCTACGCCTAGCCTTCAATCAAAGGTTTTTCAAAATATGGCTATGGCTAGTAGGCTTTTTCAAGGGGAACCAGTTCCATTGTTTCCTCAAATGCTTCAAATTGAGTTGGGTGAAGGTTCAGCAGTTCCAACTGATCCCCATCACACATCCACTCAAGAACTTGAAACAACCCAACCACCACCCATCACTTATAGGAGAAGGTCTAAACCTAGTCTAACTAGGGTTGTGACTAGATCCTTGCCCAAAGATTCACCTCTCCTAGCAGGTAACACAGCTAGAAGTGATGAGGGTAGCTCTTCACAAACTGAATTGATGGAAATATGTACCAAGTTAGTTGACAGAGTAAAGACCTTGGAGGAGGAGCTTAAAAAGAGCAATGAGGAGCTGAAATCTCATAAAGAAATGTTTTCCAAAGTCTACACCAAGCTAACTAAAAGGGTGAAGAAGCTTGAAGATCAGTTAAAGAGGAAAAGGGCAAAATTGATATTGGATGATGATTCTGATGATGATGATTCTGATGGTTCAGAAGGGGCTGATGAAAATTCTTCCAAACAGGGGAGGAAATTTGGTAAAGATAAGGATAGATCAGGTTCTCAGGGGAGGCATGATAAAAGTTCAGAACAAGATGAAGGTTTTGATATTGGTTCAGGTTCTGGTTATGTTCAAGAAGAAACAGCTGAGACACATCAAGCAGTTCCAAATGTTGAAGCAGTTCAGACTGCTGAGACAGAGCATGAAACAGTTCAAACTGCTGAGACAGAGCATCAAGCAGTTCCAACTGATGAAACTTCTGCTGAGCAAGTTTATGAAAGTAGAAGAGCAGATAAAGGGAGGAAGCCAATGACATCTGAAGAAGTTGCTGCTGCTCAAGAACTTGAAAGGCTTAAGAGATTAAAACCAAAAACTCAAGAACAGATAGATCATGATGCAGAAGTTGCAAGGCAAATGATAGAAGAAGATTTGGCTAGTGAAGAAGCTAAACAAGCTCAGATTGCTCAAGATGAGGAATTTGCAAGAAAAATGGCTGCTGATGATGTACGAAACATTGCTGAATTTACGGAAAGAAAAAGATCAAAAGAAGTAAATCAAGAGGAGTTCAATGAACAGCTACAATATTTGTTGGATTCTGATGTGATTGTAAGAGCTCAAGCTTCAATGGTTCTTAAAGACAAACAGTTGAATGAAGAAGAAAAGACAGAGGAGCTTAAAGAAATCATACTCAAAAAGAATGGAGTAGCAACATGGGAAGATCTGATTCAGAGGATAAGAGAAAGGCATAAGTCAGGATACAAGACAAAGTTGCCAACAAAGAAGGAACTAGTTGAGTCTATGAAGCATTATTTGAAGAACTCAGCAAATTACACTATGAATGACTTCAAGGGAAAATCTTATGCCATAATTGAAAGGGAATTCTATGAAACTTATGCTATTCTGAATACTCCAAGAAGAAGTTTCAAAACAGGTAAGAAGAGAGAATCAGAAACTATGGAATCAGAAGTTGCAAAGAAACAAAAGTCTGAAGAAGAAGGGTTAACAAGTGAGAAGATCAGAAGTATGATGATGATTGTTCCAGAATCTTCTTATATTAAACCTTTACAAGTAAAACATCCAATCATTGACTGGGAAGTGTTCACTGATGGAAGAATGAGAGGATGGAAGATAATCAGACTTGGAAATATTTCTGAAAGGTACAAGTTGTTTGAAGATTTACTCAAAGGCTTTGACAGAGAAGATCTTAATCAACTATGGAGCTTAGTGAAAGAGAAATTCAGAGATAAAGATCCTATTGAAGATAAAGATAAAGAACTATGGGTTCAATTGAAGAGAACTTATAAACCAGATGGTGGAGAGTCAATATGGAGATTTCAAGCACAAGTCATGGACATCACTTGGAAGTTATTTGGAACGTGTGGAGTACACAGAGTGTCTACCAAGGATGGAATAGAGATCTATATGCTGGTTGAAAAAGATTATCCACTCAGACCAGGTGTTTTGACACTGATGGCACATGTTAAACTAGAAGCTAATGAAGAATCTGAGATGGCTGATATGCTGGTGACAAAGATATTCAACCTTGCACAAGAAGTGAAAGCTAGATCTAAGAGATTTGCTTGATAGGTGTTTGAAAGAATTTTCAGCATTAAGAAGAAGAAGCTTAATTTGAAGAAACTTAGTGATTTGGATAGAAATCATAAGTTTAGGGGAGGATTGTTAGGAATTTAAGCTTTAGCAGTTAAGACTGTTGAAGGTAGCAGTTAAGACTGTTGAAGATGGAAGTTAAGATTGCTGAAGAGTTTTGAAGATATAAGCAGTTAGGACTGGTGAGTGAAGAAGTTAGTACGGTTTATGTTTATGATTTATGTAATAGATAATTATGGAAAATATATTGTGTATATCGTATAAGATTAGAATGATAGTTATCTTGTAAAGGAATCCTTAGTCTATAAAAGGATTGCCTAGGTTAAGGTTTAGATACACAATACGATAAGAGTTCATACGTAATATAGAGATTCAAGGTTGTAAACCCTAGTGATAGGAGATCACTCGTATTATTGTTTCAATAATATTGAATTGTTGAAGTTTATTATTCTGTGTTCATTGTTTCATTCAAATCATACAAAACACATAAAGTCTTCTAAGTGCTAGCTAGTAAATTCTGCGTGCTAGACTACGTATAATTCTTAGTATCATATCTAACACAAGGAGTGTGTGTAGATCCGGTCAATATTCTTTCTAGGCACATTAAATGTATAAAGATTATGATTGTTTGACAATGGAATATCAAAACTCCTCCTTGAGTAATTACTTGTGCGAGGACGATAAATAATCAAAAGGAGTATTTTAATACAAATAATCTTTGGAAGTATACAAAGTGCAATAATTCATGAATGGATTAATGCATGCATCTAGGAGATATACTTATGTTTAATTATTAAATCCAAGTTTGGGTTTATAATTAAAATAAGATAATTCCTTAGTATTCCTGAAAGCTAGTGGGAGTGTTATATTTATTTTCTTATTTCATATATGTTGTATAACATATAGGAAATAACATTCCATATACGTTAAATATTAAGTCTTAATTTGGAATGGAACTTCACTTGAAGATTTAGGAAATAAACATACAACCTTGGAATATATGTTTATTGTTAAAAACATAAGCGGTAAAATAATTGATTCTAATAGAACATGATATACTATTAGAAAGTCTAAATGGATACATATCTTTGAAAAGATATAACATGAATGAAATCAAGTTTGACACAAGGATTTTTCATGTACATCATGTTATTTGTTGTATCATGCTTGGATGAAAGATGATTTGACAACATTGATATCTAATTAAAAGTTATTAGATAACTAAGTGTAATGAATATGGTTGGATATAGAATGACATCCTCAGCCTGGAATTGCTCCTAAATTCTAAGTATGAACCATATGGCAAATTGTTGCGTAATTTTTATAGCCGACAAATCTTGAAAGATTGAAAGGCATCAAACATTGCACTATGGATATTAAAGTTTACGGAATTTTAAAGAGCATATTGTTGTTTGCATACAATGATGCTAATGAAATTGAGATGACACTCAATACTAGTCATGGTAGGATTTCATCCTTGTTAATGGCCATGTATACTAGTTATGCTTAAATAAGAGCATAGGTGCATTATACATTAAAAAATTAGAATACTTTAAACTATAAAAGGTTTGATAGTTTAATTGTCATAAATTGGTGGTTGAGGATGTCACACATTTTATGAAATATTATGTGGTGTTGGGAATTAAACCAACAGTTAGTACTGCCAGGTATAAAGTTACAACTGCTGGGATTAACACTAACAGTACTAAGTCAGTTAGTACTGCTAGCACAAGATTGTTAGTACTGTTTATGTGATGAAGACAGACGAGTGAAGATATATATAGAATAGATTTGATGTATATCTTATAATTATAGATTGATACGAATATTAGTTTGCTTGTAAAGGACTCCTTGTGCTATAAAAGGAGATCCTAGGTTAGGGTTTTTGTAATCAGTCATACGTATCTTGTAAAAGCTTCAAGGTTGTAAAACCCTAGTGATAGTTCAAAGATCACTCGTATTAATAATATTGAAGCTATTTGGTTGTTTATTCATTGTTCATTCACTGTTACATTCAAACATTACACAAACAATATCTTCTAAGTGCTTTGTAGTAAATTTTGCGTGCTACTTAGCATATACTCAAAGTATCTCTAATACAAGGCGTGTGTTTAGATCCCATCATGTGGCAATATCAAGATAGTTGAATGCACACATACAAGAACATCACTAATTGAATTCTTGAAATAAGTATTCTCAAAATTCCGATAGATCAAAATTAGTTGATTTATGTCTTGTCAACAAGTATGATTGACATGACTTGAGGCATAATTCATTAACTAGAATTATCATGCATTGATCTATTTAGTATTTGGATAAGGGATATTAAGCAATTATTATTTACAATGAATTAAAGTACTTGGTACGTTTGTTTTCATTAATAATAGATTGTATCCTGTATTTGCATGTTTAAATCCGTGAATTACTTATGTTATTCTAAATTGTCCGTTGTCAATTAATGATATGGGAATATCATTAAATTAAGACAAATCTGAGTATTGGTAGAATATACTTGAAAGTATATTGATGCGTTGACATGCCAATTTCACATGATATTCAATGAATTGAGTATAGGACTTATCCCAACTTCATGAGTTTACTTGTAAGGAATTAAATATTCCATAGATTTGATGATCAAAAACAAGAAGAATGAAACATATAGAATACTGAATGATAAGCAAAATACAAGGTACTGCTGGTCCAAAAGCAAGGTACTGCTAGACCAACAAGGTACTGCCAGTGCAAACTCAAAGGTACTGCTAGTTCAAAATTGGTACTGCTAGAGTAAAAAGGTACTGCTAGTACAAAATGAGACTGCTGCTAGTGTAACAACCTGCTGCTAGTTCAAATGAAGGTGCTGCTAAATCAATGAGTCACTCTGCTACTACAAAAATAAGAACGAAGAAGATATTATTTATTTTGTATGAGTCATGTTTATACAAAATATAATATCTAGATATTTTATCAAGTCGTCAAGTTGAACACTCAAGATACAAGTTGTATCTTATTGACTTGACACATGTTAAAACAAGTGGATGACTAATGCTTATCAAGTTGTAAAAGATCTTTCCTTATGTTATAAAAGGAAGATCTTACCCCTTAGATAAAAGTGTGTTTAATAAAGAGCAAAATAGTTCTTAGTATGCTAAGAAATTAAACACCAAGTAAGAGTGTGTGTGGGAACATCAGACAAGGGGTCTGATGAACATTAGACATGGGGTCTAATGTTGTTTAGGTTTGTTTAGCCTCAAGGATCTTTGATTCCTGTTAGAGTGTAACCGTGCTATATTTGATCAAGTAGCATTGGGGCTTAAGAGTAATAACAAACAGTGAAGTTTGACAAAACCTTGTTGTGATAGTATTGTATTCGTTCATTGAATATTCCGCCAATATTATCATTGTTCTTTAAACGTAGAAATCCTAGATAAAGGCTTAACAGCCTAGAGCCTATAAACGATCAAGTAACTTGTTTTAGTAAATGTAAGAAGGTCTAAAACGAGTTTCCACATTACTTTATGGATCTTGTCATCAAGTAAATCATGAATATAGTTATTCTCAGACTTGAGATACCAGAGAACTGTCATGGATGTAGTGCATTTCTGTGAAACAATTTACTGCTATACGTTACTGGTAGGAGTGGTAGCTATAAGGATTGTTTTCAGAAGTGTTGCAAAGCTCGTGGGTTTTGCTTGTAGTTAAGAAAGAATTTGTTCCTTCAAATTCGTTTTGAAGTTTAATATTGTTGGGCCTTGACAAGATGTTTGCGTGGCCACGCCCAAGATCTATCTGAAATACGTTCAGACGATTTGGTAATCTTGCTCAATCAGAAACAACAAGAAACAGAATGGTTAATAAAGAATGACTAAGATCCATATATTTATTAACGTAGTATTAGAAACAAAATGATAAATATGATGATGAATCATCGAATGGTTTTTCCAGGAGACCACCACCCGAGTTGTACTAGGGGCATTGACGTGTTGCTAGACGCTAACCAATGTCATTACACTATTAATAGATGTCCAAGTGGGAGCTGTTAGTTTTAATGGACAAATATTAATGTGTGTATGTCTAGAATCGAACTCGGGACCACGGGATTGCACACATTACGTATGAGGAATTAATGTATAATAATTAATATATAAACCGTTATGTTTTTAATTATTAAAACACAAAATAGTGACTAACGGACGTTAAGTAATTAACGGAAATTGACTAACGACCGTTAGGGAATAAAGGAAGGACTATAGATGAAATTAGAGGGACAAGAAGGTTCCGGAATCCTTAGGGATCCCTATGGTCGGTTGACAATGGGCTTAGGAAACCCATTCCTTAGCCAACTTGTTCTCCAAGATTTCTAAGTCTATAAATACAAGACCTAGGGTTATTGTTTCAACACTCTTGCTGTAGCAAACTGCAAAATTTCCTACAATTAAATACGTTTAATTATATATTAATCTCCGTCACTATTTTGAATCACCATTTTTACGGGAAAATTTAAATTTTTCTTTATTATATTATTTTAACGCGGGAACAATATCACATAAATTACCAAATGACGGGACGAGCTCATACGCGAATTTACTAAATCAATTACACCTAATATAAACTCACATGGGCTAAGAGAAACTTCAGCCCAACCCTTCTTCTCGCCCATTGTTCATCAGCGCACCATCACCAGGCCCAATTTCCTTTTTATTTCATATTCCAAATCGAGCAGATCTCACTCCAAAACGCCCCATTTTCCTTCGATTTTTAAACACGACTCGTATATGATTTTGCACCACCTAATTGTCCTTCCACCAAGGAACTAGGATGCAAAATATTAATTTTTGATACGAACGTTTGATACGTTTTCAAAAGCCAAAGCGTTCGGCCATTGAGCACCAAATCGACCTATACTCATTTTTCACAAAATGAATTGTTTTTATCCGGGTTTGTTTTAACCCCATTCTAATGATTACGTTCGATCATTTATGAGTTGTTTAGACTATTTATCAGAGGATGTCAAGATTATACGTTAAAAACCAACTTGTGTACATAATAAAAGTGTTAGTCGACATATTTGCATATATGTCGACATCTAAAGTTCCCCTCACCTTCACATGGCTCTACAGCCTTGTAAGGATAGTAAAATCTCAATAATATCCCAACATTTCTGACACTCAATAGTTAGAACATGTGTGAATTTTTTAAAAACTTCTATATAACTCATACGTATATGCATATATACGTATAACTCATTTTCACCTTCATCACCCTTCATCCCACACACCTTGCTACCATTCTAGACCATATTGATTAGTGGAAGACTCACAAAGGACCAGAAACAATCTCCATGCTCCATTCCTAGTTCATTCGAAAATATGGATATATTTATATACATGTTGTATGTATAAATTTTGTGACTTGTTAATCGTCCTTGTGTTCTAGCTCTTCCATACGCAATCCTTCACCACCCTAGGGGTGTTGTAAGTCCTCACACTCCCTTTTCAATTCGTATCCCACGTTTTTACATGTCCATGCATCATAGATAAATCACACTCGAGCGTGTATAATTTTTGTTATTTATTTACGTACCACATATATATGTAGCATACGAGAAGTGATTTGCCTCCCTCGTGGAAGGCCTAGGAATCATGATGTGCGTGTGTATTGCTCTAATTCTTTAATATCCACGGCAGCGGCCCCAAAAACTTGGTGCGCGCGTGATGTCGTTGTGGTTTTAGCAGTATTAATGCCTACTCAAGTTTTAAATTTATATTTAGCCGACTTATCAATAAAACACACACTTTAACGAGCAGTGTACCCGGTCAGTATGAATATAATGGTAAGTAGAGTGTCGATCACTAAGAGTGGAACGTATTATCTAGTTATTCTAATCAGTATTTTAATATCCTAAGTTAGCTATACAACCTAATCTAACGCAAGGGGGTTCAGCCTGAGAGACTGGCACGGTTTGGTTATGATTAAATAGAAAACTAAACTAATGAGCACGAATCAGCGATTAGCACACACGTACACAGATAGATACTTGAGACAATAAGAAGACCTGTCCTGATAATTAAGTAGCTTGTCACTTGTTTTATTGCTAGTTTTATATGAAGTGTATATAATTAAACCTTTCTCGTTGGCTCTAATCTTATCGGCGAGTAAACCCTTAATGATTACTTATGTCTATCCTATTTATTTAAAGAGACGTTGAAACAAATAGGCGAGGAAGGGGCATGGCGACCCAAGCAATGCTCAGCTAGACACAGAGGTTATCAATGCACTAATAAAAGTCACCAAAGACATCAACATATAAACTTTAATTAATGAGAAAGCTATTTTAAGGGGTAGACATGATTTTCCATAGTCACATGACATCAACCCATCAATCCTGATGAATTAAAGTGTACTAATACAATAAAAAAAAAACTACTTAATGAATTGAATACATGCAGGACCTTCTTACAGCTCTTGTATCTTCGTTTAGGGTGTGTCTTGTGCTGCTAATACGTCTGAATTCGTCTGGTATCTTGCACTGTCCAACCTAAACTCTCGAAATTCATCTGGCCTTGGGGTATTTATAGTTTCTGTCTGAGGGTTAGATGCGGCGCATAGGATAAGTAGATGCGGCACATTGAATTAACTTCGCCTTGGGTCCAAGATTAATTATTCAGGAATATTCGTACACCTCCTTAAGATGCGGCTGATGTGTTTTTTTAAGTCTATAATAAACTACCAAGTTTTAAATTTATATTTTGCCGAACTAACCTATAGACTCTAAACACTAACGAGCAGTGTACCCGGTCAATGTAGATAGTTTCTAGGTAAGCAAGGGTCGTTCACTAGGAGTGAAGCTAAAGTGATCTAAGGTATTCTAGTATCTAATCTAACTAAACTAAACTAGAAAGCAATTAAAGATAAGGGGGGTTTAGCCTGAGAGGCTATCACGAGTTTGTGTGTATAATTAAACTAAATACAGGAAAGTAAATAACTAAACTAAAGATAGATCGATATATAGAAGAACGGGTTAGCCAAGCCTAATCCATCTAATAGTTATACATGCTTATGTCTACTTGTTTTAATTCATTCAATTGTTTTGCCATCAATCCGATTATTAATCCTGTCACAATTGAATAACCTACCATCGTGGTGGGAAAGAGGACATGATCATAGTGACCTATCTAGCATCAATACTAACTTATCGCTTTAAACCGTCTAACCTAGTTTGGCATTACGCGTTACTAGTCCTAATAGTGGCATAAGGCACGGTTCCGGTGTGTTCCCTCTAAGCCGTCTAATAGGATTCGGATTACTACACTTTATGATCAATTAAAGTAACCACAATTACAGATAGTTAAGTTACCACATTAAACCAATAAGTTCATAATCTAGTTACATAGACTTTTACTAGTTATAAGCAATAAACGAGTTTTTATCGATAAGCACCCAATCCAATAACAAAGTAAACACATCAACACAAGCATAAAAACTATAAAACTTCATAAACATGGCTAACACCTAAGGGTGTTAGCCCATAATCTCAGTAACAATACATAAAGTTGTAATCAAAGCAAACGAATAAGAATTCATAATGAAAACGATACGCTAACCGAACGATTACACTTCATAAAAGGTTCTTGAGATGATCTTCTAGGATGATTGGATCTTCAAGGAGGTCTTCTGCTGTTTGGAGGGGTTTTTTGGTCTTCTGGGAACGACCCCAAGGGTCCCCAATGATACCCTAATTCGTTAATGAGCTCGGTATTTATAGATTCTGAAATCTGGGTCGATACGGCGCATCTAGAGAGTTAGATGCGCCGCATCTATAAGTAAACGTAGCCTCCAAGTCTGAAATTGACCCAATACGGCGCATCTAAAGACCAGATGCGCCTCATCTCCCAATACGGCGCATCTAAGGACCAGATGCGCCGCATCTCCTTCAGATTCAGATAGATTTTCTTTTTCTCTTCGCGTGGCCGCTTGAATCAACTAAATCGGAGTCCGGATGAAGATTTTATGGCCAAAATACGAAAGCATCTTCAAGTGTCGACTTGTAATCTTGACTTCTTCATTAAGCTTCTAATCTCCACTTGATTTCTTTGGTAAGGATTGTGTATGGCCAATACGGCGCATCGGATTGGTCCGATGCGGCGTATCTGGAGTAGAACAAGTTGGTTCTTCTTCGTTGACCAAAGTTTCATATGCGACGCATGATAAAATCAGATGCGGCGCATGCTTCAAAGTCAGGCAATGGTCTTTAATCTCTTCAATTCAGCAGACTTTTCCAACTTGATTCATTTTGCTCCAATTTCCGTCCGAAATCATTAACTTTCACCAAATGCTTGTTTATACTGAGAATTACAAAAGTAAACGATTAAGTGTCAATTCTCATATAAAGTGATATAAAACAAATCATTAATATGGGATAAATGATGCTAATAATATGTCGTTATTTGATGTCATCAAATATCCCCCCACTTGAACTTTACTTGTCCTCAAGTAAACCTTAGATTAAACTTATGAAAATGTATCCTAAAAGATATTAGGATTTATTTTTATATTTAAGCATGTATTCGTTTCATCATAATCACACAACCAAACACTTAACGAATTAGAAATAAAATAAAATGTTTTTGATAAAAGCAAATCTAATCGTTTAACTGTCCAGTCGTGACGAATATTCTATCATAAGCTTGGCAAGTATACACATCTCCCCCACTAAAGCTAAGGAATAACAAGTCTAAAGCGGTAAAAAGGGTTTTTAGGCTTAAGGGTTAATCATTCTCCTTAATCTCTATCGATCTCAAATTCCAGAAAAGGCGACAAAATCACAAATACATGATCGAATCCACGAACACGATACTTGCAATTGCTCAAATCCTTAACTCGAATAGGCTAAAGATAGGTCCAAACTTCACCAATAATAATATATCAAAAAGGGCGACAAAATCATAAATACATAGCCGAATCCACGACTACGATACTTAAGATTGCTCAAATCCCTAATCTCAATAAATCAAAGGTTTGGTTGGATAAAGAATAATATAGGGTATGGATAATATTTGGGATATAAATTGGTGTAAAATGAAAAATAAACAAAACAAATAAATTAAAATCCTAAGTGTGGTTAATCACTATCCCAACCATCCCGTGAATAAGACTCATATCATAGAATAACTCACGCTTTAACACTTGAAACACACGCTTTAGGTAGACACGAATTATACTCAACAAGATCTTAATCAAAGAATAAACCTTAGTTGGCGTTCCCATAACGGCCAACTCCCATTCAATCCATATATATAGTATAACAAATAGTGGCCATATGAACCACTTACATAACTTTACATCGTTGGTTTAACAAACTTCCAACTTTCTTCTTTCTTTTTCTTTTCTCATTTTTTTTTTCCTTTTTTTTTTTTTTTTTTTTTTTTTTTTTTTTTTTCAAGAACATAAAACATAAATAGCTATTGGTGTAAAATTTCACCACTTCACCATCACAAAAAATCTTCGTAACTTCAAATATAAAAAATAATAGTGAAAGTAGTAAACACACGAAAATCAAAAATACAATATGTACTTTCACTCCATTGCATTGTGCAATTCCCGACCTAACCAAAGATAATGATTTACGCACACGAACACAGAAAATGCGGGGAAACACACTTTGCCTAAAGTAACTAACCACGGATTTTAATCTACAGGGTAGGCTAAGGTGTAAGGGTGTAATGAAACATTTTAACAAAGGGTGTATGAAACGAAAGGAATGGCTCTGAGGGTTTTTCTAGGGGTATCTTACTCTAAAAATGAGAGTAACAAAAGGGTTTATACGGGGGTTAACTAACCAGTGTAGTTAGCTAATATCACATAACATATAAAGGCTATTTGGGTGTAATCCTAGAAATTTACCAATTTAGACAAGTCACTCCAATTATATAAATAATACTTATTATGGTGGTCTCGAATAGTATACAAGCCAAGTTCTAAAGTTTACAAGTCACCGGCACACTCATAGATTTGTGAATTTTTATAAGTTCACAATTTTTGAAAATAAAGTTATGTGTGCAGCTATGCAACTTAGATTAAACAAGAGCATGCTAAAAAAAAATTTAAATTTTTATAATTAAGCATAGATTAAAGCATATTTTTGAAAATTTAAGGACAAGTAACGTTCTAATTCTCCATCCCCCCACTTAAGTTAAACAACGTCCTCGTTGTTTGTATTTGAAATTAAAAACAAGAGATAGAAAGAATTAGAACGGAAAACTCCCCTGAGATTTGCTCGGTATGATCCTCCATGTAAGAATTCGAGCATATAAAATGTGGGAGTTCATCAACATCTTCAATCGTCCAGACCTGTAAAAATATAGAGACCACAGAAAAATAGACTCGAGAACATCTCGTTAATCATTGGTTAGAAAAATAAAATAAATAAACAAATTACAGGTCAGAGTGTCGATGCGCCGCATCCATGGAATATTGGATACGTCGCATCAACAACCTGTAGGAAATATTAAACTGCATGCAATGGGATAATACGCCGTATCGATAGAAATTGATGCGTCGCTTCTTATTTTATTAATTCGAAGTCTGTTTTTAACAAATAATTAGATACGCCGTATCTGTACAACAGATGCGTCGTATGTCGGTTATGGTTTAAAATTTTTCTGATTAAAAACAAAATACGGCGTATCTAGGGGATAGATGCGCCGTACTCGAATTATTAAATGCGCTGCATATAAAATTAAAACGCAATACGCCGCATCTATAATACAGATGCGCCGTATCGTTTGTATCAGCAGAATACAGCAACAACAGTCATGCAGAAAAAACAAATAAAAAACAAACACAAGAAAATAAAATAAACTAAAAAGAAAATAAAAGATAAGCATGGGTTGCCTCCCACGAAGCGCTTGTTTTTGTTCGAGTCACGAGCCTGACTCCACCCTTATTTACTGTGTAATAGGGTGTCGTTCCCCCCACTTGGGATCAAGTGCGGGTGATAGTAGCAATAAACACGAAAAGAGTGTAAATTTGCTAGTAAAGATGGAAGAAATAAATAAAAATCATACCTTGGCAATATATGTACATCTTTCCTATCCTTACCCGGTTTGGTTAATAAATTGGATGACTTGACCATTTCATCTGAAAGAGTAGTATGTTGAGGAAAAATGAGTCTCCTTTCTTCTTGGTTATTCTCTTCGGTAGTAAGGCGTCCCTTGACTTCCGCAGAAGATGAGAAAGGGTCTTTAGCAAGTAAGAGTTCGAGTTCCTCTATAACCTTCATAGGGTCGAAATCATCATCTTCATCAATCATAGCAATGTTTAAGAGCTCATCACCAAACTCTTCTTCGAGCTCCACCAAATACGGGTTGATCACAGGTGCTTCAATAGGTAGTGTAATGAATTTGAACTCATCATTCTTTTGTCCTGCAACCTGTTTAGGAAAACTAGCAAGATTATTAGTAACGGGATTAATAATATTAAATATATTTGTACCACTTTGTGTTGTAAGTGACTCCAATTCGTCTTGTGAATCTCCATCTTCAACTAGTGGTCTTGCAATTTCATAATCGTCCCGAATTCCATCCTTAAATAAGTCATTCCAGATTTCTTCAAAAACTTGAGTTGGATCAAAATCTGGTTGAGGAATGTCATCATAAACTATGGCGTCAAATGGTTCAAACTCAAAATCAGAATACTTTTCATCTTCATCCGATGGATTGTCTAATGATGGTAATACGATTGCAGAATATTCTTCAACGTAAGGTTCCGTATACACATCATCTTGTACAATTTCTGGAGAAAAAGCACCATCGAGAACAATTGCAGGAATTTGTTTCATATTAAATACATGGGACACTTCCTCATCATTATCATCGAGAACATCATCCGATATAGTCCAAGTATGTCGAAATGGCAACCCGTTTCTTTCTTTCTTTGACTGAACCTTTTCCAGCAACAAGTATTCTTCCATAGTGATTTCTTTTGTCTCAGTGACTTGTCCACCATTTCTTGCTCTTTCCCAATCGTAGATCCCATTATTGCTCAAGGCTCTTTCCTCTTCAAGTCTCATATATTCTTCCATAGTAATGTCTGGATTGTCCATCTTCATTATTACCTGAAAGATAAGCAACCAAGAACAGCAGTAACCTAAACAAAAATAAAAACTAAACTAAAAAAAATTAAATAAACAAAAATAAAGAAAAATGATAAAAAAAAAAAAAAAAAAAAAAAAAAAATGGTCACAGAACGTCAATACGCCGTATACAATTGACCTGTATACGCCGTATTGATATAAGACAGATACGCCGTATCCTAAGACAAGGATGCGCCGTATTGCCTTCCTGCGACAGAAACACAAAAACACACAGAAACAAATAAAACTAACTAAACTAAAATACCAATAAATCAAATTAAAACAATCACTCCCCGGCAACGGCGCCAAAAACTTGATGTGTTTTTTTAGGTCTATAATAAACTACCAAGTTTTAAATTTATATTTTGCCGAACTAACCTATAGACTCTAAACACTAACGAGCAGTGTACCCGGTCAATGTAGATAGTTTCTAGGTAAGCAAGGGTCGTTCACTAGGAGTGAAGCTAAAGTGATCTAAGGTATTCTAGTCTCTAATCTAACTAAACTAAACTAGAAAGCAATTAAAGATAAGGGGGGTTTAGCCTGAGAGGCTATCACGAGTTTGTGTGTATAATTAAACTAAATACAGGAAAGTAAATAACTAAACTAAAGATAGATCGATATATAGAAGAACGGGTTAGCCAAGCCTAATCCATCTAATAGTTATACATGCTTATGTCTACTTGTTTTAATTCATTCAATTGTTTTGCCATCAATCCGATTATTAATCCTGTCACAATTGAATAACCTACCATCGTGGTAGGAAAGAGGACATGATCATAGTGACCTATCTAGCATCAATACTAACTTATCGCTTTAAACCGTCTAACCTAGTTTGGCATTACGCGCTACTAGTCCTAATAGTGGCATAAGGCACGGTTCCGGTGTGTTCCCTCTAAGCCGTCTAATAGGATTCGGATTACTACACTTTATGATCAATTAAAGTAACCACAATTACAGATAGTTAAGTTACCACATTAAACCAATAAGTTCATAATCTAGTTACATAGACTTTTACTAGTTATAAGCAATAAACGAGTTTTTATCGATAAGCACCCAATCCAATAACAAAGTAAACATATTAACACAAGCATAAAAACTATAAAACTTCATAAACATGGCTAACACCTAAGGGTGTTAGCCCATAATCTCAGTAACAATACATAAAGTTGTAATCAAAGCAAACGAATAAGAATTCATAATGAAAACGATACGCTAACCGAACGATTACACTTCATAAAAGGTTCTTGAGATGATCTTCTAGGATGATTGGATCTTCAAGGAGGTCTTCTGCTGTTTGGAGGGGTTTTTGGTCTTCTGGGAACGACCCCAAGGGTCCCCAATGATACCCTAATTCGTTAATGAGCTCGGTATTTATAGATTCTGAAATCTGGGTCGATACGGCGCATCTAGAGAGTTAGATGCGCCGCATCTATAAGTAAACGTAGCCTCCAAGTCTGAAATTGACCCAATACGGCGCATCTAAAGACCAGATGCGCCTCATCTCCCAATACGGCGCATCTAAGGACCAGATGCGCCGCATATCCTTCAGATTCAGATAGATTTTCTTTTTCTCTTCGCGTGGCCGCTTGAATCAACTAAATCGGAGTCCGGATGAAGATTTTATGGCCAAAATACGAAAGCATCTTCAAGTGTCGACTTGTAATCTTGACTTCTTCATTAAGCTTCTAATCTCCACTTGATTTCTTTGGTAAGGATTGTGTATGGCCAATACGGCGCATCGGATTGGTCCGATGCGGCGTATCTGGAGTAGAACAAGTTGGTTCTTCTTCGTTGACCAAAGTTTCATATGCGACGCATGATAAAATCAGATGCGGCGCATGCTTCAAAGTCAGGCAATGGTCTTTAATCTCTTCAATTCAGCAGACTTTTCCAACTTGATTCATTTTGCTCCAATTTCCGTCCGAAATCATTAACTTTCACCAAATGCTTGTTTATACTGAGAATTACAAAAGTAAACGATTAAGTGTCAATTCTCATATAAAGTGATATAAAAAAGTCATTAATATGGGATAAATGATGCTAATAATATGTCGTTATTTGATGTCATCAGCGGCGTAACTCCATTTCTCCATGCGGCGCATGTCCTTTGCTGTCTTGGATAGTGACTTGTGAAATCTTGATAGTGATACGCCGTATGTAAGAAGTAGGTTGCGGCGTATCTGGAGCAGAATGATCTTGATCTTGTACATTTCAGTAGACTCTTAACATCTTGCTTGTTTTGCTCCATAATCAGTCCAAAATCGCCAAGTTTCACATAATACTTGTTTTTACCTGAGAATTACAAAAGTAAACATTAACGTATCAATTCTCATATATAATATAATAAAACAAGTCAAATAAATAGAATAAATAATGATAATAAAATGTACTTATTTGAGTTCATCAAATCACTAAAAACACTCACGTCAAATTTATATTGTTGTTTCATGCATCATTCGAACCTTAATTTGATCATACTATACTCGTACAAAATCAGAAAAACATAAAAATTATCCAAGTCTTTTAATAGCTAAAATCTGTCCCAAGTAGCGACCTAAAGGGGCTTGTAAAACAAAAATTCGCTTAACAACCATACTATATTTTTATACGATCTCTTAGACCACATTACTAGCTACAACTTTCGTATAAATAACTCATCAAAATGAGCACATCTAGACCCTTTAAATCGATCAAAGTAAAGCTACAATCTCATTTCAGAAACTATTAATAATATGCGAAATGGGTTGTTAAGCCCATTAAGTGAATTTTAAGAAATTGTGATAAGCTAGATTATCTAGGTCTTTTGATATGAAAATAGCACGTTAAAAATGAGCTTGTGGATGAGCCCAACTCGTCTCAAAGCTTACGGTTTTTAAAACGTTAACGGGCCTTTAACTAGCTCGTTAAAAGCCCATTTAGTGAAAAATAAGCTCTTTTTGCAAATAAGTTGTTGGAACAAGTTTTAATAAGCTCCAATAAGCTCCAAAAAAATTCGGATACTTTTTCCCCATAATTTTTGAACATTTGGACTAAAAATGCAAGCTAGTTTCACCCTAAAGGACTAAAACTGCTAACCGTTTAAAACTTGGATTGAAACTGCCAAAACAGAAAGTTTAGGGTAGAAATTGATATTATTTAATATTCCAAGCTCAGAATGCTATTTTGGACATGTGGTGGACTGTAAATGCAATTATTATATAATTAAGGACTAACGGTGCAACGCTAACGCCGTTAGGGTGTAAAGTGTAAAAACAGAAATATTGCAAGGACCAACAGAACCTGATTCATAATTTCATTTCCATATTTCACTTTCCGATTTCCCCGTCACGTCACGTGCATTTTTGTATATTTCGTTTACTTAATATTTAACGTTCGTTATAGTTATATATAAAGAGTTTTTTTAAACGATTTAACTTCCCGTTTCGTTTCACCACTTTCGAGGAAACGATATTATTGGTTTTAAATACATAAAAACAAGATAATATTATGAATAATATTTTTTTTAAACTTTAGGCATTTAAAGCATATCACACTCACATCACCGATCAAATCGTTATACGATTTCTCATTTTCACACTCGTTAGTCGTAATAAGTCAAATACTCAGACTTCCCTTATATTCAGGTCTCGTGTTGAAGACATTTCCGTGATCGTTTCCATAATCTTACTTGATTTCATAATTCCACCTTGTCAGATACGCTCAAGGTGAGTCGTAGCCCCACTTTTAATGTTTACAAGTTTTATACTTTTGGGGGAGATACATGCTCAACTGTTTTTCGTTTACTTTCATACTTTGAAAACTCACATGATTTACTCAGAATTATAACTCATACTTACATGCTTTGATTTACACTTTGGAAGAGATGTATGCACGTTTTACTTGCAATTTGCTTGATTAGCTTAAGCCCTGAACTCAGATAATAGTATTTTCAAACTGCTTATCATAACATGATACTTGTTTTCATTTTACACATTCGTGTAACATCATGAATGTACATCCCACTGCTATTAGTATAGGGAAGATTTCTTGACCCGCTGTTATAAGTTTAGGGAAGATTTCTTGACCCACTGTTATTAGTACAGGGGAGATTACTTGACCCACTATTATAAGATCAGGAAATATTATATGACCCATTATTTCATTTCGAGCGTATAACAACGTAGCTCATTTTCATTTAAAACTTGAAACTTATGATCAACTGAGTTCATATATGGTTTACTTGTGGTTTTACCCAACGCCACTCATCACTTGTTTCATCACTGTTAGCATTTATTACAGTTATCACCTCACTCTTGAGATCATTGAAATTAACTGTTTATCAGTACTTGTATTTATTTCAAATACCACCGTTCACCACTTGAATTTATTGAAATAAATTGATTTCTATTAAACTCTATGAACTCACCAACCTTTGTGTTGACATTTTTAAGCATGTTTATCTCAGGTAATTAACGGAGCAGGACAAGACACGGAGAGGGCATTTTAACTCTGATAAATTACATGGTGTAAAAATCAAATATGTCATTCTTTCAAATTATTACACCCTTTTCATGGGATTTTATCACACTGATGTTTCACTTTTGAATAAAAGTGATGAAGCGAAAAGTGTACCGTTTTTAGGGGGTCATTTAAGCACTAAATCGTATTTATTTGATCAAATATTGCCCTAAATCATTCCTTTTGTCATTTTAGGTACTTTGGAGGAGAAAATTGGAAAAGGAAGCATTTTGGACGTTTTTGGAGCATAAAAGTGAAGAAAACGACAAAGTCTCAAAATCTGCTGAAATAGTACCTTTGACAGCGTCAAGCCCAAGCCTGACAGCGTCAAGACCAAGCCTGACAGCGTCAAGCCTTGATAGGCCAGAACGTATTTTTGGAGTTTAAAGGGAGACGGCGTCAAGAAGGCCGTCAAGCCTTGCCGACAGAAATATTGCCTATAAATACAACATCATAACTTCACTTTTTGTAAGCCCCAAACCCTAAGTCTGATTCTAGGGTTAGGGTAGGTGTTTTTCCAGCAACTTAGAGGGTCCTAATCATGCCATAAACATCTTGTAATGGTTTGTTTATCGATTCAATCTTATGTTATGTCTTCAATTATGATTATTGTTGATTGCTCTTCATTAATTATGCTTGGCTAAATCACCTTGTGTCTACTTATGATTGTATGAAACTTGTATATAATCAATTAGATCTTATTGTGTTCTTGTTGATGCTTGTGTCTATCATCATCAATTAAGGTGTGACAAATACAATAGATCTAATTGGTTTAGCTTATAATTCTTGTTTCCTATTGTCTCTTGTTTGATTGGGTGATATCGATGTTAGGCTTAAGAAAACTGGCTAACCTCCTATACGGTAACTTGCTTGAACGTCTTAAGAAACATGAACCAAGGTGTACTACGGTTATATGGTTGTATTTAATGCATGAGCGAATTCTAGTGATCCCATGTTAGGAGCTTCTTAGCCGGCTCGACATAGGAGTGAAGTAGGAGCTTATAGAGTTGGGGAAGATCGTACACACCCCCATGAATGGTATTAAGGAATACAACCCGTCAATTAAAACAAGGTATGACAATTCAATAGGTAGAATTGGATAGCTAGCAAGGAGTAATATATCATAGGTAGACATGCTTCACTTCCCTTGTAGAACCCTAGTTTACTTTCCTTCACATTAGTTTAAGTAGTAGTTTTTGGGTTGGTTGATTAGCAACTAATTCCGCCTCTCCTTCCAAAACCCGAGATTTTTACTTGCTTTCCATAAAATATAAAAATACAAAAAGAATCATCCCTCACCTCTAGACCTAGTAGATAAATTTCAATCCTAACGAACACTATTCTTTGAGTTGAACGATCAATCCCCCGGTACTTGCCACTACACTATACTACATCGGTCAGGTACACTGCCTGGTGGGGATTGCAAGCCTCTTAAGATCCCTTGAGAGGTAAAACCTGTTGTAAGGTTGCAAAACCACGCATCAAGTTTTTGGCGCCGCAGCCCGGGGAGTAGTTATTGCTTAGGTTGAAATTTATTTTTATTAGGTCTACTCACAAGATTCCTATCAAGTGAGATTTTTCTTTCTATTTTTGTAGCTTTCTCGTAGTCTATCTTTTCTTTGTGATTTTTTTTGTAATTTGCTTCAAATGGACTTTTCACTTAGACTTCTAAGATTGCAAGATATGGTTGAGTGGCTAGAACACCAAGAAGTTCAAAATACCTCATTTAGAGACACTTATGAATCATATGAGCCTTCACCTAGGATAGATTCTTATGAACAACCTCCATGTTTAGGATCTTGTTTTAGTGAGGCTAATAGGAAAAGCGACCTAGTTTGCCAAGGAATTGTGGATAGAGCCGTATCAATAAACCATAAGTTGGATGAAGCACTAGGTTTGTTATTATCACTACCTAAGAAAACAATTGATGAGGATATAGGTGATCTTGACACGTGGAATGATGAGGTAAACAACATAAGCCCACAAAATACTCAACCATCATTTGAGGCACCCACACCGCCCGTGACTTACCCGGAAGAAGTAGAAGAGACTTTAGGAATCCCGATGGAGGTAGAACCCTTGGACCAAGCACAACTAGAGGATATAGGTTTGAACACTTTTAGTGATGACCTTACTCTTAGTTCTAGGGAATTTCCTAGTGTTGATGAGCCGGAACCTCAACCTTTACACAACTTTTCATCCTTAGATTTACATCTAGGAGACAAAAGAGGAACCGACCCACCCATAAACCAATATTATCCGGGTAGTTTTAGGATGAAGGAAGCCATTCACTCACCCCCTTCACCTCACGTGACATATTTCCACCCTAAGGGGTGTGTATCGCTACTTTCACCCTCACTTAATCCTAAGTGTAGGGAAAACCTCCCCTATTTCCGTTAAATAAGGGTAGAGTCAGGCTCGTGACTCGAACAAAAACAAGCGCTTCTTGGGAGGCAACCCAAGCTTTATTTGTTTGTTTGTTTGTTTGTTTGTTTGTTTGTTTGATTTTATTTGTTTCCGTATGCAAGTTTAATTGTTATTGTTTGTTCTCATGTTTCAAAGTAAATTGTGAAAATGCTTTATTTTGTTTTTAACTTCGTCTTAACTACATATAAAGGTATTTTGCAAAAGATAAGTGTAAGGGAATCCAAATTTGTTTACAAGAACAAGATTGAACATGAATCACAACAATGTTAAATGAGCATGCATACTAGTAATTGTTAGAGTCAAATGCTTGTATCGAGTCATAATGAATATTTTGCAGGATTTCTAGGAAGTGAGGCATAAGTTTTTCCAGAAATTTTCCGGAAACTAACCATAAAATTTCTGCAGGTCACTTCTGACGGCGTCAAGGTTAACACCTGACGGCGTCAAGTGTAAAATTCTGGAAATTTTCCAAGTTTTGTTTTTCTACTGGAGTCATAAAGTTTTTGTTAAATCTTTAGTTTTATAAACTCCAGGAAATCTGCAAATATTCATTCTACAAGCATTATATCCTTAATCGTTTTGTTTTTATTTCTAAGTCTGGAATTACATCTAGTTGTGAGTTTTCTTTGTTCAGGTTGATGCTTTGGGTTTTTTGTGTTTGTTTTCTCAGGTTTAACAGGTTATATTGGACAAGAAGATGATTTATATTTCGGAAGGGAAGCTTTCAACGTTCATTTTCTTGGAGGAGGATTTAACCATGTTACCGGATTATCCACATCGAACGAATCAGGGGAGTATTTGTTTTCATTCTTTTACCTTATTTACTTTTACATCCTTTGAATGAACATTGGGGACAATGTTCAGCTTAAGTGTAAGGGGAGGGTAAATGATGATACCTTAGAGAATACAATTGCACTTGATTTTTGTTTGTTTGATGGTAGATGTGTAATAAAACTAAGATAAATACCTGTTAAGGCAATTTTAGTGCCAAATTTAAAATTTTTTACAACATATAGGAGTGAAACTTTGGTCTTAATGAGCGTCTCACGGATAGGAGTTATATGACTAGCACAAAACCGTACCACTAAAAAATTTCCACCCCCAAATATGTGAGGTTCGCCCCTAGAATTGGTAGGAAAAGCATTTATGCTATGATGTGTGTACCGGTAGCACTTAGATTCTAGAACTTGCGTTAGGACCATTCCGAGGCCACAAGTGAGACTACATTCGTGTAGTTAGATTTACTACATGATAAGAGGCATTAGGATTAACCCATTGTTTTACACCTGTGTTTTTGTTATAATTACATTGGCTACATTGGTCAAGTAATTCTCCCACACCCTTTGCGTTGTACTCATTTTTAGTACACGATACCCCTAGTACACCCCTCAGAGCCTATCTTTTCGTTTCTAACTTTAAGCATTTTACTTAAAGTAAGAATTTGTTTACACCCCACTTAAATGTACACCCAAATCGCCTTAGCCTACCTTGTATGCACTCATTTTTAGTGCATTATTGTGACAACATTTGTTTAAACCCCAAGTTAATTATCTAATTGATTACATGGTTGCTAAGTCGAGTCATATCCTTGTACATATTGTTTTGGGACGATTGAGACTCATGGGTAAAGTACTAGTGTAATGGAGTAATGGGGAAGAACAACATTATTACCCTCATATGTGCTAAATATTTTAAAAAGTACTCCAAGTGTTTCGATTATCTTAATTCGAGTCATTAGAATAGTAATTGTAAAGTTATGTAAAAGTTCAAGTGTAAGGGGGATACAACCCCCCTGCGATGTATTATTTTGGATGGTAGGGCAAGAGTGTATGCAAAAAAAAAAAAAAAAAAAAAAAAAAAAAAAAAAAAAAAAAAAAAAAGTAGAAAAAAACATACGGACTACCATCCCGTTTCATTTTATGTTTATTTTATCTTTTTGTTATTTCTTTCATTAGCTTAAGTCGAGTCTAGTCTTGGCTTAGCAACGCCATATTGTACATGTAATTAATCAAGATCTTTAACTCGCCACCAGTAAAATATCCTTTATCCAACAAAACCGTGTTTATCATATCCCTACACCTAACGTTATAACCCGTTTAAAAGCCCTCTTTGATAGTTTATCTTAGGTGCTTACGCCTAGTGGAGGAGGTTTTTGATCCTTTCCCAAGCCTATGGTAATTTATTTGCTATGACAGGTAGTGAGAGATATTATTCATTTTCATTTATGAGATATACGTTTATGACACCTGAGAGATGTGAGTATCTAAACACTACTTGTGAGGTGCTAGTCTATAATCTCCGTGCTTATTATGATTAAAGTGGAACGACTATTTGTTGTAATTACTTTTATATTAGCATTAAATGACCCCTAACTTGTATTTTGATTAGAATAAAAGCGCATTTGCTTGAGGACAAGCAAATCTCAAGTGTAAGGGTATTTGATGAAGCGAAAAGTGTACCGCTTTTAGGGGGTCATTTAAGCCCTAAATCGTATTTATTTGATCAAATATTGCCCTAAATCGTTCCTTTTGTCATTTTAGGTACTTTGGAGGAGAAAATTGGAAAAGGAAGCATTTTGGACGTTTTTGGAGCATAAAAGTGAAGAAAACGACAAAGTCTCAAAATCTGCTGGAATAGTACCTTTGACAGCGTCAAGCCCAAGCCTGACAGCGTCAAGACCAAGCCTGACAGCGTCAAGCCTTGATAGGCCATAACGTATTTTTGGAGTTTAAAGGGAGACGGCGTCAAGAAGGCCGTCAAGCCTTGCCGACAGAAATATTGCCTATAAATACAACATCATAACTTCACTTTTTGTAAGCCCCAAACCCTAAGTCCGATTCTAGGGTTAGGGTAGGTGTTTTTCCAGCAACTTAGAGGGTCCTAATCATGCCATAAACATCTTGTAATGGTTTGTTTATCGATTCAATCTTATGTTATGTCTTCAATTATGATTATTATTGATTGCTCTTCATTAATTATGCTTGGCTAAATCACCTTGTGTCTACTTAAGATTGTATGAAACTTGTATATAATCAATTAGATCTTATTGTGTTCTTGTTGATGCTTGTGTCTATCATCATCAATTAAGGTGTGACAAATACAATAGATCTAATTGGTTTAGCTTATAATTCTTGTTTCCTATTGTCTCTTGTTTGATTGGGTGATATCGATGTTAGGCTTAAGAAAACTGGCTAACCTCCTATACGGTAACTTGCTTGAACGTCTTAAGAAACATGAACCAAGGTGTACTACGGTTATATGGTTGTATTTAATGCATGAGCGAATTCTAGTGATCCCATGTTAGGAGCTTCTTAGCCGGCTCGACATAGGAGTGAAGTAGGAGCTTATAGAGTTGGGGAAGATCGTACACACCCCCACGAATGGTATTAAGGAATACAACCCGTCAATTAAAACAAGGTGTGACAATTCAATAGGTAGAATTGGATAGCTAGCAAGGAGTAATATATCATAGGTAGACATGCTTCACTTCCCTTGTAGAACCCTAGTTTACTTTCCTTCACATTAGTTTAAGTAGTAGTTTTTGGGTTGGTTGATTAGCAACTAATTCCGCCTCTCCTTCCAAAACCCGAGATTTTTACTTGCTTTCCATAAAATATAAAAATACAAAAAGAATCATCCCTCACCTCTAGACCTAGTAGATAAATTTCAATCCTAACGAACACTATTCTTTGAGTTGAACGATCAATCCCCCAGTACTTGCCACTACACTATACTACATCGGTCAGGTACACTGCCTGGTGGGGATTGCAAGCCTCTTGAGATCCCTTGAGAGGTAAAACCTGTTGTAAGGTCGCAAAACCACGCATCAAAAAGCATTATCTGAATGACAATAACTTTCAAAACGCTTCTTTTGAGCCGTTTTCTGTAATTATGACTTCGATCCTCACCGTAATACCCCAATTACTTTTCCGCTGCTATATCATAATTTAGGGGGTGTTACACTTGCACTCTTGCTATAACCCTAGATCTTTTTTCTCTTCTTCTTTATTTTTTGGTCGATCCATATAATCCCTTATAGGGTTGATCCAAGTTTTTCATAAACAAAATTTGTTTGGTTTATTTGTTTTTTCAAGATCTAGCAATCTCATTAATTCGGTTATAGTACGTGTGTACAAGATTGTGATATCAACTCATTATAGTCGATATTCTTGGATTGAGATACAAAAAGGTAAGGGGGTATCTCGTTAATCTGTTCTTGTTATTTAAAGAAGAAGATTGAAGTTTGATTCTTGTTCTTGCTAGAATCAAAAGGTACGTTTCTTTATTTTTCGGTTAATCTTTATGTGTTAAAATAGATCCTACGCTTCCGCATATGTAATATGATTACTTGATTAATATATATGAACTAGTCATGATTATTAAATTATAACAGATTCTAACTTAACTAAATGGACTAGCTTATCATGACTAATAATCTATTAGCTTAAGTCCAATCCATGAGCCTTTTGACTAACTATTACATTTTTTAAACACGTTTACAAAGTTCATAGATATAGAATGACCATCACTTTTCTTTAATGCTAACAGTGTCCCTCTATCATATATAGTAGTTGATGAGAAACTTGGCTACGTCGAAGAGCCAGTAGAGATTCTTGACACCAAGGTCAAGAAACTCAGAAAAAGAGAGGTCCTTCTTCTTAAGGTCAGATGGAAGCACAGAAAGGGGTTGGACTATACATGGGAACCCGAAGAGGAGCTCATCAAATACTACCCCGTTTTTATCAGGAATGGTTTGTGAGGACACAAACCGAATAAGTGGGGGGAGAGTTGTAACACCCCAATTTCCATGGTAATGATTTATTACTATTTTATACGCTTCCTAGTCGATTTCCGTCACTTTTTATACACTTTGGTTAGTCAAAGGACCTCACATGAGTTAAGTCATAGCAAAAAGGACTAACTTTGAATTAGTCCTACTACCAGGGACTAAAGTTGCCAAAGTATGAAACTTTAAATTATAACAGCCGGAATACTTCATTCCCAGGTAACAAAATTTCCCAAATTCTCTGCTCTCTTTCACGTAACACCTACACCAACATCATACCAAGCTAGGGTTTGATCCAAGATTAATTTTAAGCAAGTATTAAGCAAGGTTTCACCTCACATAAGCTTATAAACGAATAAGCTAGGGTTCCCACCATCCAATTAGAGGTAAAGATTATGTCTTGTTGTTAAACTTGTATGTTATGGCTTCCTAGTTGTGGGTAAAGCCTAAAGTTCATATCTTTATGCCATTTATGAGGTTATTGTAGAATTTTACGTGATTATGTGAAATTATGATATTTGAGAAATCACCAAGTACACTAGTAATCATGTAGAATTGGTTAGAAAAGTGATGGGTACCTTATTAAGGTGCTATAACACCATTTTGTGGTGTTAATTTTCAGAAACCATGTTGGTGTTGTTATATAAGCCACGAACCAAACACCCCCTTATGGCTTATTCACTTTTTAGTACTTATTATGATAAGCTTAATCAAGCTCCTAATAAGCTGCATGTAAATGTATGTTCCTAGGTTATAAGTGTTAACAAGGGGCGTCTTTAGGAAGCTCGTGTTCTATTCAAGCGTTTTTTTAGGTGAGTAACATATTTAAGTGTAGAAACGGGTTCTTGATAACTCGTTAATGTGCCACTCTATTTGTGGTGCTCCCGTTCATGTTCACATAATATAGCTGTGTTACGAGTTTATAGTGTTATAATTATACAATATTTGTGCTTAAATGGCTTACATATGGAATGTTTATGTGTGATATATGTTAGACAGGTCAAAACAGCCCCAAATGACCCGTTTGGATTTAGTTAAGCATTTTTAGCTTAAATATTACCATATTATTTATATAGCGTCCTAAGTGGACGACATAGCTAAATCAGCCGTCCTTAGTGGACGATTTGCATAAGTATATGCATTATGACCCAAGGGAAGGGTGTAGACGTCCTAAGTGGACGACTCATGTTATTATGTCATGACATGCTCTGAAATGGAGCCTAGACATCCTTAGTGGATGACCGAGCCTTTATTAGTGTCTCATCTCGTATAATGGGACTTAGACATCCTTTGTGGATGATCAGTGGGTATAAACGGCTCAAAGTCATGAAATATGTAACTTAGACGTCCTTAGTGGATGACTAGAAGATTTCTAGTTATAATGAGCCAATGCGGGTTCATAGCGTCCTAAGTGGACGACTAGTACAAGACCAAAAGCAAGTATTTATGGAATCACGGAGCAACATCAGCATTATGTCATGTTATGTTCATACTTTTATATGTTTACTCACTAAGAGTTTTGCTTACGTTGCTTCATTATGTTTATTATAGGTGAAGCTAGTGGTAGTGCAACCAAGGGTACGAAGACAGAGAACTAGACCTCGGTGAAATACTTGGGTATGGAGCCTTTTTCCCTACACGCTCTCTTACCAGGAAACGCCCTAGGTAGACGTGTGTCAACTTGTATAACTCACTTTTGTGTACTAAACAAGTAGTTATGTAGTCTTTTCAAGTTTAAAGGGGTGTTTGGCATAGTGTCATTCTTGCCCATATTGACCCATTTTGATCATGTACGGGTCAAGGCGAATGATATATGTTATGTACATTTTTTATGTGTTAATATAAGTGTTGGCGTTGTATTAAATCAGTTTATGTATTAAAAAAAAATAAAAAATAAAATAATAATAATAATAATAATAAATAATCTTAGCTGGGCGTTTCATATACGAGTCAATCTATTTTCAGTATTGTGTGTTAACTAAGTTGGGTCGTTAAAGAGCTAAAATATAAAGCAAAAATATATCACTTGGGTTGATTGTAGGATGAAATCCTTAAGCTAGCGATTTTACGAATTTAAGATCCAAACAACAAAATCACATGCAATCATACTTGTATAGTCATGTACCATTGCTTGAAAGGTTGCATTTTGCAAATACAAATAATACACCAAGAGCGATATATACAATCATAAGTTCATAACTATATAGAAAACATATATCAAATCAAATAGTAATATAAAATATGAAATAGACCTTAAAAACACACTTTTCCTAACCGTCAAGTATAATAAGTTCCAAAATACTAGAAAGTTGCATAGGGTAAAAAGCTAGTACGTCATAATATGAAACCAAACATGAAATGTACTACCTACCTATATGTTCTTTATTGAAATATGAAACTTGTAAAAACTAAAATGCGAACTTGAAGTCTTATCACTCAAATCGATCACCAAAAGTTATCTCTATATCCTCCCCCAAAAGGAGAACGATATTGTTGCATTGATCTGTTATAGGGAGAAAATTGTGGTGGCGGTGGTGGTAGTGGCAGTGGAGGATACATCGGCCTATTTGGGTGATAAAATGGTGGTCGTTGGTGATAAAAGAGTGGTGATGGCAGTGGTGGCATCATTGGTGGTAGTGCAATCTCGATAGATGATGGTTTGACTACCGGTTTCTTATGGTGATCTTTGCAATGTTTATCCCGACATACAATTTTATCAGGTTTAACCTCTGCAGCCGGTTCACATTTGTGATCAGCAATAAATTTTTGCTGCTTATAAGTTAAGCTTTTCTTTTCTTTTTTACATGACGTGCACAATATTTCCGGTTTCTCGTTAACATCTTCATTACATGACGTGCACAATTTCGGTTTCTTGTTAACATCTTCATTACATGACTTGCACAACATGGGCTGTTCTTCATTTTTCCGTTGGTCTTCAGCTTTGGGTTCATCTGCACTTTTCTTCTTGGAACATCCTCCACAATACTTGGTTCCACAACTCTGCAAATTAATAACACATTTAACCATAAGATATCAGAACACAATATTAGTATGTATATGTTCGTTTCTTTTATATCACATTTGATATTCAGTAGGACAAACAATTAAATAATCTGCAACTAATTCTATATCAAATTTACAAATTATAATACTGTAAAAATAAAAGCAAACCAATATTTGCTCATCTAACAAACATGTCTATGTTACAGTTAAAACAATTATACAAAAAACAAGATTAACATAAAAAATATATAAGAAAATGGTACAAAAAAAAAAATACTTAGTGAATTACCGGTTCAGCTCCAGACATTGTTTCTTGTCTTGGAAGAATGATTTGTGTAAAAAATTTATGACCATTTGCATTGTTTATATAGGGCCTAAATGTTATCTTCAAGCCCAATATGATGCATTTAATTTGTTATCTTTTTTATTATGGGTTTGATTTGTTTCATTTTTAGAAGCTATATGCAAATCCAAAATATCATTTCCAAATGAGTATCAAATTTTGTCAGGTAATATTGTTCTAATTCATTATAAGATCACTTTATTTATGTAACACTCCGTATCTATATCTATCTATACAATTTAATAAACGAGAAAAATTTACAACTCCTATAAGCATGCCCTGCAATCAATTTTCATACGTGTCTCGATTGTGATTGGTTAGTACTTTAATGCGTACAACATCTTTATGCATCATTCTTCACACGCTATCAACATAAACGCTCCCCCAAACTCAATCAATGCGTCCATGAAACTAAAAGAGGAATGTGTTTACAATTATTCAATTAGATTGATTAGTTTTTGGGAAGAATCAATGCATTAAATTTGTTTGTAACTGATTCTTCAAAAAAACTGATAAACCATTTTCATAATTCTTCCATGCCATACCGATTCAACCACCATCAAGAAAACTTTTTGGTTACATCCATCCATATATGGTGAGTATCGATTTCATTATAATTTTTAGCGTTTCTAATTTTTAGTTGCAAATTGCGGTTATTTTGTTTCAATTCAGATGATGAATTATGTGTTATTAAACGAAAACCCTAAATAGTGTTAATGCGTACCAAGTGTTTGTGAAAATGTTTGTGAATTAAAAGGTTAAAATAGTGTTAATGATTGTTTTTTGCTTTGGTTTGTTAGTAAAAGATATTGGGGATTTTGTGTTTGTTTGTATCAAGTGGATCAATATACGGTTGCTTTTAAGAAAAATTGTAGGAAATTTTGATGATGTTCTTGAACCGGGTTGTCGTTATGTGTCATCGCTTTTTTGTAGATGGAGACTTGCTTTTGTTGCAAAATGTACCAAGAAAAGCACAAAACGGTAATGAGCAGGTGAAACAGAGAATCTTATACTTTTGGTTTTTGAATAAGCATGACTATAATGCCGCATTTTAGATATTTTGTAACCACTTTTGATAGTGTAAGCTTTTTTCTACTACAGGGTCCTGATTTCTATTACTCTCCAAATCCACACAGTTAAGCGTCGTTTCTGAATTAACTCATTAAATTCTCTTATGAGTCATGACTGTCTTTTTGAGTTCGGCTCTTAATAAATTCTTTATGCCCCATATTAGTCCGGCCTTTCTCAAATTTGGAAAGTTATTTTTATACTTGAAGATATTCTACATGTTTACTGATATAACTTCTTTTTGTTAAATAGCCTTTGCTTTAGGAATCTACGGAAACAATGAAGCTGCTGAACCAACCATCATGCTTTTAACACTAGGACTTTTCTTGGACTGAATACCAAATGAAGGTACTACTTAGAAACCCATTATTTTTCTCTATTTTTTCATATGCTGACATCATTAAAGTGTAAAACGTAATCTCAATATTATGAACACAAGTTGGTAGGTAATGTAAATGTAATGAACTGGTATGATATAAATGAGGAGGTTCTATGAAAAAAATTAATAAAGGAATGAGTTTTATTAGTTTGGATACCACAAAACATATTATTCTTTTTAAGTATATATGGGGTATACACTTTAAAGATGTCAGAATCGATTGTGAGCACATATGATTGCTTACAAGTGTAACTAAAGTATATTGCTATCGAAACTGATATCTGAACTTTTGTTAAAATGGCAGGGTGAGCAGTTGAAGGGCAAGAACATTGTCGAGATAATGGATGAATTTTCGGCACACGAGCCAATCAAACCTAATTTACCCAAAAAAAATGTATATACATTGACACACGTGTGGATGAACTGTTTCTGAATTGGAAAAAACAGTCCAAGGCTTAAGATGCTACAAAGGAAAATGATAAGGTCTGCACAACACCTCAGTATCTGATTACACTTCAGATAGCTAAATTTTATCTTGATGTTAATTCTTATATTATATACTATATATATTTACCAGGAGGGGGATTTGGGCTAAAACGGGTTTAACAAACTAATTACGCCCAAATATGTGGCTATAAAGTGGGGAACTTACTGTTCCGTCTACTGTTCATGCCTTAATATAAATTAATTAAAAAGTGAGTAATTAGAAATGTGTGGTTATAACATTTAATTACATTCCCGCCATATAAAGAAAGTTCCAGATATCACAAAACACACAATTTTATCTCCACAAATTCAAGATCCCTCTAGAACCGACAAAACACACCCACAAAGGATCGGCTCAAAAAAAGACACTGATCATCTAAAGCAAGATAGGTGGAAAAATCACGAGACAACCAAATATTTAGTTTCAAGAGCAAAGCATTCAGTTTCAAGATGAGCAAGAAAAATATTAAAAAAATTCCTCCAATTCCATGTAAGTAATCCTCCTTGAATCTATAATAATCTCCAATATCATTAATGGTTGTTTAATTTTTATAATTTTTTTAGGACGGCATATTGAATTTGGGGTTTTTTTGTTTTTGAAAATTTGGTTAAATCACCGATGAGGTTATAGAGGCTAAAATCATAACCAATTTGAGTTGTCCACGTACCCGGGTGGGGTGACTGTAACCATGGCTGACCGTCAACCATTAAAGATGCATCAACAACATCCACCCGCTAAATCAGTAAGTACATTACTCAGATCCATGTACTCCATATGTAGCTTTATGGATGACGCTATTACTACATTACCTATTTGTCTCACCAAGCCCTTCTGATTCACAACGAATTTGTGTTCCATGACTTCCTATCTGTGAGGCCTTTTTCCATTTCTTTTTGGTTTATTGAATTACCTGCAAAAGTTTTAAATAGGGAATGTAGTAATAGGTTGGTATTGTTTCGGTTCAGTCAACATTGTGTTGCGCTTTTTTTTGGGTGATATCTTAAAGAGTTAGATTCGATACTTAGTAGTTTAATTATGAATACGATTTGTCAAAATCCAAAGTTACCAAGATAAAATCAGTCTGTTTTGGTGTACTATGCATTTATAGCTTTTGGTTTGATCACATTTCCGCCTATATATCTGAGACGCCAAGTTGACTAATCACAATTTAGTGTTTTTCTTTCTCATTTACAATGTCACATGCTAAGATATGTTCATTCTTACAGGTGACAATTGCGTTTAACCATTTTGGAGAAAAGTTGGTGCAAAGGATGCCTCGATGCCGAAGAGGTTATATACATGTCGTTAACAATGTGTATTCACATTGGGAGATGTATGCAATCGGAGGGAGTGGAAATCCAACGATCAATAGTCAAGGAAACCGGTATACTGCACCCGCAAATCCTAATGCTAAGGAGGTGTCAATCTTTTTTATTTGAAAATTCTGATAAACTTGAATAACTCTTTATAATATTAACGTCGGGAAGTTGATTGTGAAGGTGACAAAGAGGGTGGAAACAGCGCAAGAGCATTGGAGGGGTTGGAATTGGAGAAGTGAAGGGGATATTCTGGCAAATGGAGCTTTCTTTATAGTGTCGGGACAAGGGTTAGAGCTTAAGTATGGAAAAACATACAGTGTCGAACCTAAGTCGGCTGCCTCGATTGATCAACTCACCATGAACTCTGGCGTGCTGGGAAGCAGGTTCCATCTCAATTTTTATGACATTTTCTAACAGTATATTAACCAATGATTTTGTACAATGTTAGTTTTAAATGAAAAAAAGAATCTGCATGACTGAAATTTGACTAAAAGTGGTATCTCTATGCAAACGAAATAATTGTATACAAACATGTCTATTATACATCTTTTGACATCTTTTGTCTTTGTTTTTTACCTCTTATCTTCATTTTGGTTCACTTTTTTCTTCATAAATATAATATATTAATAAACTAACGATGAATATTTTGAAATTTTACCATAAAGTTGCAATTTAATCCATTAGTTCTCCACCAATCAAGGTTGTTTAATGAGATGTTGATGAGCTGAGATAACGAGTTATTAGAAATGGGAATGTTGTCAACACATAACATTTTGTTTTGACCCACAGATTATTAAGATTTTAGGACTACATTATCACTGAATAGTTAAAACAATCTTTGTCTTCAGGGACAGTAATTGATGAGGTGGTGACCCGTAATGGATTTGTTCAACTTCTTCCTTTGCAATGGAGAAGCAGTCAAGGTGAATCACTGTGGAGTAAATAATCTATAAGACTACAACTAAGTAGCATAACATAACCAGTGTCTTTTTGTCTTTGCTGTGCTTTTCAGGGCAATACCCAATTACTGCACTACGCTGTGCTTTATGATGAGAAGGTTTCACGGCATATCAGATCCAGAAAATAACACATTGCCTCTGCCACCTGTATATTTATCTAATCCATATAATAATACCTTTTTTATGAAGATTTTAGTTATGTAAATCTAACCCAATCACCTTTTTGTTTTTGCTTTTAGATGTTGCAGGTCGGATACTCCCGCCTCCGTAGGTAATAAACCTCCATTTGTATTTCTTTCTTATATACTGTAGGTCTTTATGTTTATGATTTAGACAACTACAATAGTAAAATATGTTTTTATGCAGTTTTGCCAGCATATTATGCTCACTCGGCTGCGGCTAGAGGAACGGAATATTTGGAGACCTACATTGAAGATAATGATCTGGAACGCGCTCTCACTGTCAGGCAAGTCAGGAAGCTGATTTCACTTAAACCAAATATTGCAGAGACTATGTTTTATGCATAATAAGCATTTTGCTGGATTTTTGGTACGATTGACATGAAAACATTTTGAAAAACTTTGCTTCTACATGTATCAGTATATTTTTATCATCTTTGGATTTCAAATTTTGTTTTCCAGCAGTAGTTTTTTTCAAAACTTTGCTGATACATGTGTTAAATGTGTATGGGGTGCGATTGATGAGGTACAAGTATTTCACGTCTTCTAATTTTTATTGTTTAATTTAGTGTAAGTTGGTTAGGGTTTTAACCACTTGGTCCTAAATTTTGTAGAACGTTAAAGCCAAATTTTTGATTTTGATTTGCTTTTTTTATGCCTTTGTGAATTAATACCTAAAACCAAATTTTGATTTTGATTCACTTCGTTATGCAATGGTAGCAAGGTTTATTACAGGACCAGTTGTGATGGACTGATGGCACCTAAATCTATTTTTGTAGGTCTAAGAAACACCATCTATTGCAGTACATCGAGAACATAACTATCTCATCCGCCCTAACCTCCAAAAGTTTCGGTGAAAAGTTGAAGAGAGCAATCAGTGACGGTAAGATGGTAAACGTGAATCTGAATTCTGGAGAATCTGTTCCGCATCCAGATGATCATGTACAATATGAGCTTTGGACAAACAGCAACGACGAATGTGGAGTCAAGTGCGATATGTTAATGGACTTTGTGAAAAATTTCAAGGGTGCAGCACAGATTCTTGAGAAAGGTGGTTACACGTTATTTACTCCTCATTACATAACATGGTATTGCCCACAAGCATTTACAATAAGCAAGCAATGCAAATCACAATGTATTAAACATGGAAGGTATTACGCTCCTGATCCCGAACAAGAATTTAGCAAAGGATATGAAGGCAAAGATGTGGTTATTGAAAATTTAAGGCGGCTGTGTGTGTTTAAAGTGGCAAATAAGACTAGAAGGCCATGGGTTTGGTGGGGACTATGTCACTGATTTTCAAATAAGATGCCCGATGAAAAATAAGAAGTACAACAAGGATTGCGCTGAGGATGTTATTAGTTCTTTAGGGCTTCATTTTTCAGAGGGTACAGGGAACATTTCGGCTTCGCTTTGAAGGTATACTTTTACAATTGTTGTAACTTTAATATATACATGACAGATGAGGCTTGGCATCTATTTGTACAATTACCAAAACTTACATTAATTCTTCTGTGAAAGTTGCAATGAGAAATATGATTAGCTTCCTATTTTTTAAGCTATTAGTGTGTGCACTCAGTTTGTTAACATGAATTAATACAAGTTGAATACAGTGTTGTCAATTCAGGAGGCCAAAATACTACAGCTGCACAGTACTCCCGCAGCAACGCGAGGGCTACCCCGCTCGTTATATATACGTCTCAGGAAAACATCGTTGCCGGTCATACGGATGTTTTAAAGAACTCATTCTTTCCATTTGAAGCCCCATCTGTTAAGCAACCGTAATTTTCAGGGTACATAGTTTGCTGACTTTACCTTTCTGTCTTTTTGATACTCTGCATCATAGGTTAAGCTGTACATATTTTAATTTGCAGTCCAAAAGATTCACATGCTTCAACATCTCCCTCTCTCTCTCTCTCACACACACACACACGTGCGCACACACAACAATCATAATTAAATCATAAGCTGTAAGCTAAGTGAAGTCTTAAAATTTAGTATAACCGTTTATAACCAAATATTTCCGTTATATAGTCTATTAATTTCCCCAAAACTTTATCTTTACATTAACAGAGTATTTCAAGCATGCGAGTGCTGATGACAGAGGATGCCAACACCGCTGTCAGCAATTCCTTCCTACTAGATGATAATTTCAGGTATAAGCTCAACATGATATTGTATATTCCGTCTTATGAAGACTACATGCTAACATTTTTAGGTAGTTGGTTAACATCCTAAGAATATGACAGTTAGTAGGCTCATAATATATCTCTTTTCGGTTGTCTATTTGCTTAGGCCATAGGAAATGTAAAAGAACACATTTTGTTTAATCTTAGATTAGCACTTTCAAATTGGCATGTTGCAACCTGTAAAAGTGCGTATTTTGCCCCCAAAACACTCAAAACTGATTAAAATAAGCAAAAAAAAGATAGTTATCCCAAACACCCTCTAATCCAAACTGCTTATTTGCGCTACTTTTATTTTGATATTACATGTTGGACCCGTTAAAGATAAAACATGTATAGCTTGAGGAGAAATTCTTATGTACATTTATGATCTATGGTATGGTCTTTTTTTTTCTAGGGATTTTGTTCGTCTTTTGTCGCCCAAGCAGCGGCTGTAGCACATTAGCATAGTACCAGTTTGCACAAGTTTTGTAACTATCCTATTTTTACCATGTACTTGATAGGGTGGTGCAGAGAGGGAACAAGGCCCTGATTCAAATATTAACAAAAAATGTTGGATTCAAACAGTCAACATCTCAGGTATTCTCCCTATTACCCACTGATAGAAATGTCGAGATGTGTACTTATTTGATTTCGATGTAATATCGTTTTTTATTCAAAATCCGTACTAACTGTATTTTATAGAAAAAAAAAAGTTGGAAAAAGATTGTGTAACCCAGTTCGAGTCTAAATAACACCAAAGATGACAATTTCATGTAGTACAAATCATGATCAACATCAGATCATTAGCTTATTCAATCTACTGACATGTCATGAGTATATAGTCTTTGACATGAACTTAATAATCAAGTATTATCCGTTCCATATAGTGTTTTGTGGCAATATAACAACAAAAAACGATGATTGTAAGTGTTGTTTGAGCAGTTTTATAGTGTTTTGACCTGTTTCTTTTTGGGATTATCAAATTACAATATCAAATTTATAGTGTTTTGACCAATCTATTACATACAATGATGGATTAATTGAGTGATGAAGGTTAGTGAAACTTAGAGTTGGCAAAACGGACGGGTCAAAATGGTTTGGGTCTCAACATTTTCACATGTTAAAAGGGGTCGGGTTTGGTTGAAATGAAACATTCTTAGTGTGATACATGAATTTCAACCACTGAATTTTTAAGGGGTGTTTGGGGCTGATTCAAAACAACAGTTATAAAGGGAAGATAGGGTCGTTTAAAGGGGTGTTTGTATTTTCTTAAAAAATGCAGTTTAAAAAATGCAGGTTAGTGAAACTTAGTAGTTTCCCAGTTTGGCATCATATCTTCTATAGGAGTTTGAATACATGCCTACAAAGAAGAATCCATACCAACAAGAAATGTTACATTGGGAGAGGGACATGACGGCAACACATTGCATTCAAGCAGGTAGTAAACCTTATCAACATTTTTGTTACAATTTGGGTGGTCTTTTTTATATTAATGAATAGGATTGTTATAGTTGGCCTGATTTGGAGATCCATATATTTTCGACACACAATAAGGTAAAAAAAGATTATATATGATCGATTATTAGCTTAGTAATACATAAATTTTGAGCAATGGCTTTTGAAATATCTTAAGTTGTTTTAAATCGGCTAATCCAAACACCCCTAAGCTTAAAGAATTCATATATTTTTTGATTAGGTAGTAGCTCATAAATAGCTTTACTGTTTTAATTAAGCTAAATAACTTATTGCTTATGTTGCTTAGACGAGTATTAAGGATCAAAACTAAACAAGTATTAAGAAGCAATAGCAGCATGATAACATGTATATGATTGACCTGCTACTAGAGTTTTTTTTTCTATTAATTGACTTGCTGCTATAGTTTTAGTCTATAAATTTTGTTCATGTCGAAGGAATTGAACAAAATACTTATGCTAATCCATTTTCTTAACTGGCTCAGTCATGGGTCAAACAAAAATTTACTACTCATGGTGCAATTTTTCATTGGATTTTATGTTCCAAGTAATATCGTTGTTGTTAAGTAACAGAGAAGCACTCAGAAAAAAAAGAGATGATAACCACTTTACTAAGTGCTATTATGACACATGTAATGGAAGTGGCCATTAACAAACACTTCTCAAATTTGACTACATATTGACAATCCTATTCATGATAATATTACTTGAACATGCTCAGTGTCATTAGAAGACTATTTTAAGAATGATGATCATGTGCATGTTGAACCTGTCGCTAAGTGTCTTTAAATATGCTCTTTATCTCCATAATTTCTACAACTTTGGTTTGAAAATTCATTGTTTCATTTCCTATCTGATTACTTTTTTTTTTATAAGTATTAGATCCATTAAGAAAAAAGAAAGGGCATCAAATGGGGAAAAACATCAACTTTATGGTCTAAATTGAGGTCAAATGTCAAAATTAAACTACAACAAATTTAACCAAAGATTACTAATCGCAGGCAACACTAGATTTTTGCAATGGAACTCAGCACATAAGTCAATATCTTTCTTTTCTTTTTATCGACATGTCTTACAAAATTAGTTCTGTCATCATTAGCTAATTTTGCTTCTAGCGGATCCAATTTCATCCAACCTTTTCCCACTCCTATAAAAATATCGGTGCATAAACTTGACATGATGTTATTTAAGTTTTTTTTACTCTCAATTAATTATTACACCAGTAAATCTATTTTATTAGCAAAGCTTGGAGAGTGTTGCAGTGAAAAAAAGGATCTTGATTTCTTTATCATGATGAATGTCATAGATATTTAATATTCACTTTATCATGATTTATACTACAGGTAGTTAATTTAATGTTCACTACATGGAAGTCAAGGATTATTGTTTCATTTCACTCTATGTACAAGTAGATTTGAGATTCAGGCAAGTTCACATCTCTTCCTTCTCATATCTGTTTTGGTTTGAATCTACTTTGAAGATTTCTGAATAATAATGCAGGTAGCTTTACTTTTAATAGTCAGGAAAATGACATATATACCCATTTTACGAAACACATATTTTTGTTTTTTTGTAAATCCAAAAACTAATTCCATATTCCATATTATCATTTGCATACGTTGTTAATACCCATGACACCTCTTTTGTTGCTGATGTTGAATTTTATTTCAGTTTAACTAAATCTTTTTTTATATATTTATGAAGAAAAAAAATGAATACACTCATCATCGATACTGAGGTCATCTGGTCATGTAAGATTAAAATTGGAATGGGCACAAGGCTTTCAAGATTTAAAGGTCAGATTTTTATTCTACTTATGTGATTTAATGTCTTTGCTAAATTGTGCGTTGGTTCGAAATTATATACAATGAGACGGCATTAATGTAGGTGTATAAGAAAATATCAAGAGCTAAAAAGCAAAGGGTGTAATGATATTTGAATGGGCCCAAAACTAAATCAAGTTCAGGAAGTTATTGCTATTGGTGTAATGTCATGGTAAATTACAACATTCTTATCCTGTAATTTACACTACATCTGTTTCACTTATACATAATTACTTAAATGCAGGTTTCCAATAAATATAAAACGCTTGTGGCGAACACAATTACATTAGGGAAAATTTATAGGGGGGATCCGGTTTCCCAAGGTAATCATAACAACATGTTTTAGACCACAGTTACCGTTCATTGCACCAGGAACTTTGCGATTCAGATACAACCCTATTTAATCATCAAACGCCAAATGAATCCAGCCACCCTTTATGCAATAATCTGTCAAATTTACAAGTTAAACCTGCTTCTCAAAGTGCTATTGCAAGTTATTTTGAAGTACCGTTGTTGCATAACCAAGCAGACTCTGCAAACTTTGCCAGGGGCACAAACAAAGATACATTGAATCAAGGTATTGACAATTGATTCTACGTAATTCAGACTTTATTATTTATATACATAAAAGTCTAAAAGTAACTATTATGGACCATACACAACATTATTTATCTAAAAATAGTTGGTTTAATGTTGGTTTGCCAAAAACCCTTAATACTAATGACAAATATAGTTATTCATATGCTGCCAGCTGCACCACAAGATCATTCGCCAATTGTGCTACCAGCTATGGTAAGTCATTATTTTCAATAATGCCACAACTAAATGTTTTACATATTTGTAGTAAGTATAACAGGTTTGAAAATACCTTAAATGTAGGAATGGCCAGAAAAGATATGAATGAGAACGCTACAAGTAAAAAAATTGAAAATGGTTCAGGAAGCTGTAAGAGACAATTTACAGATGAAATGGAAATCAACAAAAACAGAAGTGTGCAATCAAAAAGATTGTAGCCATGCGTGCATAGACGTTTATTAGATTAATAGTTACATCAATGTTTCTTTATAGTATCATTCACTTATTACATATTATTTTATTTAAACAACAATACAAAATCTTTTCCTTCCTGTTTTTTCTTACTTTACCCACACACTTAATTTCTTGATGCATTCATTTTTCTAAAAAAACCCGTCAATTTGACGGGTCTATAAGCTAGTTATGTAAATATATTGTATCATTTTTTATGCAGTGTATTAGCTTAATTATTTACTTTACATATTTCATAGATCACGGTTCACATAAACTAAAACATTACATGGATTAGGTGATAAAGATTTTATAATATTTTAGGACACGGAAATTAATAATATATAAAAATGCATGGAGTTAAATAGTAATAATATATACGAGTAATATTTTGATAAGAATATGACATAAAAAGTATAGAGTTAAATATAACAATTAACAAAGATGAATCTATAGGATGGATACTGTAACATTTTGTCATCTACTAATATGTACACATTTTTTTCTTAGTTTGATTGCAGCATTGTTGGCCATATTGTCGTCAATGCGCGTGTGTGTAGGTATATCTTCTTCGTCACTAGATCATAGTAGGGTAATCCCATGCAGTGTTGCTAAATAATTGCCGACAGCCCCTTTGGAAAAGTAACATTAAAATTGGTTGCTCCCGGGCACACTTGTGGATGGTGAGAGTTAAGGTAGGTTAGCGTGTTGCATGTGAAGATATATAGTGGTCATGTCGACTCAAGACTTTTCTTCTAGGGGCTGAGCATCGGTCTCGGACCGGACCGACCAAGACCGAGATCGAATTAGCCCAAAAGCCGAGACCGAATGTGGTCGGTCCGGTCCGGTCTCGGTGGGTCCGTCAATTGGTCTGGTCCAACAAGGCAAAATAGTGGGTTTGTGGTCCGGGACCGACCAAGACCGAGACCGAATTAGCTAAAAAGCCGAGACCGAGGGACCGGACCGATTGTGGTGGGGTCCGGTCCGGTCCGGTCTCGGTCGGTCCGTCCGATCCGTTCGGGTGGTTTGCTCAGCCCTACTTTCTTCCATATTACATATATATATTTAGATTTTTTTTTTTTCTCTACAACACTAAATTATTTACACATCCAAAACTTCTACAATCTCACATAGTTCACATATGTTCGAATCAATACTTTGACACAATAAAGACTTAAGCTACAACTTGTTGGTTTATATGTCCCCTTTGTATCACTAAAAAAAAATTTATTTTGATCATCTAAAAGTGGCTAATCTCTTTTGGTATAGTGAACACAAAGTAAATAATACAAATTGCTACATTGGGTTTTGAAAATACAAACTAGTTGAGAAACAATTTTTTTTTCGCCATAAGAGCATTGGTTTAATTCTTTTTGAAATACTGCCACAACTCACAAGAGTATTTGAGCAAATGTTAGCATACTATAACACAAAGCTAAGAGGCTTAAATAGTTACACTCTCGCACAAAAAATAATTGTGATGAAGAGAATAATAAATTCGTAATGACACGCGAATATTAAATAATCGATTGAGGCATTTGTGACATAGTATGAGGTAGGCCGTTCAGATATGTGATAAAAAAAAAAAAAAAAAAAAAAAAAAAGGATAATACCAAAAATTAAGGTTTGGGATTTTTTGGACGGAATTTTTTTGCTTTTGTTTTTCTAGACGAGTTTGCCCTGAGCAACTTGAATTAGCCACCCATGTATCGCCACTTGTCCGACATGAAGTACACCAGTTGCCCTACCTTGTAATCCGTAAAGTCACACTTGTCACTTGCAGATTTTTAGTTGCCTAAAAAGTACTGGTTGCCCTGTTCTAGAAAAGCAAAAGCAAAAGGTTCCAGTCCAGAAAAGACAGCCTTGGACAACATTGATATTATCCCTTTAAAAATTGCCATTAAAAAAATATAGTACGAAAAACCATTTAAGCTTCGATCTTACATTTGAACGATTAAATTAAACTGCTAAGTTTAGTTCAAGATACATTAAAAGGTCAGATAATCTCCATTAAAAAGTTTTGTTACTAATCCTATACCATTAATATACTTATAGAGAAAATCACACTTCAAAACTTGAAAACAGTATACGTAATATAAACTATGAATATATGGTTGCTGAATATCAAGTTAATGGCTCAACATGTTTGATTAATCCTTTGACAAGAGCAATTTAACATATGATACTAAAGTGACTACATACCCCATACCCTGCTCCGGCGGGATTGGGTTTGTTATTGTTGTTGTTGTTATACTAAGTGACTACATTCCAGAAAAACAAACTCATTAAGTATGCATTGTGCTCTTTATACAAAAAGTAGCCACTAAGAACATTATTGCTCTACAAACACATGATAATCCATATCTCATACACCGAAACAATGCACAATATTCTAAACGAAGCAAAACCAATTTACAATATAACCTATATGAATACAAATAATCAATAGGATTCGTAACCCTAAGCCAGCAAAACAACTCAAAAGGCATAACAAATAACGTCTCGTTAGGACAAACAATTAAATAATCTGCAACTAATTCTATATCAAATTTACAAATTATAATACTGTAAAAATAAAAGCAAACCAATATTTGCTCATCTAACAAACATGTCTATGTTACAGTTAAAACAATTATACAAAAACAAGATTAACATCAAAAATATATAAGAAAATGGTACAAAAAAAAAATACTTAGTGAATTACCGGTTCAGCTCCAGACATTGTTTCTTGTCTTGGAAGAATGATTTGTGTAAAAAATTTATGACCATTTGCATTGTTTATATAGGGCCTAAACGTTATCTTCAAGCCCAATATGATGCATTTAATTTGTTATCTTTTTTATTATGGGTTTGATTTGTTTCATTTTTAGAAGCTATATGCAAATCCAAAATATCATTTCCAAATGAGTATCAAATTTTTTATTCGGTGTATAATGTAATGTCAGGTAATATTGTTCTAATTCATTATAAGATCACTTTATTTATGTAACACTCCGTATTATGTAAATATATTGTATCATTTTTTATGCAATGTATTAGCTTAATTATTTACTTTACATATTTCATAGATCACGGTTCACATAAACTAAACATTACATGGATTAGGTGATAAAGATTTTATAATATTTTAGGACACGGAAATTAATAATATATAAAATGCATGGAGTTAAATAGTAATAACGAGCATGGAAACCCGCGCGTTGCGGCGGGTGAGTTTGTATTAACAATTTTAAATGGTTTGTTATGACAATTTAAGTTTTTACGTTTTGTGTTTATGTGTTTGGTTTTGTAGATGTATATTGTTGTAAAAGTGTAAGGTTTGTGTATTGTTTTATTTATTTGTTGGGCTATTGGTTTTAGTGGGCTTAAGGATAAATGAGTGGCCCGTATTAGATTTTGGGATAAACATGTTCCGGAATTAGGGTTCTCTGTTTGGAGATAAACATTGTTTGCAATTAGGGTTCTTCGCTCTTCCAAACCATTCCCGCATGAGATCCGTATCTTTTTTTTCCTCTTCACAAAAAATGATATTTCACTCATGATTTGGTCTAGTGGTTTTAATTAAGTCGCTTAATTCGTTAGGCCTTCGGAGCAAAGGCGATTTTGGTGGTCTTTTTTCTGCAACGATAAAAAAAACGGTTGTTTAAATAAGGTTATTTCTATGTTTTTCTTCTCTTTGTTTAAATATGTGTAGGTTTAACAGTTGTGGTAGGTAATGCATATGGTTTTTTATTAGTGCATCAAAATCTGGGGTGTAGTTGTTCTTTGTTGCTTATTTTTGTTTTTTGTAGATAATATAGACTAATGTGAGTTTGATGTTATTGGAATGAAGGACTGAAGGTATTACAAAAGTGTGTTATATACTGAAATTCCAAACAGGTAAGATAAATTGTTGTGTATTTTCAGTTAAGTAGTTAAATACAATTGCAAATCTACTAATTCAAAGTAATATGATTTGTGGGTTTATTGTTAATGTGTAATAAGAGTTAAAATCATGACTGTTTTGTGTAGTTTATTTGATTATTTCATATGATCACGGGTTTGTATGGTGTCGACTTATGAATATTGACTTTGATATATGCGTCGTTGTCTGCTTCTCACAACTACTTATTATTGTTACGTTTCGGTGTGTCTTTCTCCTCCCTCCCATGGTGAATGTATGTGAACTCCTTCACTGCCATTAGATCCACCGTTTTTTGCCGCAAATATGGTTGTTTTTAATCGCAGTTATAGTCGCTCTCACCTCACTTCTCTTCATGTTATTTTATCCACTCACTATTTATCCTCATGCCGCATCACTACCAACTCCCGTATGTATACATTATTACTTTTTATCATTAATTAATAAATCTGTAGATCAAGTAACTTTCTTTGTTCTTTTTATGATATTTGGTTATGTTATTATTGTCGTGATTACATTTTTTTTGTTATGTTACCTTTAGTTGCTGCTGCTATTGAATCAGTAAAAATTTTTCTAAAAAACCGTATGCGTTTGGGAATGAAATGGTTATCCTACACTATCTAACCTTTTTTCATTATGATTCCAGATTCCATGATCCAATTGCACAGGAACTGTGGTCACATGGAACAATCGATAAATTCGAAGTCGTTCAGCCACTCAAAGGTAAGCAGATGCATTAGTTTTTATGTTGTTCGGCAATGTTTTGTCGCTGGGTTTTCTAAATTATAACGTGTCTTTCTGTTTTGAATGGTGTTGTAGCTGTGTACCCAGCGGTAAGTGAGGCCAACGCTACCCGCAAGTGGTGGGTGTAAAGGTGTTGGTCAAGTACATTCTGTAGGCTCAGCAATATAAGGTCTTTCAAGTGCTGCAGAAAAGGTTGAATTTAACTGTTGCATATATTGGTAACTGGATTCATTAGCTAAATGTGACCGGCAAAAAGTGGATAATGTATTCTGACGCACTTCAAAAATTGGATAATATATCGTATACACTAATAGACCATCAAATGCGGTGTCATTTTAATGCGTCATATGACATCATGATGACATCATAATTAACGCTAATACTTTACATGAAAAAAATAGACCTGCACAACTACATTTGTTCATTGCTGTCTGCACTTTCCCTTTTTACTCATGTTTCTTTTATTTTATTTAATACATACACATGATAACCATGAATGTACATGTATCGAGGGGAGAAAGAATACTATGAAAAACAATTTGCATTCTGTTGAAATTTAATTCAAACTACTAAATTGCTTTTATGTGCAATACAAAGCATAACTATCAACAGTAGGCATAAGATGAAAAGCATGTGTGTGTATCTTTTGTTTATACCTGTTATATTTTCAAGATTATATTGTGAATCACGATGAAAAAACTTTTTATTGCAGCCTTGCAGTTACTATTAGAGCATGTGTGTAGATGTTTTACAGTTCTGAATATGGCTGCAATGATAAACTTATAAGCTAATGGAAGTCGCTTTTTAAATTTCGAGTACCGGTAAGCCAACAACTAAGCTAATCTAGCAGACCCTTACCGTGTCTCTAAATTAGAATATAGATCACAATTGTTTTGTTTTTTGTTCTGTTCAGGTTAATCCAAAATATGAATGCAAGCTGAAACATGTTTTTGAAGAGATCATGTGACGCGTACTTGATTTGTTGTTGGTGGTGGTGGTGGTTCAGCCACCTACAACAAAAGCATAACACTTTCACATCCTATAAAAAATCTAAGCCCAGGTTACTTTCTTGCTACAAAATTTATCAACTTAGACTTGTTGTGTATTTGATGCCTTTTAACCTGCCTTATAAAAAATCTAAGCCCAGGTTACTTTCTTGAACAGGGTCAGGTGAAGATGTCTCTGTAATCCTGTGAGGTTGTTGAATATGGGTAGCAAACATACAGGTATTTTCATTTGACTTGTCACTTATTAATGGTAATTATAACATATGTTTATATAAAAAAAAGGAATACATGAAAATGTAAGAAACTACTGAAATTACCTTTATGTGTTTTATCACCGTCAACACTATTTTTGCATATTCTTGGTTTTGTATGCTTTTGTTGATCGTATGTAGCATTGCTACTTTGGTGAGTCGAATTGCGTATCAAACTCGGGTGCATGTTGTTGTCTTGTATTGGCGCCAATGCATTTGTTGTGTCTGCATCAAGTATTAAGACATTTAGTAATAGTATAATCTACGTGCGTAACACTAAAGTGTTCAATGAAATTACCTTTAGGTTCCTTTTGATTATAAGGAGCAGCTCCATGTAATGCTGAACTTTTACATTTTCTTCCCGCATTTTCTAAGTCACAGCTGTAATGATTCGTTGGTGATATCAGATAGTGGCAAAATTGTTGGTGTCCGCCATACTTTGGATGAACTTGATTCCTTTTCATCTATTTGTAAAGCAGAGTTATTCTCATTGGAAGATTCTATATGAATTGTATTTGTTCTCATACATCCATTTACCGTATCTGCATAAAATATTAACATGTTTAGTCATAATATAATTCACATATATAACAATAAAGTATTTGATAACATTACCTTGAAATTCCCTTTGATTATTAGTAACTGGTTGAAGCAACGTGCCAGTTTTACGTTTTTTCCCCCAGTTTTCAGGTTACAATATAATCATTCACTGGTGATATCAGATCCCGGTAAAATTGTTGGTGTTCTGTATAAGGTGATAACATATTTAGTGATAGTATAATTCATATATATAACAATAAAGTGTTCAATGAAATCACTTTTAAATTTCTTATCATTCTAAACAATAATCCATATATAACAATAAAGTGTTTAATAACATTACCTTTAAGTCCCCTTTGACTGTCAGCAATTGGTGCAAGCAACGCAGAAGCCTTACGTTTTTTTTCCTCATTTTTCAGGTTATAAATATATTCATTCATTGGTGATATCGGATCCCAGTAAAATTGTTGGTGTTCACATGATTTCATCTGAACTGAGCTTGTTCCAGTCGAAACATGTTTTGGAATAGTGTTAACTGAAGAATTTGATGATGTAAATGCATCTGCTACATCTCATATATCTGCATAAGGTAATAACATATTCAGTGATACTATGATTCATTTACATAACAATAAAGTGTTCAATGAAATTACCTTTAAATTTTCTTCTGATTCTGAACGACGGTCCTAGGCAATGCAGAACCTTTACGTTTTTTTTCTCCATTTTTCAGATTACAGTTGTAATCATTGACTGTTGATATCAGAATGGTGATCTAATTGTTGGTGGTCACATACTGTGGATGAACGTCGTTCTTGTTCATCTACTTGCAAAGCAGCATTGCTCTCATTTGAAGATTCCACATGAAGTGTATTTAACCCAGTCGACTCATGTTTTTGGATATTCTTAAATGAAGGATTTGAGTGTGTATTAGTATCCTTTGGTAACCCATTGTAAGGTATTTTCCTTCCATCAATTATTTGGCTATTTTCATTTATAGTAAATGGTTCTTTTCCTAACCTATTGCTACTACTACCATAGCACATATAATTGTTGGAAAAGTCATTTAAACCATTTCTTAACAACCTTCTAGGCATGGTGACAATTGTGTGTATAACTTTATATGAAACAGACCATATACATAAAGCATGCAATCTATATGACAACATAAGGAAAAAATGCATATGCATAACAAAGTACATGTCCCAAGTTTTTTTGGATGTAAGCATTATGCAAAAGGTTAGTAAACTCATACTGATGCTAATGTCATAGGAAATTACATTTACAAACTGGCCTTCTAAGCAGATTTTTGTTTTCTGCAGGTTTATACTTTGAGAAGACAATCTTGGATCAGATACAATGGCTGCATAAAATAAAATTTTTAGCTAACAAAAAAGCAAGATAAAGTCATATGGACTTTTATATACATAAGAAGAATCTATACAGCCGAATTTCTTATACCTGTGTTAAACAGATTTTTTTTTTTTCTTCTTCTTCTTGGTTAAGTATAGTAGAAGTTTCTGGGGTTTAGGGAGTTAGATGGATTATATATGTGTTTAAGTACTTTTATGTGACATGTGTAAGCATCAGACAAAATTTGGAGCACAAATATTTGTGCAAATGTTGTTACTGTAGCGTACAATCTTTATAAGCAGTTGCCACTGTTTGAACAATGTTTTGTACAGCATTGTAAAGCAGCAAAATCACTGTAACGTACAATTTTTTGAAGCAAAGGTTACTGTTTGAACAACTGTTTTGCACAAACCATTTCAAGCACACCCAATCCCCATGTTTAATATATATAGTACTCCCTCCGTCCCATATTAAGTGTCCATAATGGAATCTTGAGATGTCCCAAATTAAGTGTCCAGGGAATATTTTCAACCAATGAGAAGAGACTTTAGTGGGTAATAGTGATATTTGATTGGTGGAGAGTGTAGTTGGCCCCACTTTCCTAAAACTTTGTGCATTTAAAAAGTGGACACTTAATATGGGACGGAGGGAGTAATATATAATATTTTGATAAGAATATGACATAAAAAGTATAGAGTTAAATATAACAAAGATGAATCTATAGCGGATGGATACGTAACATTTTGTCATCTACTAATATGTACACATTTTTTTCTTAGTTTGATTGCAGCATTGTTGGCCATATTGTCGTCAATGCGCGTGTGTGTAGGTATATCTTCTTCGTCACTAGATCATAGAAGGGTAATCCCATGCAGTGTTGCTAAACAATGCCGACAGCACCTTGGAAAAGTAACATTAAAATTGGTTGCTCCCGGGCACACTTGTGAGATGGTGAGAGTTAAGGTAGGTTAGCGTGTTGCATGTGAAGATATATAGTGGTCATGTCGACTCAAGACTTTTCAGTTGTACTAGATGTGTCCTAAGACTGTTTTCCTTTGCCTGCAGACAACCAATTAACATCAAGAAAGAAAAAAATCAGCATTATGATTTTAAGATTTGTAGTCCGTGTTTTTGGTCGTAAAAGATATGATTGAGATTTGTGTGTTTGACGAAAAAATGAAGCAACTTTGGAGACAGTAAAGTTAACTTGCGTTTGGTTAACTCCATCGTAATTATGGCTGTATATATAGGTGGCAAAATAGGTGAGCTTGTTAACTGGTTCGGTTCATTATGCATTTTTAGTGCGGGTTAACCTAAAAAACTTTTTTGTCCAAATTTGGTATATTTCAATAAAGATGAGCATGTCACTATGCTTACAACAGTTGTTATATAATGGCGTGATATAGGAGCTTCAATGCCATACACACTTTGGGCAACATTCAACCCGTTTAACCCTTTCGACCCATTTCCCTTCTATATATAAGATCTTTGGGTATCACCCCTAGAAATGACACAGTCATTAGCATACTGAGAAGATGTTTGACAGAATCAAAATGTGCAACCAATGGTAATGATAGTACTGTACCTGTAAAGACGCTGCGGAAACCATAAGAACTTCACATTCATCAAGAAGAGCTCTTTCCTGTGTCGTTACAGTAGCAAGTTCAGATACGAGGCTATCGATTCCTCCAACTGTATAAAGATACATAGAATTAGTAACCATAACTACCAAAAGCTACCAACAACTTAAGATATAAACATCGCCAGTCTTACGTCTGATAAAGTAGATTGTATGGAGGATCCCATTGTATGCATTACTTGGATAGCTGAGCAAAGAGATGACTTCAGAGTTTGTACATCTGCCTGAAATTTGTAAATTCTACTATCAGATGATGAAATGTAAATATGGCAATTTCGGCCTCATACTTTAACGGCTTAACAGGTCAAATGTAAAATAAATACAGAAAAAGAAAAAAAAAATCAGTTTAATTGGGTTAAACTGGTCGAAAATGGGTCAAATTGTGATTTTAATGCATCAAAAATTTACATGTTTGACACACTTATGATGTATTGAAGATTCTAAAATTTTTGAACAAAAGCGCTTTGGGTCAACCTGGTACCAAAAAGCTACATGTTTTGACCCGGATCCGTTTTAAACCATTACCCAACCTGCCCTGTCCGCCCATTTTGCCACAACTAAAGAAATCAAACTAAACATATTTTGGAAAAATGACATACCAATGCCCCTTCGGTTATAGGAAGTCGGAGAGTGCTTGACTCTAGATCTTTAATAGCACCAGACAAAGAAAGATTGTGCTCTTTTTCTATTGAAGGCCATAAGTTGAGGTAATCCATCTGAACCAAACAAATACAAGTAACAATAAATATAACATCAACACAAAAATTTTAATTAGTAAATATAGATGGTTCAGGGAAATTAATTACTTGTTCGTTTAAAACTGAGTAAAGCTTTAGCCTCAGTCTCAACTGATCGAGCTCAGTCCTCTTTGCAGCTACTGACTCCCGGATTTCCAAGGTACTTCTCCACACATTATATAAAGATTTCTGTATCATGATATATAATATGTTTATCAGTCTTACAGAATTTAACTGCCGAGGTTTGTTTCTGAGTGTTTGGATTATTATATGTTTGTACATATAATAATCCAAACACTCAGAAACAAACCTCGGCAGTTAAATTCTGAGACTTCAAGGCAGCTTCTGCACCGGCATTAACAAACCGCCACTGAATTTTCCTGTTGTAAAGTAACCGTAAATAGTGAGCATCTTCAATTTGATCAGCAACTTTTTTCCCTTTTTTAATGTCAGCAACAAATGTAAGAACTGAAACCTTGTTTGAGTCACAAGGTTGCCTCAAAGGACTAGCTGGCCTTACACGAGAAGAACTCGCTCCTCTAAAAGGAGCTGGACTTACGGGCCGTTTTGAACCCGAAGCAGATAGCTTATTGGGTGAAGGAGGTCGGGCGACAGCAGCAGGCATAGATTGAGAACTTGACGATAAACATGAAGGAACAAAGTTATTTAATTTTAACCTCACGGGATCACTTGCACATTTTTCTAATACATTTCTATTTGGTGGAATAAAAGTTTTCGAAGGCTTATGATCAGGAACATCGATTTTTTTATTCAAAATATTGGAAACTGTTGTACTAGGCCACCGATGCTGATCTACTAGACGAGATTGTAATCCCTCCAAAGGTTTTGAATTTTCTGACTGAACGATTGCGTTTTTTCCTTTAAGTGGACTCCTTTTTCTCTCAGGAGTAGCCTTCCTAGATGCATTTGATGACAACTTTGATGTACGATCAGCAAGAGCTTGAGGTGGTGGCTTCTCTTTCTTACCACTTGACAACGAAAACAAATCAGACTGGAAAGCAACATTTAAACTACGCGTTCGTGAAGGCCATAAGGAATCCGCCTTTCTGACCACTGGTTCCATATTGACATATGTATCACGAACTGGGGTAGAGGGGCGTGATGGTAATTGTGGCGTCGTGGGCCGCTTTTTTTCTGTTGAAGCTGTTCTTGTTGTAACTGTTTTTGGTGTGCTTGGGGATGGATAACGCCTTGGTGTCGTTGGTGATTTGTACCTAGAACTGACTTCTTTGGTACGAGCCTGAAAATTTGTACCATCGTTCTTCTCTGTTCTTATACTTGATTCACACGCAACTCTATTTGAATTTCGCCACATTGATAGCATATATCATATGATCAACAAAATTTCCTATATTTTTAAACCGCCTTGTACTCACAGCAATCTCACTGTAACAAATAAATAAACATGTATTATAACCAAAAAAAGTATAAAGGTGATCAAAAGCATAAATCTTTACAGAATTACAGCCTTACAGGTACAACCAGATCTAAAAATAAGTATTCCCTCGAAACTTGCAACAAACTAATGTGATCAAGCATCTTTATAATACAATATCGCCCCGAATCCTAACACATACACCAAAATTTCTTAAAGCGCAAAGAACATCATTTAAAGAGGACTAAATGCACTTTACAGACAACATTTACACCTTATAACACGAAAAAAAACTTATTTCATATGAAATGTACTACCTATATGTTCTTTATTGAAATATGAAACTTGTAAAAACTAAAATGCGAACTTGAAGTCTTATCACTCAAATCGATCACCAAAAGTTATCTCTATATCCTCCCCCAAAAGGAGAACGATATTGTTGCATTGATCTGTTATAGGGAGAAAATTGTGGTGGCGGTGGTGGTAGTGGCAGTGGAGGATACATCGGCCTATTTGGGTGATAAAATGGTGGTCGTTGGTGATAAAAGAGTGGTGATGGCAGTGGTGGCATCATTGGTGGTAGTGCAATCTCGATAGATGATGGTTTGACTACCGGTTTCTTATGGTGATCTTTGCAATGTATATCCCGACATACACTTTTATCAACTCCACCCTTTGGAGCCGGTTCACATTTGTGATCAGCAATAAATTTTTGCTGCTTAGTTAAGCTTTTCTTTTCTTTTTTACATGACGTGCACAATAATTTCGGTTTCTCGTTAACATCTTCATTACATGACGTGCACAATTTCGGTTTCTCGTTAACATCTTCATTACATGACTTGCACAACATGGGCTGTTCTTCATTTTTCCGCTGGTCTTCAGCTTTGGGTTCATCTGCACTTTTCTTCTTGGAACATGCTCCACAATACTTGGTTCCACAACTCTGCAAATTAATAACACATTTAACCATAAGATATCAGAACACAATATTAGTATGTATATGTTCGTTTCTTTTATATCACATTTGATATTCAGTAGTACTCATTGGATATTTTGTAAAAGGGAAGTGTTTAAAGTATCAAGATCAAAGGCGAAAAGAAAATAAGAAATATTTTTTAGATGAATAAAAAGGTATTTTCTTCTAGGGCCGAGCATCGGTCCCGGACCGGACCGACCAAGACCGAGACCGAATTAGCCCAAAAGCCGAGACCGAATGTGGTCGGTCCGGTCCGGTCTCGGTCGGTCCGTCAGTCGGTCTGGTCCAACAAGGCAAAATAGTCGGTTTGTGGTCCGGACCGACCAAGACCGAGACCGAATTAGCTCAAAAGCCGAGACCGAAGACCGGACCGAATGTGGTTGGTCCGGTCCGGTCCGGTCTCGGTCGGTCCGTCCGATCCGTTCGGGTGGTTTGCTCAGCCCTACTTTCTTCCATATTACATATATATATTTAGATTTTTTTTTTCTCTACAACTAAATTATTTACACATCCAAAACTTCTACAATCTCACATAGTCCACATATGTTCGAATCAATACTTTGACACAATAAAGACTTAAGCTACAACTTGTTGGTTTATATGTCCCTCTTGTACCACTAAACAAAAATATTTTGATCATCTAAAAGTGGCTAATCTCTTTTGGTATAGTGAACACAAAGTAAATAATACTAATTGCTACATTGGGTTTTGAAAATACAAACTAGTTGAGATACAATTTTTTTTTCGCCATAAGAGCATTGGTTTAATTCTTTTTGAAATACTGCCACAACTCACAAGAGTATTTGAGCAAATGTTAGTATACTATAACACAAAGCTAAGAGGCTTAAATAGTTACACTCTCGCACAAAAAATAATTGTGATGAAGAGAATAATAAATTCGTAATGACACGCGAATATTAAATAACCGATTGAGACATTTGTGACATAGTATGAGGTAGGCCGTTCAGATATGTGATAAAAAAAGGGATAATATCAAAATTACCCCAGTTGCCCAAGGCTTGGGATTTTCTGGACGGAATCTTTTGTTTTTGTTTTTCTAGACAACTTGAATTAGCCACTCATGTGTCGCCACTTGTCCGACATGAAATTCACCAGTTGCCCAAAAAGTACACCAGTTGCCCTACCTTGTAATCCGTAAAGTCACACTTGTCACTTGCATATTTTATTTGTCCAAAAAGTACTGGTTGCCCTGATCTAGAAAAGCAAAAGCAAAAGATTCCGTCCAGAAAACTCAGCCTTGGGCAATTGGGGTAATTTTGATATTATCCCTTAAAAAAATTGCCATTAAAAAATATAGTACGAAAAAAACCATTTAAGCTTCGATCTTACATTTGAACGATTAAATTAAACTGCTAAGTTTAGTTCAAGATACATTAAAAGGTCAGATAATCTCCATTAAAAAGTTTTGTTACTAATCCTATACCATTAATATATACTTATAGAGAAAATCACACTTCAAAACTTGAAAACAGTATCTATATATAGGAGTTATATACGTAATATAAACTATGAATATATGGTTGCTGGATATCAAGTTAATGGCTCAACAAGTTTGATTAATCCTTTGACAAGAGCAATTTAACATATGATACTAAGTGACTACATTCCAGAAAAACAAACTCATTAAGTATGCCTTGTGCTCTTTATAGAAAAAGTAGCCACTAAGAACATTATTGCTCTACAGTAAAAATACTCGGTTGCATGGCACCAAACTTTACGAAACCAGTTCTTTACACACATAAAGAGCAACAAGGTTACGTAAATGATAAATCAGCACACGAATTTTCAGTGTGTGATATGTGGGAGACAATTACATACGCATATAGGAACACACACCAAAACTTACACATGATAATCCATATCTCATTCACCGAAACAATGCACAATATTCTAAACGAAGCAAACCAATTTACAATATAACCTATATGAATACAAATAATCAATAGGATTCGTAACCCTAAGCCAGCAAAACAACTCAAAAGGCATAACAAATAACGTCTCGTTTAGGACAAACAATTAAATAATCTACAACTAATTCTATATCAAATTTACAAATTATAATACTGTAAAAATAAAAGCAAACCAATATTTGCTCATCTAACAAACATGTCTATGTTACAGTTAAAACAATTATACAAAAAACAAGATTAACATCAAAAATATATAAGAAAATGGTACAAAAAAAAAAATACTTAGTGAATTACCGGTTCAGCTCCAGACATTGTTTCTTGTCTTGGAAGAATGATTTGTGTAAAAAATTTATGACCATTTGCATTGTTTATATAGGGCCTAAACGTTATCTTCAAGCCCAATATGATGCATTTAATTTGTTATCTTTTTTATTATGGGTTTGATTTGTTTCATTTTTAGAAGCTATATGCAAATCCAAAATATCATTTCCAAATGAGTATCAAATTTTTATTCGGTGTATAATGTAATGTCAGGTAATATTGTTCTAATTCATTATAAGATCACTTTATTTATGTAACACTCCGTATTATGAAAATAGCACGTTAAAAATGAGCTTGTGGATGAGCCCAACTCGTCTCAAAGCTTACGGTTTTTAAAACGTTAACGGGCCTTTAACTAGCTCGTTAAAAGCCCATTTAGTGAAAAATAAGCTATTTTTGCAAATAAGTTGTTGGAACAAGTTTTAATAAGCTCCAATAAGCTCCAAAAAAATTCGGATACTTTTTCCCCATAATTGTTGCACATTTGGACTAAAAATGCAAGCTAGTTTCACCCTAAAGGACTAAAACTGCTAACCGTTTAAAACTTGGATTGAAACTGCCAAAACAGAAAGTTTAGGGTAGAAATTGATATTATTTAATATTCCAAGCTCAGAATGCTATTTTGGACATGTGGTGGACTGTAAATGCAATTATTATATAATTAAGGACTAACGGTGCAACGCTAACGCCGTTAGGGTGTAAAGTGTAAAAACATAAATATTGCAAGGACCAACAGAACCTGATTCATAATTTCATTTCCATATTTCACTTTCCGATTTCCCCGTCACGTCACGTGCATTTTTGTATATTTCGTTTACTTAATATTTAACGTTCGTTATAGTTATATATAAAGAGTTTTTTTAAACGATTTAACTTCCCGTTTCGTTTCACCACTTTCGAGGAAACGATATTATTGGTTTTAAATACATAAAAACAAGATAATATTATGAATAATATTATTTTTAAACTTTAGGCATTTAAAGCATATCACACTCACATCACCGATCAAATCGTTATACGATTTCTCATTTTCACACTCGTTAGTCGTAATAAGTCAAATACTCAGACTTCCCTTATATTCAGGTCTCGTGTTGAAGACATTTCCGTGATCGTTTCCATAATCTTACTTGATTTCATAATTCCACCTTGTCAGATACGCTCAAGGTGAGTCGTAGCCCCACTTTTAATGTTTACAAGTTTTATACTTTTGGGGGAGATACATGCTCAACTGTTTTTCGTTTACTTTCATACTTTGAAAACTCACATGATTTACTCAGAATTATAACTCATACTTACATGCTTTGATTTACACTTTGGAAGAGATGTATGCACGTTTTACTTGCAATTTGCTTGATTAGCTTAAGCCCTGAACTCAGATAATAGTATTTTCAAACTGCTTATCATAACATGATACTTGTTTTCATTTTACACATTCGTGTAACATCATGAATGTACATCCCACTGTTATTAGTACAGGGAAGATTTCTTGACCCGCTGTTATAAGTTTAGGGAAGATTTCTTGACCCACTGTTATTAGTACAGGGGAGATTACTTGACCCACTATTATAAGATCAGGAAATATTATATGACCCATTATTTCATTTCGAGCGTATAACAACGTAGCTCATTTTCATTTAAAACTTGAAACTTATGATCAACTGAGTTCATATATGGTTTACTTGTGGTTTTACCCAACGCCACTCATCACTTGTTTCATCACTGTTAGCATTTATTACAGTTATCACCTAACTCTTGAGATCATTGAAGCGAAAAGTGTACCGTTTTTAGGGGGTCATTTAAGCCCTAAATCGTATTTATTTGATCAAATATTGCCCTAAATCATTCCTTTTGTCATTTTAGGTACTTTGGAGGAGAAAATTGGAAAAGGAAGCATTTTGGACGTTTTTGGAGCATAAAAGTGAAGAAAACGACAAAGTCTCATAAATCTGCTAAAAGTTACTCTTGACGGCGTCAGACTTTACTCTGGACGGCGTCATGCCTTGGCAAGAAAAGTTGGACGTGAAATTTACTCATGACGGGCCAGTGAAAATAGCATGTGAATTCTGACGGCGTCACGCTTTAACTTGATCGAGGGCGTCACGGCTTAAATCATAAGGGGACGGCGTCACGTTCATGGTTCGACGGCGTCAAGCCTTGATAAGCCAGAATGGATTTTTGAAGAGCTAAAGAGGGACGGCGTCAAGATGGTCATCCGGGAACCCTAAAAGCGGCGAGGTGACGGCGTCACACTCCATAAGGTGACGCCGTCAGATCCAAAAATCTATATATAGTTTTCTAATTTTTTGTCATTAGGGAGAGCTTAGTGTGTGGAATTTTGGGAGAAAACCCTAAGACGATTTTAGCATCTTTTTCAGGGCTTTTTGCCTTGAGATCTTCCATGTTTCATTGAAAGATAAGTTATCAATTAATCATTCAATATGTCTATGTGTTGTTTGATTCTATCTTATTCTTGTCTTTTGTTTAACATGTTAGGCTAAATTTATCTTGTGTTTGCTTAGATCTAATGAAACCTAGCTATTGATTATTGGTTGTTAATGTGTTATTAGTTGTATTGGATGATTGTTTATCTATGTTAGGCTTAAGAAAACTGGCTAACTTCCTATTCGGTAACTTGCTTGAACGTCTTAAGAAACATGAACCAAACGCGTACTAAAGGTTTTTATGGTTGTATTTAATGCACAAGCGAATTCTAGTGATCCCATGTTAGGAGCTTCCTAGCCGGCTCGACATAGGAGTGAAGTAGGAGCTTGTAGAGTTGGGGAAGTAAGTACGCCACCCCACGAATGGTATTAAGGAATACACCCGTCATCCACGCGACTAATACACACTAATTAACCGGTAAAAGATAGTTAGGGAGTAAGGAAATCTAAGTAAACACATTTCTCTACACATAAGTTTCTCACCACATTTTCATTTTTGTTATTTTATTTTATTTGCATCCGTAGTAATTTTGGGTTAGTTGACTAGCAACTAATTCCGCCCACTCCTTCAAAACCGAGATTTTACTTGCTTTCATAAAAAATATAAAAACATAAAAAAGAATCTTCCTCAACCCTTAGACCTAATTAGAGTAGCCTTTCATACCTAACGAACACTATTCCCTGTGGAGAACGATCAATCCCCCGTACTTACCACTACACTATACTACATCGGTCAGGTACACTGCCTGGTGGGGTTGTAAGCCTCTTGAGATCCCTCGAGAGGTAAAACCTGTTGTAAGGTTACAAAACCACGCAATCAAGTTTTTGGCGCCGTTGCCGGGGAATAGTTATTGTTTAGGTTGAATTTTTATTTCTATTAGGTCTACTCACTAGATTCCTTTCTAGTGAGATTTTTATTTTATTTTTCTAGGTTTTCTTTAGTCTATCTATTTTCTTCGTGTCTTTGTTCGTAACCATTACCGTCCGACATCATGGAAGATGGTAATATCCTTAACCCCCACAACCCACCACCACAACAACCACCACCACCTCCTAGAGCCCGTACTTTAGGAGAGTATTCCCGTCCTAGCCACCATGGCTATCGAAACACCATTGAGCTCACTCAAGGAGCCAATATCACACCCTTGCGATCCGACACCATCCGGTTGGTGCAAAGCGGATGCGCATTCCATGGACTTCGTTCTGAAGATCCTAATCAACATCTCAAGGACTTTCTTAAAATCGTTGATTCTATAGACCTTGATGTTGCCACTCGAGAGACGACCCGATTGCGTCTCTTCCAATTCTCTTTGCGGGACCAAGCTAGTCAGTGGCTAGAACGTCAACCCGCAGGATCCATCACCTCTTGGGATGATCTCACCACTCGTTTCCTTGCTCAGTTTTTCCCACCGGGAAGAACTACCAAGCTAAGGAATGATATCTTGATGTTCCAACAACGTCAAGGCGAAACTCTCTACGAGGCATGGACTCGATTCAAGGACTTACTCCAAAAAGTCCCTCACCATGGCATAGAACTTTGGCTCCAAGTCCAAATCTTCTATGACCATATCAATCTCTCCACGAGGCAAACCATTGACCAATCGGCCGGTGGTAAGCTACGTGATCTAAGTGCGGAACAATCATGGGCTCTCCTAGAGGATCTTGCTCTTTATGACAACGAAAGTTGGAGTGATCCCCGTGATTTGAATAAAACGGTCAAGGCAATATCTTTGCCTTCGAATAATTCAAGCACTTCCGACCGTAGGATCATAGAACTTGAAGACCAAGTCAAGTTTCTCATGAAATCCTACGAGGCTCCTAAACCTTCAAGCCAAGTGAACAAAATCACTTCTTCATGTGAATTATGTAGTGGTCCCCACGACACTCGTGATTGCATGGAACTCCCCGAACAAGCTTTTGTGGACTACGCATCCTCGCGTACCGACGGAGCGGGAGACAAGTGGTACACTTTCAAACCCGAGCCAAACCATTATGGTGATTCATACAACCCCTCATGGAAAAATCACCCGAACCTTAGGTGGAAACAAAACCAAAACTCACAACAAACCAATTCTTCCAACCCACCTAATCGTTTCCAATCAAGCGGTTCCTACTCGAACCGTACTTTCAACAACAATCCTTCCGGCAATGGTAGTACCAATAACTTTGAAGGATTGATTTCCCAATTTATGGCATCTCAAGAAGCTCGTTTAGCCAAGTTTGAATCCGAATTCAATCAACAACAAACGGAGATGACCAATAAAATTGACAACTTGTTGAAAGCTCTCCATAACCAAGTGTTATCACCTCCACATAAGGACGCTAGGAACACAAATAGCGGACCCCAAGTAAAAGACCCCTCTTCATCCAAACACGTCCACTTTGTCAACATTGTCACTATTAAACCAATTGATAGGAATGAGGATAATAGTGAACCTAAGGATGAGGATAAGAAAGTCGAGGTTGATAAGGAAGTTAGGACAAGTGAGATTGAAGAAGTAGATGATGATGAGGACTACTTCAATAGGCTACCCACTAAGGAAGAGCGCGCATATCATACAAACTTATTCGATGACCCCGAGGCACCATACTTCCTAGGTAGACCAATCATAGAAATAGGCGACCCTTCTAATCTCAACATACCATGCAACATCGGACATCTACATGTGTGGAAAGCTTACATCGACCTTAGATCACCCATAAACATCATGACTAGAGCCCACTACAACTTGATAATGAAAAATCAACTTGGGTATAGGATGATCCCTGACAAGGGTTGGATGAGTAACTTCACGGGAAGAGTTAAGGGATTACCGGTTTATGTAGGAAACTTCACCTATGTCACCGACTTTATAATTGTAGAAGATATCCGCCCAATAGTCGATGCATCCCTGACTCAAGTGGTTTTCGGAAAACCATTTGTTGAGGTCTCTAGAATGACTTATGAACCTTCCTTAGGGATAGTTAGATTTAAGGATGAGACCGATGAAGTAAGCTACCAAATGCCATATAAGATAGAACAATTCCAACACTTGTCAAATGTTGAGAAGGAGCTCAAGCAAGCGGTCTACTATAGGAATGATGAGGATAGAAGTAAAGGAGTAGACTATGTTATGGAAAGGATATTCGGTTTCTACAAGGATTGTTTGAAATTAGGACCGGAATATAAAACCGGGAAGGAGGATGGCCTAGGAACCGTGACCGATGATGGAGTCACGTAATGTACGTGACTTTGAGTCTAGCTACAAGACTCGCTAATAAAGAAAAGCGCTTCTTGGGAGGCAACCCAAGCTTTATTTGTTTTATTTGCTTTGTGTGTTTATTTATTTGTTTGTTTGATTTTATTTGTTTCCGTATGCGTGTTTAATTTTTATCACTATTGATTCATGTTAAAAACTAATTTGTGAAAATGCTTTATGTTGTTTTTAACTTCGTCTTAACTACATATAAAGGTATTTTGCAAAAGATAAGTGTAAGGGAAATCTAAATCGGTTTATTAGAACACAAATTAACATGAATCGTAATAATAATAAATTAGCATACATATTAGTGTTTGTTTGAGTCAAATGCTTGTATCGAGTCATAATGATGTTTTGCAGGATTTCCAGGAAGTAAGGTAAAGGTTTTTCCAGAAATTTTCCGGAAACTTAAAATGAGAATTTTTGTCAGGTCATTTCTGACGGCGTCAGGGGTTATAACCTGACGGCGTCAGATTTAATTTCCAGAAATTTTTGAAAGTTTTGTTTTCATAAAAAGTTTTTATTAAAATCTCCAACTTATAATCTCCAGGAATCTGCAAAATTATCATTCCACAAGCATTATATCCTTATATATAGATTTTTCCCGCCGATGTTATGCAGGTTTTCGTGTTTGTTTTCTCAGGTTTAACAGGTTATTTTGGACAAGGAGATGTTTATGGAATCAAGCTTATGGCGATGCATTAGTCATGGAGTTTCAACATTCTCTTTGGAGGAAGATTTAACCGTGTAATTTCATTATCCACCGAGCGAATCAGGGGAGTATTTGATTTCATTCTTTTACTTTTTGCTTTTACATCTTATTATTTGAACATTGGGGACAATGTTCATCTTAAGTGTAAGGGGAGGGTAAAAGTACGATTAGAGAATACAATTGCGCTTGATGTTTGTTTGTTTAATAGTAGATGTGTAATAAAACTGAGAGAAATACTTGTTAAGGTAATTTTAGTGCCAAATTTAAAATTTTTTACAACATATAGGAGTGAAACTTTGATCTTAATGAGCGTCTCATGGATAGGAGTTATATAACTAGCACAAAAACCGTACCACTAAAAAATTTTCCACCCCCAAATATGTGAGGTTCACCCCTAGAATTGGTAGGAAAAGCATTTATGCTATGATGTGTGTACCGGTAGCACTTAGATTCTAGAACTTGCGTTAGGACCATTCCAAGGCCACAAGTGAGACTACATTCGTGTAGTTAGATTTACTACATGATAAGAGGCATTAGGATTAACCCATTGTTTTACACCTGTGTTTTTGTTATAATTACTTTGGCTACATTGGTCAAGTAATTCTCCCACACCCTTTGCGTTGTACTCATTTTTAGTACACGATACCCCTAGTACACCCCTCAGAGCCTATCTTTTCGTTTCGACCTTTAAGCATTTTACTTGAAGGAAGAATTTGTTACACCCCACTTAAATGTACACCCAAATCGCCTTAGCCTACCTTGTATGCACTCATTTTTAGTGCATTATTGTTACAACATTTGTTTAAACCCAAGTTAATTATCTAGTTGATTACATGGTTGCTAAGTCGAGTCATATCCTTGTACATATTGTTTTGGGACGATTGGGACTCATGGGTAAAGTACTAGTATAATGGAGTAATGGGGAAGAATATCATTTATTACCCCCATATGTGCTAAATGTTTTAAAAGTACTCAAAGTTTTTCAATTATCTTAATTCGAGTCATTAGATTAGTATTTGTAAAGTTATGTAAAAGTTCAAGTGTAAGGGGAATGCAATGCCCCTATGATGTATTATTTTGGATGGTAGGGCAAAAGTGTATGCAAAAAAAAAAAAAAAAAAAAAAAAAAAAAAAAAAAAATCAAGAAAAATACAAAAAAATGAGAAAAAGAAAAATAGAAAAAACATACGGACTACCATCCCGTTTCATTTTATGTTTGTTTTATATTTTTGTTATTTTTTTATTTTGCTTCTAGCTTAAGATCGAGTCTAGTCTTGGCTTAGCAACATTGTATAGTACATGTAATTGATCAAGATTTTTAACTAGCCACCAGTAAAATATCCCTTATCCAACCAAACCGTGTTTTCCTTTTCCCTACACCTTACGTTATAACCCATTTAAAAGCCCTCTTTGGTAGTTTATCTTAGGTGCTTACGCCTAGTGGAGGAGGTTTTCGATCCTTTCCCAAGCCTATGGTAATCTATTTGCTATGACAGGTAGTGAGAGATATTATCCGTTTTTATTTATGAGATTTATTTTGATGACACTTGAGAGATGTGAGTATCTAAACACTACTTGTGAGGTGCTAGTTTGTAATCTCCGTGCTTATTATGATTAAAGTGGAACGAATATTTGTTGTAATTACTTTTATGTTAGCATTAAATGACCCCTAACTTGTATTTTGATTAGAATAAAAGCGCATTTGCTTGAGGACAAGCAAATCTCAAGTGTAAGGGTATTTGATGAAGCGAAAAGTGTACCGCTTTTAAGGGGTCATTTAAGCCTTAAATCGTATTTATTTGATCAAATATTGCCCTAAATCGTTCCTTTTGTCATTTTAGGTACTTTTGAGGAGAAATCTGGAAAAGGAGGCATTTTGGACGTTTTTGGAGCATAAAAGTGAAGAAAACGACAAAGTCTCATAAATCGGCTAAAAGTTACTCTTGACGGCGTCAGACTTTACTCTGGACGGCGTCATGCCTTGGCAAGAAAAGTTAGACGTGAAATTTACTCATGACGGGCCAGTGAAAATAGCATGTGAATTCTGACGGCGTCACGCTTTAACTTGATCGAGGGCGTCACGGCTTAAATCATAAGGGGACGGCGTCACGTTCATGGTTCGACGGCGTCAAGCCTTGATAAGCCAGAATGGACTTTTGAAGAGCTAAAGAGGGACGGCGTCAAGATGGTCATCCGGGAACCCTAAAAGCGGCGAGGGTGACGGCGTCACACTCCATAAGGTGACGCCGTCAGATCCAAAAATATATATATAGTTTTCTAATTTTTTGTCATTAGGGAGAGCTTAGTGTGTGGAATTTTGGGAGAAAACCCTAAGACGATTTTAGCATCTTTTTCAGGGCTTTTTGCCTTGAGATCTTCCATGTTTCATTGAAAGATAAGTTATCAATTAATCATTCAATATGTCTATGTGTTGTTTGATTCTATCTTATTCTTGTCTTTTGTTTAACATGTTAGGCTAAATTTATCTTGTGTTTGCTTAGATCTAATGAAACCTAGCTATTGATTATTGGTTGTTAATGTGTTATTAGTTGTATTGGATGATTGTTTATCTATGTTAGGCTTAAGAAAACTGGCTAACTTCCTATTCGGTAACTTGCTTGAACGTCTTAAGAAACATGAACCAAACGCGTACTAAAGGTTTTTATGGTTGTATTTAATGCACAAGCGAATTCTAGTGATCCCATGTTAGGAGCTTCCTAGCCGGCTCGACATAGGAGTGAAGTAGGAGCTTGTAGAGTTGGGGAAGTAAGTACGCCACCCCACGAATGGTATTAAGGAATACACCCGTCATCCACGCGACTAATACACACTAATTAACCGGTAAAAGATAGTTAGGGAGTAAGGAAATCTAAGTAAACACATTTCTCTACACATAAGTTTCTCACCACATTTTCATTTTTGTTATTTTATTTTATTTGCATCCGTAGTAATTTTGGGTTAGTTGACTAGCAACTAATTCCGCCCACTCCTTCAAAACCGAGATTTTACTTGCTTTCATAAAAAATATAAAAACATAAAAAAGAATCTTCCTCAACCCTTAGACCTAATTAGAGTAGCCTTTCATACCTAACGAACACTATTCCCTGTGGAGAACGATCAATCCCCCGTACTTACCACTACACTATACTACATCGGTCAGGTACACTGCCTGGTGGGGTTGTAAGCCTCTTAAGATCCCTCGAGAGGTAAAACCTGTTGTAAGGTTACAAAACCACGCAATCATCACCTCACTCTTGAGATCATTGAAATTAACTGTTTATCAGTACTTGTATTTATTTCAAATACCACCGTTCACCACTTGAATTTATTGAAATAAATTGATTTCTATTAAACTCTATGAACTCACCAACCTTTGTGTTGACATTTTTAAGCATGTTTATCTCAGGTAATTAACGGAGCAGGACAAGACACGGAGAGGGCATTTTAACTCTGATAAATTACATGGTGTAAAAATCAAATATGTCATTCTTTCAAATTATTACACCCTTTTCATGGGATTTTATCACACTGATGTTTCACTTTTGAATAAAAGTGATGAAGCGAAAAGTGTACCATTTTTAGGGGGTCATTTAAGCCCTAAATCGTATTTATTTGATCAAATATTGCCCTAAATCATTCCTTTTGTCATTTTAGGTACTTTGGAGGAGAAAATTGGAAAAGGAAGCATTTTGGACGTTTTTGGAGCATAAAAGTGAAGAAAACGACAAAGTCTCAAAATCTGTTGGAATAGTACCTTTGACAGCGTCAAGCCCAAGCCTCACAGCGTCAAGACCAAGCCTGACAGCGTCAACCCTTGATAGGCCAGAACGTATTTTTGGAGTTTAAAGGGAGACGGCGTCAAGAAGGCCGTCAAGCCTTGCCGACAGAAATATTGCCTATAAATACAACATCATAACTTCACTTTTTGTAAGCCCCAAACCCTAAGTCCGATTCTAGGGTTAGGGTAGGTGTTTTTCCAGCAACTTAGAGGGTCCTAATCATGCCATAAACATCTTGTAATGGTTTGTTTATCGATTCAATCTTATGTTATGTCTTCAATTATGATTATTGTTGATTGCTCTTCATTAATTATGCTTGGCTAAATCACCTTGTGTCTACTTATGATTGTATGAAACTTGTATATAATCAATTAGATCTTATGTGTTCTTGTTGATGCTTGTGTCTATCATCATCAATTAAGGTGTGACAAATACAATAGATCTAATTGGTTTAGCTTATAATTCTTGTTTCCTATTGTCTCTTGTTTGATTGGGTGATATCGATGTTAGGCTTAAGAAAACTGGCTAACCTCCTATACGGTAACTTGCTTGAACGTCTTAAGAAACATGAACCAAGGTGTACTACGGTTATATGGTTGTATTTAATGCATGAGCGAATTCTAGTGATCCCATGTTAGGAGCTTCTTAGCCGGCTCGACATAGGAGTGAAGTAGGAGCTTATAGAGTTGGGGAAGATCGTACACACCCCCATGAATGGTATTAAGGAATACAACCCGTCAATTAAAACAAGGTGTGACAATTCAATAGGTAGAATTGGATAGCTAGCAAGGAGTAATATATCATAGGTAGACATGCTTCACTTCCCTTGTAGAACCCTAGTTTACTTTCCTTCACATTAGTTTAAGTAGTAGTTTTTGGGTTGGTTGATTAGCAACTAATTCCGCCTCTCCTTCCAAAACCCGAGATTTTTACTTGCTTTCCATAAAATATAAAAATACAAAAAGAATCATCCCTCACCTCTAGACCTAGTAGATAAATTTCAATCCTAACGAACACTATTCTTTGAGTTGAACGATCAATCCCCCGGTACTTGCCACTACACTATACTACATCGGTCAGGTACACTGCCTGGTGGGGATTGCAAGCCTCTTAAGATCCCTTGAGAGGTAAAACCTGTTGTAAGGTTGCAAAACCACGTGTTGGATCGATTATACTCTGACCAAACTAACTTGTAGGTTGTCTACGGTTTAACAGCTTTGAATAAATTCAAACCTATTAATAGTGAAACACTGATATACTTTGCTAAGTATGCGGAATCTACTTCAACAAAGCTAAGAAGAATTTAATAAACAAACTTGAATATTATTAAAACCTTGAACCTGCTTTCTTACACAGATTCACTAACAAACTCTAAACTCTAATAATCGTATATCACTAATCGACTATATCTTGTCTCTCTAAAAACACATATATCTCTAATGCCAACCTAGGGATCCTTTTATAGGCACAAGGAAAACCCTAGTCGGTTTACAATACTTGAACGACAAGTAAATTCTAATTATAACTCTAATCTAATACGAATATTCTAGATTTACACATTAGACCTTAAACTATTTTGCATGGCAGTCCTTTAACGAGCAGCAGTACTTTCATTGAATAGCAGTACTTTGACTTGAGTAGCAGTACTTTGACTTTTATAGCCCAACAATCCTCCCCTAACTTGAATTCTACTAGCTTGATTTCAAGTTTCTTTGTATGTCTTTAACTTCAACACTTTATCTTCAAGGAAAGGTTGTTTCTTCAAACTTGACTCGTTATTGTTTTGTCATCATCAATGCAAATAGTATCTTCAATCTTCATCAGCAACAATTCTTTTCAGCATCAGATCTTCTCAGCAACTCAGCATCATATTGGCAATATGTACATCAGATCTTACAAGTTTCATACTATTCTCATCACTTCCAGGTGTGTTAACTCCTGTGAGAGGTGAATCATTGAAAACTTAATGGATTTTGATGTCTCTTTACCAAAGCCATTAACTCTGGAGTAGCCAATGTTTAGATTTAGGAAAAACCATGGTACATTGATAACCATATGATTTTTAGCAAATCATCAGCTATCAACGGATTTGAGTAGTCTTTACCAAATAGCCGTTTGCTTTTGGATTAGCTAGTTCTTGTAGTACAATCACTACCATGGTGAACTAATTACCATACAATGGTTTTCCACAGCCTTTACCACAAAGCCATTATCTTGTGGGCTAGCCAACTCTTCACTAATATAGATATGGTGAGTTGAAAACCATACAATTTTTAGTAAATTGCCAACTAAAAACGGATTTGATAATCACATCAGAGCCGTACCCTCATGATGAGTCAAACTCTTTCTTGTTTATTAAACATGGTGAGTTGATTACCATTTGTTGTGTAGTACAAGTACTAACACCATGCTTGTTGCTTTCAAAACCATTTGTTGCTGTTTTAATCTTTGTGCTTCAAAATGTTTTTGCACTTATCAAAAATTACTAATTTTACCAAAAGATTTTACTGGTTTTATGCTGCAAGCAGTACTTTGTGGAAAGTACTGTCTGACCAGCAGTACTTTGAAGAAAGTACTTTATTTTTCAAAAGATTTATATAATATTTAAACCATACCAGTAGTTATGCACTAATCTTCAGTTTCTGTAGTCCACTTGATGAATAATTTTATGACCATCAATGCTACTTCATCCTCTAGTTCCACTTCCATTCCATGCTCTAGCATTCTGATCATCAGATCTCTTGTGAGTGGATATCTCTTTTCTGCTAGCATATGAATCATAGTGCCATCTTCTAACTCTAAAACATGTATCCCAACTGATCCAAAGAATCTCCATCTATTAATCTCCCAGTTGTCTTGATTTTCCCACAAAGCACTGTCCTTAGACTCCTCTGTGTCCCAGATTGTTGTGAGATCCCCTAACAATACCAAACCTACTCCTTGTGGTGGAATATGTTCAAAATAAGTTTGCACTTGGAGATATAACTGAAGCATATCATCTCTATCAATCAGATGTAGAATATCCCATAATGAATTAAACACTCTAAAACTTCCATCTTGTCTATGAAAGATTAGATAATCTCCTTCTTTAGATTCTACAACTGAAAAAGTAGATATCTTGGACTGCTTATCAGAATCTTCTTTCAGTTTTGGATTTTCAAAGTCAACAACTCTAAGATAATTTCTGAGCTCATCAACTGTGTCTGTTCTTAATTCAACAGCTTCCTTGAACTTCTTTGATGGCTGTTCATCAGTGACTCTTTTCCTCTTTGAGCTTCTAGTAGCAGCTCTTTCCTTTCTTTTATCTTCAGGCTTGTCATCTTCAAAAGAAATAATGCCTGCAACATCTCTTTGAATAGCTTCTCTAACAGCATCATACAGATCCTTCATCTCTGTATATGTCAATCTAACTAATCCTGTGTATCCTTGACCTTTCAAATAAGTCATCATATCATTCCTTTCTCTAGCTTTACTAATTGGCCTTCTTGATTGAACATTCTTCCTTGATTCTTCAGCATCTATCTCTGCTTGTAATATTCTTGCTGCTTCCTCATTTTTGGCAATCTCAATTTGTCTTAACTGTGCCAATGTCATCTTCTTCTTCTTCTTTTCTATCAAGATCCCTTTGCCTTTATCTTTTGGATCTATCTCTTGTGCAGGTTGAGAAGAAGTATGATGTTGTTCAATCTCATGAATACTAATACCTCTTTGACTTGACATATTAAGCATGATATCAGCAATTGTTTCATCATCACTGTTAGTCTGAGCTATATCATCTTCTTCCTGAGCTGGTTTAGAAGGACCTACTTCCTCTTGAACTTGATTTGAAGGACCAATATCCTCTTCAAAATCTAAGGTTCTAGGTGTAACAATGAATTGTCTCTCAGTACCTTGTTGAGCAGTACTTTCTTGAGCAGTTCTTTCAACTTCAGCTCCTTCTAAGTTTATTTCCTCAGTATCACCACTTCTCACTTCAACAGTAGCTTCTTCCAAATTTATTTGCTCTGTTTCATCACTTTTCCTTTCAACATTATCTTGAGGAATATCTTTTGGTGGTGTCCTCTGAGTATCATCCATAAATCCAGCATCTTGTTCAAAATCAGCATCATCTTCATTCAAATTCTCTAAATTCCTCCCCATTTGGAATGAAGATTGCTTCTTAGACTTTTTCTTCTTAGAAATCTTTGTAGGTATCCTACCAGTCTTCTTCTGAGACTTCACCCATAATCTATGGTGTTGAACTAGTGGCCAAACATACCTCTTTAATTTCTGAAACTTAGTCTTTAATTTGTCTATCTGAGCAGATTGAGCCTCACTCTCCTTCTTCAGCCTCTTTAACTCCCTTGTTAAAGCATAATTGTCCAATTCTACCTCTTCTTCTTCAAATTGTTTAGACACATTGGTGGAAGAATCATCAATAGGAGATGGTGGATCATTCATACCTTGGTCTAACTCCGCATTAGTAGGAATGTCTATAGGAGCAGTACCTTCCCTAGTAACAGAATGTGGAGAAGCAGTATGTTGAGAAGCAGTAGGTTGAGGAATACTAACTTCTCTAGGAGACTCATGGCTTGCTGATTCAGAATTTGCTTCTTGCTCTTGCTCTAGCTCTGCATCTCTTACAACTTGTGCAACTCCCAATATATGAGCAGTCAAAGGTGTGTTGGTTCCAGAAAACTTTGCACTTTGTTTAGACAGAAAAGTAAACACCTTTGATGGAAGTTTGACAGTGGGTAAAAAATTTTGAGGTTTAGGGACATCCTCAAGTTGATTGTTCAAAAACAACTGAACAAACCTTGGATACATCAAAAATGGTGAACCATTACTAATATGTGTAAGCATACCATCCAGAATGAGTCTTGAAAAATTGAATCTTCGATCGGTAGCTAAACCCACTAATGCAGATGCAACATTTTGACCAAATTGATCAAAAGAAGTACTCTTGGGACTCAAACAATGAAGTAGAATGTGAATTAGGTACTTCCAATGAGAACAAAACAGAGGCTTTTGAAAAGTAAGCTTCGTCAGATCGCCTTCATAACCTAAAGCACTTAATGTGTCCCAAAGCACTTGTTTTTCAAAACGAACAGCCCCCCCTGCATCATCAAACATCAAAACATCCCTAATCGTGGCCTCAGTAATCCTAATAGCTCGTCCAGCAACCGTAGCCCTAATCAACGAATCATCTTCTTTCGTTGCAGTAGCCCAAAATTCTTGCATCCAGGGACCAATAACATCAGGGTCAACTAAAATAGAGTAGTTGATGGAAGACCCAGTTAAGAAATCAATGATCGCATGAAAATCAAGATTATCCCTTGTCTTGTCCAAATTAGCGATCATATTATGTTTGCTAACAGTAAGGCGATTAGCCATGATGATTTGGTAGAGAAGAATTCGCTTTGAGTATGTGATTTGATAAAAAGATTGTGGTGAAAAAGCGAATGAGGGATCTTAAGTACGGTAAAAGGCGGGAAAATAGGAGTGAGTTTCTTTAAATAGAATGAAAATAAATCAAACTCTTAATAATAAAGTTACCGTTTGGATTAACTTATTATCTCCGCCGTAAGGAATTAATTAACCGTAGCCCCACTAATTTTTGACCGTTGGAACAGTACGTCCACGTAAGCAGTACATTGAAGCAGTACGTTGGTGAAGCAGTACTTTAGGCAATAAAGCAGTACGTTCCATCATGTTATCCACAATCAATATGCCAACTAAAACCAAGAACTTGTAAAAGGTTCATGCTTTAGTTCTAACTAATAGCTAATGTTGCCTCCCCTCAAATACAACATATAGGCTAAACTAATAACCAATACTTTTATTAAAACTGAATAAAAAGTATTCTAACTAATACTAAAGCCTCCCCTCAAATGTAGCCTAGTAGTTAATCATCCCAATGCTCACAACTAAGTGGTTGAATCTTGAAACATCGAATCCCTTAGTGAGTAGATCAGCTACATTATCATCTGTGTGAACCTTAACCACATTTATAAGCCTGTGCTCATAACAATCCCGAATAAAATGATGCCTAATCTGAATATGCTTGGTCTTGGAGTGATAGACAGGATTCTTCACAATGCAAATTGTACTCTCATTATCAATGTTGATAGGAGTATTCTTGAAATTGAATCCATAATCCAAGAGTTGATTTTGCATCCACAAAACTTGTCCACAACAGCTTGCAGCAGCAACATATTCTGCTTCAGTAGAGGAGGTGGCAGCAATGGTTTGCTTCTTACATTGCCAGGAGACTAATCTTCTACCAAGATATTGACATCCTCCTGAAGTTGATCTTCTATCATAGTTATCCCCTGCATAGTCACTATCTGAAAAGGCTTCTAAGTGAAAAGGTGACTCCTTAGGATACCATAATCCTAACTTTGGTTGATGCTTGAGATATCTGAAAATCCTCTTGACTGCATACATATGAGAAACCTTGGGTGTAACCTGAAATCTTGCACATAAGCAAACAGCAAACATGATGTCAGGTCTGGATGCAGTTAAGTACATAAGACAACCAATCATAGATCTGTAAAGCTTGACATCCACAGCTTGTCCATCTTCATCCTTGCCGAGAGGTTTATTTTTATCAATGGGTGTGGTGGCAGGCCTTAGATTTGGAAGATCAAATCTTTTAAGTATGTCTGCAACATACTTTTCTTGGTTAATGAAGATTCCATCTCTTGTTTGTCTAACTTGAAGACCCAAAAAGAAAGTTAATTCTCCCATAGAACTCATTTGAAACTCCTTCTGCATAAGATCTTCAAATTCTTTTACCATAGACTTCTTTGTAGCTCCAAATATAATATCATCCACATATACTTGGACTAACAGAATATCTTTCTTATCCCTCTTGATGAACAAAGTCTTATCAATTGCTCCTCTTCTATAGCCATGTTGGAATAGAAAATTTGAGAGTCTCTCATACCAAGCTCTGGGAGCTTGATGAAGACCATAAAGTGCCTTGATCACTTTGTAGACTTTGTTTGGATGTGCAGGATCTTCAAAACCAGGAGGTTGTTTAACATAAACTTCCTCAGAAATTGTGCCATAAAGGAAAGCACTTTTCACATCCATTTGGTAGACAGGAAATCCCATGTATGATGCAAAGGCAAGAAATAACCTTATTGCCTCTATCCTTGCAACAGGAGCAAATACTTCATCATAATCCACTCCTTCTTCTTGGCGATATCCTTGTGCAACCAATCTAGCTTTATTTTTGATAACATTCCCTCTTTCATCTCTTTTAATTCTAAAAACCCATCTTGTACCAATGACTCTTTTGCCATCTGGTAGATCACATAATACCCAGACTTCTTGAAGCTTGAATTGTAGAAGCTCCTCTTGCATAGCTTCAACCCAACTTTCATCAGCTAAAGCTTGAGCTACCTTCTTGGGTTCTTCTTGAGATAGAAAGCAAGCAAACAGGCATGTTTGTTGATCCTTGTGATTCATCCTGTTTTGTTTGTAAACAAAGCTAAGTAAAGCAGTATGTTGCTTAGAAAGGACTTTAACTTTGTTCCTTGTAACCACTCCTGAAGAGGGTGATCCAATAATATTACTTTGAGGATGAGCTTTATGAACTCTCAATGTAGGAGTTGGTGGTACTGAAAGAGCAGACTCTAAGTTAGTAAAATCAATTCCTTCATTGGAGAAAATACCTTCTGGATTAAGCTCATCATCAACTTCTTCTAATCCAGGAATGTTAGCATTAACTAAATCATCATTATCAACATTGGAATCATCAGCATTGTTCCAATGTGATTGCTCGAATACATCAGAAGTTCTGTCAAAAGCATCATCAGTACTTTGATCTAAAGTACTGTGGGCAGTATCTTGAAATTTACTCTTTTTCTTTGCAGCCTCATAAGCCTTCCTTTGTTCATCTTCATAGGATTGTGCTATAGTTTCTTGAAAAAGCATCCTATTAAGTTCATCTTGTATGGCTTGATCTTCATCAGATACTGTATGAGTTGGCTGAGCAGTACCTTGGTCCTTAATAGCAACTTCAGGTTCTTTGTCAGGAACTTCTTCTGGTGTACCATTAACTCCATGAACAATGTATTGTGAATCATCTTCTTTGGAATTAGCCTGATTCTCTTCTCTAACAGGGACATAATTCATAGATGGTGTGAATTTGAGATCAAGATCAAACATCCAATCAGGACCTTTACCTTTCTGTGTTTCCTTATCTTCTAAAAATTCAACATGAAGACAATCTTGTACCTTTCTTGTATTCCTGTTATAAACTCTAAATCCTTTGCTATTTGTACAATAACCCAATAAATATCCTTCATCTGACTTACCATCAAATTTACCCAGAGAATCAATGGTATTCAAAATAGTCAGAGAGCAGCCAAAAGGTTTTAGAAAACGTATATTTGGTTTCTTTCCCATGAGTAACTCATAAGGTGTCTTCATCTGAGGTTTAGTTACTGAGACTCTATTCAACACATAGCAAGCAGTACTTATGGCTTCAGCCCAAAAGAGAATAGGTAATTTGGAATCTGCAAGCATTGTTCTAGCTGCTTCTATCAAAGTCCTGTTCTTTCTTTCTGCAACACCATTCTGCTGTGGTGTTCTAGCAATGCTAAACTCTCTCTTGATCCCTTTCTTGGCACAGAATTCATCCATATGCTTGTTCTTGAATTCTGTTCCATTATCACATCTAATACCTCTTACCTTGAGTCTTAATTGATTTTCAAGGGCTACTATCAGGTCATGGATAGCATCAAAGGTTTCATCTTTAAATCCCAAGAAAAAGACCCAACTAAATCTGCTACAATCATCTGTCACTACCAAGCAGTACTTCTTCTTGTTTAAACTCTCTACTGAAACTGGTCCAAACAGATCCATGTGTAGCAACTCCAAAGGTTCTCTAATATCTCTTTCCCCAAGCTTCTTACATGAAGCTTTATGTTGTTTACCCTTCTTGCAAGCCAAACATGAATGATCAGCCTTGAATGTTTTGGAAGGTAAACCTTTAACTAAATTTCCTTTGACCAGCTTGTTGATGTTCTTAAAATTAACATGACCTAATCTTCTGTGCCACAGATGTGCTTCTTCCAATGATGCCTTTGCTACTAAACATGTTGCTCTTCCAGCAGAATTGAGACTCTTTAAGTCTAAACTGTATACATCATTGGTTCTTGGTACTCTCAATGTTACCAAATGATCATCAACAAATTTGAACTCAGGTGAGAGAATGAGACATTCTGTATCAGTAAACAGGATTGGATACTTCTTGTCACAAATTTGAGATACTGACAATAGGTTGAATTTGAGCTCCTTTACATATCTAACATTCTCAAAATCAATACATCCAGCCTTGATTGTTCCTTTGCCAGTGATTCTTCCTCCATCAGGATCATTACCAAATGCAACTCTTCCTCCATAATATGCCTTAAAGTCTGACAGGATCTCCTTGTCCCCTGTCATGCTGCCAGAGCAACCACTATCAACAATAATATGATCTTTAAGCTCCTCCTCTGGGTTGCCCTGCACATAAAAGAAAAGGGTTAGTTTCTTTTAGGAACCCAAGCCATTACTGACTTGTGTTCCCCTTGTGGAGTGACATACTTGAATTCCTTCAGTATGTAATCTCCACTGGTTTTAAAGGCATGGTCAATGATTATTTGAGTTGGTCCCATGTCCTGTGTTGCAATTTCAACAACACTCCCTGTTTCACCCTTATCTGATGAAAGTACTTCTTGTTCTCCATCAGTACTTTCTTTCTTAACCCAATTTCGTTTGACCTTAGGTTTCTCTGAGCTAGTTACTCTGCTTGAGGTGGAAGACTTTTTATATGAATTGAATCTCTTAGGTCTTCTATGTGAAAAAGTATGAGCAGTACCATGAGTGGGTGAAAACTTATCAGTCCTTGGTGAAGGTACTTCTTGAGACTTATCAGATTGTGAAGGTACTGGTGATTTGGAAAACATTCTTTTCTGGTGAGGGTACCTATAGTCTTTTGAGAAGTTACTATGGTTGACCCTATTTGAGTGATTCCAAACTGGTCTAGTCTCTCTTGACTTATGGGTGGGAGGTCTATTCTTTGGAAACTGACTTAAGTATTCTGAGTGAAAGTCACAGTGCTTAATCAAGTGATCAGGACTATAGCATACATAACATAACTTCCTCTCCATATTCCCAAATCCTCTTCTATGATTAAAAGGTTTCCTGTAGTAAGCAGTATTTTGAAAAGTTTCTCTTGGAGGTACTGCTGAATGTCCAGCAGTACTTTGAAAAGTTTTTGGAGGTACTGCTTGTTGTTGAAAGGCTGTAGGAAACTTTTGATCATTACACCTTTGAAAATCATTCTTAGGTTTTTCAGAACTAATTCTACCATTAAGCTTCTTCCTAAACTCTAGGTTGTCTACACCATAACGAGAAACATCTGTCCTAGCAGGTTGAAACTGACCAGTAGGTGGAGGAACTGAATGGTACTTCTTATCTTTCTTAAACTCAGGAGGTGATTCACTAATTGGTTCCTCATTCCTAGATGTATTTTCTTCTGAGCTTGTAAGGTCCTCATCACTAGGTGGAATCTCTTCCTTAGCAGTAGGTGGAGTTTCTTCCTTATCACTAGGTGAGGTCTCATCTGAACTACTAGCTTCATCATAACCTAGTCCAGCCCTACTGTTTATTACTCTTTGTTTTTCAACAAATTGAACATGTGATAGACCAGCCTGTTTAATACTACCAAGTCTTTCTAACAAAGTATCTCTTTCCTTAGTAATCTTTTCTAATTCAGACACCTTACATCCTAACTTCCATTCACTTAATTTCAATTGATAATCCTGTTGCTCATATTTTTCTGCCCAAGCCACTTCATTATTTTCATGTGTTAATATTTTGGCTTCCATTGACTCTAAAGTTAATTGATAACCAGCTACCTCAGACCTAGCTGTTCTACAATTATCTCTTTCAGTCACATAATCTTTAAGCAACTTTTGATAAACATTATTACACTTAGAGCATACCTCAGAGACATTGGATGAACTTGGTGAAGTGGCTACCATAGCAATCTGAACAGGTTCATCTTCATCCTCCATGCTCCAGTCAAAGCTTCCAAGACCATCTCTTGATTCCAAAGCAGCATATCCAGGTTCCTCATCAAAAGCTGTGCCCCAATCAAACTCTTCCATTGCAACCATAGAATAGGTTACAGGTTCATCATCAAATTCAGCACTCCAGTCAATCTCTGCTAAATTTTCTTGAGCCACCAAAGCTTTTGGTTGTGATTCAGTAATAGGAACCTCCTTTCTTTCAACCTTGGGTTGTTCAATCATCCTGTTTGCCTGATATTTTGCAAACTTGCATTCCCTTGCAAAGTGTCCAAGCTTTTGACAATTGAAACATTCAATCTTAGATTTGTCAAAAGTGATACCTTGTTTGGCTTTGAAATCAATTCCCCTTCCTGTCTTGTTCATGAACTTCTTGATTCTAGCAGTGATCATAGCTACTTGCCATCTTATGTCAATCTCTTCTAAAGCATCTTCTTCAATCTGCAAATAAATTTGGAAGAAGCTACTGTTGAAGTGAGAAGTGGTGATACTGAGGAAATAAACTTAGAAGGAGCTGAAGTTGAAAGAACTGCTCAAGAAAGTACTGCTCAACAAGGTACTGAGAGACAATTCATTGTTACACCTAGAACCTTAGATTTTGAAGAGGATATTGGTCCTTCAAATCAAGTTCAAGAGGAAGTAGGTCCTTCTAAACCAGCTCAGGAAGAAGATGATATAGCTCAGACTAACAGTGATGATGAAACAATTGCTGATATCATGCTTAATATGTCAAGTCAAAGAGGTATTAGTATTCATGAGATTGAACAACATCATACTTCTTCTCAACCTGCACAAGAGATAGATCCAAAAGATAAAGGCAAAGGGATCTTGATAGAAAAGAAGAAGAAGAAGATGACATTGGCACAGTTAAGACAAATTGAGATTGCCAAAAATGAGGAAGCAGCAAGAATATTACAAGCAGAGATAGATGCTGAAGAATCAAGGAAGAATGTTCAATCTGCAACAAGTCTTCTTGATAGGTAACAGGTAAAGTGGCTTGTTGTGCAAAGAAGGAACATACAATTTCATCAGAATTGGTGTTGTTTGTTGGTGATGGGTTGGGGGTAGTTGTGGTTGTGCAAACATGCTGTGGATCACCAACAGTACTTTGAGAAGGATAAGCAGTACTTTTAGTGGAAGTACTGCTTCTGTTTTCAGACGATACAAAAGCTATGTTGTGAGTTTTCTGAGAACTGTGACCATTCATCTCTTGCTCGTACACTTTCAGATTGTTATAGAGATCATCAAAGTCCATAGACTCCAATCCAGGTTGTCCTCTAATCATAGTAGCAACCACATGCCAGACAGATGGCAAACTTCTTAAGAACTTCAAATTTGCATCTTCAACAGATACCTCTGCTCCATACAGTTCTAGCATACTAAGTAGGTTTTGGAATCTGTCATAGGCAGCATCAAGACTTTCTCTTTCACCAACAGTGAAGGTTTCAAATTGCTGCTTCAATAAGTTTCTATGCATCTTCTTTGAAGCATCATTACCTCCAAATCTTGTCTTGATAGCAGCCCATAATTGTTTTGCATCCTTAGCATCATGAAACTTCAATAGGTGTCCATCAGGAATAGCAGACAGCAGTATGTTGAGAGCCTTATCTTGATTTCTCTTTGTAGCTGCTGGTAGGGTTGGTTGAGGTGGTTTGGGTTGTCCTTCAACTTGAAGAGGTTCATCAAGAACAACATTACCATTGACAATTACATCCCATAAAGCATGGTCAGTAATAGCAAGGTACTGCCTCATCTTCATACTCCAGAGATCATATTCTCCCTTCTTGATGATAGGAATTCTGAGTGAGGTGATGGATGGGATAGGTGCAGCTTCAGTCGTCATTGTTGAGGGTTTGTTGATGAATCGGTTTTAAGGGTTTCTTCTTAATCAGAGTCTCCACACAAGCTCTGATACCACTTGTTGGATCGATTATACTCTGACCAAACTAACTTGTAGCTTGTCTACGGTTTAACAGCTTTGAATAAATTCAAACCTATTAATAGTGAAACACTGATATACTTTGCTAAGTATGCGGAATCTACTTCAACAAAGCTAAGAAGAATTTAATAAACAAACTTGAATATTATTAAAACCTTGAACCTGCTTTCTTACACAGATTCACTAACAAACTCTAAACTCTAATAATCGTATATCACTAATCGACTATATCTTGTCTCTCTAAAAACACATATATCTCTAATGCCAACCTAGGGATCCTTTTATAGGCACAAGGAAAACCCTAGTCGGTTTACAATACTTGAACGACAAGTAAATTCTAATTATAACTCTAATCTAATACGAATATTCTAGATTTACACATTAGACCTTAAACTATTTTGCATGGCAGTCCTTTAACGAGCAGCAGTACTTTCATTGAATAGCAGTACTTTGACTTGAGTAGCAGTACTTTGACTTTTATAGCCCAACACCACGCATCAAGTTTTTGGCGCCGCAGCCCGGGGAGTAGTTATTGCTTAGGTTGAAATTTATTTTTATTAGGTCTACTCACAAGATTCCTATCAAGTGAGATTTTTCTTTCTATTTTTGTAGCTTTCTCGTAGTCTATCTTTTCTTTGTGATTTTGTTTGTAATTTGCTTCAAATGGACTTTTCACTTAGACTTCTAAGATTGCAAGATATGGTTGAGTGGCTAGAACACCAAGAAGTTCAAAATACCTCATTTAGAGACACTTATGAATCATATGAGCCTTCACCTAGGATAGATTCTTATGAACAACCTCCATGTTTAGGATCTTGTTTTAGTGAGGCTAATAGGAAAAGCGACCTAGTTTGCCAAGGAATTGTGGATAGAGCCGTATCAATAAACCATAAGTTGGATGAAGCACTAGGTTTGTTATTATCACTACCTAAGAAAACAATTGATGAGGATATAGGTGATCTTGACACGTGGAATGATGAGGTAAACAACATAAGCCCACAAAATACTCAACCATCATTTGAGGCACCCACACCGCCCGTGACTTACCCGGAAGAAGTAGAAGAGACTTTAGGAATCCCGATGGAGGTAGAACCCTTGGACCAAGCACAACTAGAGGATATAGGTTTGAACACTTTTAGTGATGACCTTACTCTTAGTTCTAGGGAATTTCCTAGTGTTGATGAGCCGGAACCTCAACCTTTACACAACTTTTCATCCTTAGATTTACATCTAGGAGACAAAAGAGGAACCGACCCACCCATAAACCAATATTATCCGGGTAGTTTTAGGATGAAGGAAGCCATTCACTCACCCCCTTCACCTCACGTGGCATATTTCCACCCTAAGGGTGTGTATCGCTACTTTCACCCTCACTTAATCCTAAGTGTAGGGAAAACCTCCCCTATTTCCGTTAAATAAGGGTAGAGTCAGGCTCGTGACTCGAACAAAAACAAGCGCTTCTTGGGAGGCAACCCAAGCTTTATTTGTTTTGTGTTTGTTTGTTTGTTTGATTTTATTTGTTTCCGTATGCAAGTTTAATTGTTATTGTTTGTGCTCATGTTTCAAAGTAAATTGTGAAAATGCTTTATTTTGTTTTTAACTTCGTCTTAACTACATATAAAGGTATTTTGCAAAAGATAAGTGTAAGGGAATCCAAATTTGTTTACAAGAACAAGATTGAACATGAATCACAACAATATTAAATGAGCATGCATACTAGTAATTGTTAGAGTCAAATGCTTGTATCGAGTCATAATGAATATTTTGCAGGATTTCTAGGAAGTGAGGCATAAGTTTTTCCAGAAATTTTTCGGAAACTAACCATAAAATTTCTGCAGGTCACTTCTGACGGCGTCAAGTGTAAAATTCTGGAAATTTTGCAAGTTTTGTTTTTCTACCGGAGTCATAAAGTTTTTGTTAAATCTTTAGTTTTATAAACTCCAGGAAATCTGCAAATATTCATTCTACAAGCATTATATCCTTAATCGTTTTGTTTTTATTTCTAAGTCTGGAATTACATCTAGTTGTGAGTTTTCTTTGTTCAGGTTGATGCTTTGGGTTTTTTGTGTTTGTTTTCTCAGGTTTAACAGGTTATATTGGACAAGAAGATGATTTATATTTCGGAAGGGAAGCTTTCAACGTTCATTTTCTTGGAGGAGGATTTAACCATGTTACCGGATTATCCACATCGAACGAATCAGGGGAGTATTTGTTTTCATTCTTTTACCTTATTTACTTTTACATCCTTTGAATGAACATTGGGGACAATGTTCAGCTTAAGTGTAAGGGGAGGGTAAATGATGATACCTTAGAGAATACAATTGCACTTGATTTTTGTTTGTTTGATGGTAGATGTGTAATAAAACTAAGATAAATACCTGTTAAGGCAATTTTAGTGCCAAATTTAAAATTTTTTACAACATATAGGAGTGAAACTTTGGTCTTAATGAGCGTCTCACGGATAGGAGTTATATGACTAGCACAAAACCGTACCACTAAAAAATTTTCCACCCCCAAATATGTGAGGTTCGCCCCTAGAATTGGTAGGAAAAGCATTTATGCTATGATGTGTGTACCGGTAGCACTTAGATTCTAGAACTTGCGTTAGGACCATTCCGAGGCCACAAGTGAGACTACATTCGTGTAGTTAGATTTACTACATGATAAGAGGCATTAGGATTAACCCATTGTTTTACACCTGTGTTTTTGTTATAATTACATTGGCTACATTGGTCAAGTAATTCTCCCACACCCTTTGCGTTGTACTCATTTTTAGTACACGATACCCCTAGTACACCCCTCAGAGCCTATCTTTTCGTTTCTAACTTTAAGCATTTTACTTAAAGTAAGAATTTGTTTACACCCCACTTAAATGTACACCCAAATCGCCTTAGCCTACCTTGTATGCACTCATTTTTAGTGCATTATTGTGACAACATTTGTTTAAACCCCAAGTTAATTATCTAATTGATTACATGGTTGCTAAGTCGAGTCATATCCTTGTACATATTGTTTTGGGATGATTGGACTCATGGGTAAAGTACTAGTGTAATGGAGTAATGGGGAAGAACAACATTATTACCCCCATATGTGCTAAATATTTTAAAAAGTACTCCAAGTGTTTCGATTATCTTAATTCGAGTCATTAGAATAGTAATTGTAAAGTTATGTAAAAGTTCAAGTGTAAGGGGGATACAACCCCCCTGCGATGTATTATTTTGGATGGTAGGGCAAGAGTGTATGCAAAAAAAAAAAAAAAAAAAAAAAAAAAAAAAAAAGTAGAAAAAAACATACGGACTACCATCCCGTTTCATTTTATGTTTATTTTATCTTTTTGTTATTTCTTTCATTAGCTTAAGTCGAGTCTAGTCTTGGCTTAGCAACGCCATATTGTACATGTAATTAATCAAGATCTTTAACTCGCCACCAGTAAAATATCATTTATCCAACAAAACCGTGTTTATCATATCCCTACACCTAACGTTATAACCCGTTTAAAAGCCCTCTTTGATAGTTTATCTTAGGTGCTTACGCCTAGTGGAGGAGGTTTTTGATCCTTTCCCAAGCCTATGGTAATCTATTTGCTATGACAGGTAGTGAAGATATTATTCATTTTCATTTATGAGATATACGTTTATGACACCTGAGAGATGTGAGTATCTAAACACTACTTGTGAGGTGCTAGTCTATAATCTCCGTGCTTATTATGATTAAAGTGGAACGACTATTTGTTGTAATTACTTTTATATTAGCATTAAATGACCCCTAACTTGTATTTTGATTAGAATAAAAGCGCATTTGCTTGAGGACAAGCAAATCTCAAGTGTAAGGGTATTTGATGAAGCGAAAAGTGTACCGCTTTTAGGGGGTCATTTAAGCCCTAAATCGTATTTATTTGATCAAATATTGCCCTAAATCGTTCCTTTTGTCATTTTAGGTACTTTGGAGGAGAAAATTGGAAAAGGAAGCATTTTGGACGTTTTTGGAGCATAAAAGTGAAGAAAACGACAAAGTCTCAAAATCTGCTGGAATAGTACCTTTGACAGCGTCAAGCCCAAGCCTGACAGCGTCAAGACCAAGCCTGACAGCGTCAAGCCTTGATAGGCCAGAACGTATTTTTGGAGTTTAAAGGGAGACGGCGTCAAGAAGGCCGTCAAGCCTTGCCGACAGAAATATTGCCTATAAATACAACATCATAACTTCACTTTTTGTAAGCCCCAAACCCTAAGTCCGATTCTAGGGTTAGGGTAGGTGTTTTTTCCAGCAACTTAGAGGGTCCTAATCATGCCATAAACATCTTGTAATGGTTTGTTTATCGATTCAATCTTATGTTATGTCTTCAATTATGATTATTGTTGATTGCTCTTCATTAATTATGCTTGGCTAAATCACCTTGTGTCTACTTATGATTGTATGAAACTTGTATATAATCAATTAGATCTTATTGTGTTCTTGTTGATGCTTGTGTCTATCATCATCAATTAAGGTGTGACAAATACAATAGATCTAATTGGTTTAGCTTATAATTCTTGTTTCCTATTGTCTCTTGTTTGATTGGGTGATATCGATGTTAGGCTTAAGAAAACTGGCTAACCTCCTATACGGTAACTTGCTTGAACGTCTTAAGAAACATGAACCAAGGTGTACTACGGTTATATGGTTGTATTTAATGCATGAGCGAATTCTAGTGATCCCATGTTAGGAGCTTCTTAGCCGGCTCGACATAGGAGTGAAGTAGGAGCTTATAGAGTTGGGGAAGATCGTACACACCCCCACGAATGGTATTAAGGAATACAACCCGTCAATTAAAACAAGGTGTGACAATTCAATAGGTAGAATTGGATAGCTAGCAAGGAGTAATATATCATAGGTAGACATGCTTCACTTCCCTTGTAGAACCCTAGTTTACTTTCCTTCACATTAGTTTAAGTAGTAGTTTTTGGGTTGGTTGATTAGCAACTAATTCCGCCTCTCCTTCCAAAACCCGAGATTTTTACTTGCTTTCCATAAAATATAAAAATACAAAAAGAATCATCCCTCACCTCTAGACCTAGTAGATAAATTTCAATCCTAACGAACACTATTCTTTGAGTTGAACGATCAATCCCCCAGTACTTGCCACTACACTATACTACATCGGTCAGGTACACTGCCTGGTGGGGATTGCAAGCCTCTTGAGATCCCTTGAGAGGTAAAACCTGTTGTAAGGTCGCAAAACCACGCATCAAAAAGCATTATCTGAATGACAATAACTTTCAAAACGCTTCTTTTGAGCCGTTTTCTGTAATTATGACTTCGATCCTCACCGTAATACCCCAATTACTTTTCCGCTGCTATATCATAATTTAGGGGGTGTTACACTTGCACTCTTGCTATAACCCTAGATCTTTTTTCTCTTCTTCTTTATTTTTTGGTCGATCCATATAATCCCTTATAGGGTTGATCCAAGTTTTTCATAAACAAAATTTGTTTGGTTTATTTGTTTTTTCAAGATCTAGCAATCTCATTAATTCGGTTATAGTACGTGTGTACAAGATTGTGATATCAACTCATTATAGTCGATATTCTTGGATTGAGATACAAAAAGGTAAGGGGGTATCTCGTTAATCTGTTCTTGTTATTTAAAGAAGAAGATTGAAGTTTGATTCTTGTTCTTGCTAGAATCAAAAGGTACGTTTCTTTATTTTTCGGTTAATCTTTATGTGTTAAAATAGATCCTACGCTTCCGCATATGTAATATGATTACTTGATTAATATATATGAACTAGTCATGATTATTAAATTATAACAGATTCTAACTTAACTAAATGGACTAGCTTATCATGACTAATAATCTATTAGCTTAAGTCCAATCCAGAGCCTTTTGACTAACTATTACATTTTTTAAACACGTTTACAAAGTTCATAGATATAGAATGACCATCACTTTTCTTTAATGCTAACAGTGTCCCTCTATCATATATAGTAGTTGATGAGAAACTTGGCTACGTCGAAGAGCCAGTAGAGATTCTTGACACCAAGGTCAAGAAACTCAGAAAAAGAGAGGTCCTTCTTCTTAAGGTCAGATGGAAGCACAGAAAGGGGTTGGACTATACATGGGAACCCGAAGAGGAGCTCATCAAATACTACCCCGTTTTTATCAGGAATGGTTTGTGAGGACACAAACCGAATAAGTGGGGGGAGAGTTGTAACACCCCAATTTCCATGGTAATGATTTATTACTATTTTATACGCTTCCTAGTCGATTTCCGTCACTTTTTATACACTTTGGTTAGTCAAAGGACCTCACATGAGTTAAGTCATAGCAAAAAGGACTAACTTTGAATTAGTCCTACTACCAGGGACTAAAGTTGCCAAAGTATGAAACTTTAAATTATAACAGCCGGAATACTTCATTCCCAGGTAACAAAATTTCCCAAATTCTCTGCTCTCTTTCACGTAACACCTACACCAACATCATACCAAGCTAGGGTTTGATCCAAGATTAATTTTAAGCAAGTATTAAGCAAGGTTTCACCTCACATAAGCTTATAAACGAATAAGCTAGGGTTCCCACCATCCAATTAGAGGTAAAGATTATGTCTTGTTGTTAAACTTGTATGTTATGGCTTCCTAGTTGTGGGTAAAGCCTAAAGTTCATATCTTTATGCCATTTATGAGGTTATTGTAGAATTTTACGTGATTATGTGAAATTATGATATTTGAGAAATCACCAAGTACACTAGTAATCATGTAGAATTGGTTAGAAAAGTGATGGGTACCTTATTAAGGTGCTATAACACCATTTTGTGGTGTTAATTTTCAGAAACCATGTTGGTGTTGTTATATAAGCCACGAACCAAACACCCCCTTATGGCTTATTCACTTTTTAGTACTTATTATGATAAGCTTAATCAAGCTCCTAATAAGCTGCATGTAACTGTATGTTCCTAGGTTATAAGTGTTAACAAGGGGCGTCTTTAGGAAGCTCGTGTTCTATTCAAGCGTTTTTTTAGGTGAGTAACATATTTAAGTGTAGAAACGGGTTCTTGATAACTCATTAATGTGCCACTCTATTTGTGGTGCTCCCGTTCATGTTCACATAATATAGCTGTGTTACGAGTTTATAGTGTTATAATTATACAATATTTGTGCTTAAATGGCTTACATATGGAATGTTTATGTGTGATATATGTTAGACAGGTCAAAACAGCCCCAAATGACCCGTTTGGATTTAGTTAAGCATTTTTAGCTTAAATATTACCATATTATTTATATAGCGTCCTAAGTGGACGACATAGCTAAATCAGCCGTCCTTAGTGGACGATTTGCATAAGTATATGCATTATGACCCAAGGGAAGGGTGTAGACGTCCTAAGTGGACGACTCATGTTATTATGTCATGACATGCTCTGAAATGGAGCCTAGACATCCTTAGTGGATGACCGAGCCTTTATTAGTGTCTCATCTCGTATAATGGGACTTAGACATCCTTTGTGGATGATCAGTGGGTATAAACGGCTCAAAGTCATGAAATATGTAACTTAGACGTCCTTAGTGGATGACTAGAAGATTTCTAGTTATAATGAGCCAATGCGGGTTCATAGCGTCCTAAGTGGACGACTAGTACAAGACCAAAAGCAAGTATTTATGGAATCACGGAGCAACATCAGCATTATGTCATGTTATGTTCATACTTTTATATGTTTACTCACTAAGAGTTTTGCTTACGTTGCTTCATTATGTTTATTATAGGTGAAGCTAGTGGTAGTGCAACCAAGGGTACGAAGACAGAGAACTAGACCTCGGTGAAATACTTGGGTATGGAGCCTTTTTCCCTACACGCTCTCTTACCAGGAAACGCCCTAGGTAGACGTGTGTCAACTTGTATAACTCACTTTTGTGTACTAAACAAGTAGTTATGTAGTCTTTTCAAGTTTAAAGGGGTGTTTGGCATAGTGTCATTCTTGCCCATATTGACCCATTTTGATCATGTACGGGTCAAGGCGAATGATATATGTTATGTACATTTTTTATGTGTTAATATAAGTGTTGGCGTTGTATTAAATCAGTTTATGTATTAAAAAAAATAAAAAATAAAATAATAATAATAATAATAATAAATAATCTTAGCTGGGCGTTTCATATACGAGTCAATCTATTTTCAGTATTGTGTGTTAACTAAGTTGGGTCGTTAAAGAGCTAAAATATAAAGCAAAAATATATCACTTGGGTTGATTGTAGGATGAAATCCTTAAGCTAGCGATTTTACGAATTTAAGATCCAAACAACAAAATCACATGCAATCATACTTGTATAGTCATGTACCATTGCTTGAAAGGTTGCATTTTGCAAATACAAATAATACACCAAGAGCGATATATACAATCATAAGTTCATAACTATATAGAAAACATATATCAAATCAAATAGTAATATAAAATATGAAATAGACCTTAAAAACACACTTTTCCTAACCGTCAAGTATAATAAGTTCCAAAATACTAGAAAGTTGCATAGGGTAAAAAGCTAGTACGTCATAATATGAAACCAAACATGAAATGTACTACCTACCTATATGTTCTTTATTGAAATATGAAACTTGTAAAAACTAAAATGCGAACTTGAAGTCTTATCACTCAAATCGATCACCAAAAGTTATCTCTATATCCTCCCCCAAAAGGAGAACGATATTGTTGCATTGATCTGTTATAGGGAGAAAATTGTGGTGGCGGTGGTGGTAGTGGCAGTGGAGGATACATCGGCCTATTTGGGTGATAAAATGGTGGTCGTTGGTGATAAAAGAGTGGTGATGGCAGTGGTGGCATCATTGGTGGTAGTGCAATCTCGATAGATGATGGTTTGACTACCGGTTTCTTATGGTGATCTTTGCAATGTTTATCCCGACATACAATTTTATCAGGTTTAACCTCTGCAGCCGGTTCACATTTGTGATCAGCAATAAATTTTTGCTGCTTATAAGTTAAGCTTTTCTTTTCTTTTTTACATGACGTGCACAATATTTCCGGTTTCTCGTTAACATCTTCATTACATGACGTGCACAATTTCGGTTTCTTGTTAACATCTTCATTACATGACTTGCACAACATGGGCTGTTCTTCATTTTTCCGTTGGTCTTCAGCTTTGGGTTCATCTGCACTTTTCTTCTTGGAACATCCTCCACAATACTTGGTTCCACAACTCTGCAAATTAATAACACATTTAACCATAAGATATCAGAACACAATATTAGTATGTATATGTTCGTTTCTTTTATATCACATTTGATATTCAGTAGGACAAACAATTAAATAATCTGCAACTAATTCTATATCAAATTTACAAATTATAATACTGTAAAAATAAAAGCAAACCAATATTTGCTCATCTAACAAACATGTCTATGTTACAGTTAAAACAATTATACAAAAAACAAGATTAACATAAAAAATATATAAGAAAATGGTACAAAAAAAAAAAATACTTAGTGAATTACCGGTTCAGCTCCAGACATTGTTTCTTGTCTTGGAAGAATGATTTGTGTAAAAAATTTATGACCATTTGCATTGTTTATATAGGGCCTAAATGTTATCTTCAAGCCCAATATGATGCATTTAATTTGTTATCTTTTTTATTATGGGTTTGATTTGTTTCATTTTTAGAAGCTATATGCAAATCCAAAATATCATTTCCAAATGAGTATCAAATTTTGTCAGGTAATATTGTTCTAATTCATTATAAGATCACTTTATTTATGTAACACTCCGTATCTATATCTATCTATACAATTTAATAAACGAGAAAAATTTACAACTCCTATAAGCATGCCCTGCAATCAATTTTCATACGTGTCTCGATTGTGATTGGTTAGTACTTTAATGCGTACAACATCTTTATGCATCATTCTTCACACGCTATCAACATAAACGCTCCCCCAAACTCAATCAATGCGTCCATGAAACTAAAAGAGGAATGTGTTTACAATTATTCAATTAGATTGATTAGTTTTTGGGAAGAATCAATGCATTAAATTTGTTTGTAACTGATTCTTCAAAAAAACTGATAAACCATTTTCATAATTCTTCCATGCCATACCGATTCAACCACCATCAAGAAAACTTTTTGGTTACATCCATCCATATATGGTGAGTATCGATTTCATTATAATTTTTAGCGTTTCTAATTTTTAGTTGCAAATTGCGGTTATTTTGTTTCAATTCAGATGATGAATTATGTGTTATTAAACGAAAACCCTAAATAGTGTTAATGCGTACCAAGTGTTTGTGAAAATGTTTGTGAATTAAAAGGTTAAAATAGTGTTAATGATTGTTTTTTGCTTTGGTTTGTTAGTAAAAGATATTGGGGATTTTGTGTTTGTTTGTATCAAGTGGATCAATATACGGTTGCTTTTAAGAAAAATTGTAGGAAATTTTGATGATGTTCTTGAACCGGGTTGTCGTTATGTGTCATCGCTTTTTTGTAGATGGAGACTTGCTTTTGTTGCAAAATGTACCAAGAAAAGCACAAAACGGTAATGAGCAGGTGAAACAGAGAATCTTATACTTTTGGTTTTTGAATAAGCATGACTATAATGCCGCATTTTAGATATTTTGTAACCACTTTTGATAGTGTAAGCTTTTTTCTACTACAGGGTCCTGATTTCTATTACTCTCCAAATCCACACAGTTAAGCGTCGTTTCTGAATTAACTCATTAAATTCTCTTATGAGTCATGACTGTCTTTTTGAGTTCGGCTCTTAATAAATTCTTTATGCCCCATATTAGTCCGGCCTTTCTCAAATTTGGAAAGTTATTTTTATACTTGAAGATATTCTACATGTTTACTGATATAACTTCTTTTTGTTAAATAGCCTTTGCTTTAGGAATCTACGGAAACAATGAAGCTGCTGAACCAACCATCATGCTTTTAACACTAGGACTTTTCTTGGACTGAATACCAAATGAAGGTACTACTTAGAAACCCATTATTTTTCTCTATTTTTTCATATGCTGACATCATTAAAGTGTAAAACGTAATCTCAATATTATGAACACAAGTTGGTAGGTAATGTAAATGTAATGAACTGGTATGATATAAATGAGGAGGTTCTATGAAAAAAATTAATAAAGGAATGAGTTTTATTAGTTTGGATACCACAAAACATATTATTCTTTTTAAGTATATATGGGGTATACACTTTAAAGATGTCAGAATCGATTGTGAGCACATATGATTGCTTACAAGTGTAACTAAAGTATATTGCTATCGAAACTGATATCTGAACTTTTTGTTAAAATGGCAGGGTGAGCAGTTGAAGGGCAAGAACATTGTCGAGATAATGGATGAATTTTCGGCACACGAGCCAATCAAACCTAATTTACCCAAAAAAAATGTATATACATTGACACACGTGTGGATGAACTGTTTCTGAATTGGAAAAACAGTCCAAGGCTTAAGATGCTACAAAGGAAAATGATAAGGTCTGCACAACACCTCAGTATCTGATTACACTTCAGATAGCTAAATTTTATCTTGATGTTAATTCTTATATTATATACTATATATATTTACCAGGAGGGGGATTTGGGCTAAAACGGGTTTAACAAACTAATTACGCCCAAATATGTGGCTATAAAGTGGGGAACTTACTGTTCCGTCTACTGTTCATGCCTTAATATAAATTAATTAAAAAGTGAGTAATTAGAAATGTGTGGTTATAACATTTAATTACATTCCCGCCATATAAAGAAAGTTCCAGATATCACAAAACACACAATTTTATCTCCACAAATTCAAGATCCCTCTAGAACCGACAAAACACACCCACAAAGGATCGGCTCAAAAAAAGACACTGATCATCTAAAGCAAGATAGGTGGAAAAATCACGAGACAACCAAATATTTAGTTTCAAGAGCAAAGCATTCAGTTTCAAGATGAGCAAGAAAAATATTAAAAAAATTCCTCCAATTCCATGTAAGTAATCCTCCTTGAATCTATAATAATCTCCAATATCATTAATGGTTTGTTAATTTTTATAATTTTTTTAGGACGGCATATTGAATTTGGGGTTTTTTTGTTTTTGAAAATTTGGTTAAATCACCGATGAGGTTATAGAGGCTAAAATCATAACCAATTTGAGTTGTCCACGTACCCGGGTGGGGTGACTGTAACCATGGCTGACCGTCAACCATTAAAGATGCATCAACAACATCCACCCGCTAAATCAGTAAGTACATTACTCAGATCCATGTACTCCATATGTAGCTTTATGGATGACGCTATTACTACATTACCTATTTGTCTCACCAAGCCCTTCTGATTCACAACGAATTTGTGTTCCATGACTTCCTATCTGTGAGGCCTTTTTCCATTTCTTTTTGGTTTATTGAATTACCTGCAAAAGTTTTAAATAGGGAATGTAGTAATAGGTTGGTATTGTTTCGGTTCAGTCAACATTGTGTTGCGCTTTTTTTTGGGTGATATCTTAAAGAGTTAGATTCGATACTTAGTAGTTTAATTATGAATACGATTTGTCAAAATCCAAAGTTACCAAGATAAAATCAGTCTGTTTTGGTGTACTATGCATTTATAGCTTTTGGTTTGATCACATTTCCGCCTATATATCTGAGACGCCAAGTTGACTAATCACAATTTAGTGTTTTTCTTTCTCATTTACAATGTCACATGCTAAGATATGTTCATTCTTACAGGTGACAATTGCGTTTAACCATTTTGGAGAAAAGTTGGTGCAAAGGATGCCTCGATGCCGAAGAGGTTATATACATGTCGTTAACAATGTGTATTCACATTGGGAGATGTATGCAATCGGAGGGAGTGGAAATCCAACGATCAATAGTCAAGGAAACCGGTATACTGCACCCGCAAATCCTAATGCTAAGGAGGTGTCAATCTTTTTTATTTGAAAATTCTGATAAACTTGAATAACTCTTTATAATATTAACGTCGGGAAGTTGATTGTGAAGGTGACAAAGAGGGTGGAAACAGCGCAAGAGCATTGGAGGGGTTGGAATTGGAGAAGTGAAGGGGATATTCTGGCAAATGGAGCTTTCTTTATAGTGTCGGGACAAGGGTTAGAGCTTAAGTATGGAAAAACATACAGTGTCGAACCTAAGTCGGCTGCCTCGATTGATCAACTCACCATGAACTCTGGCGTGCTGGGAAGCAGGTTCCATCTCAATTTTTATGACATTTTCTAACAGTATATTAACCAATGATTTTGTACAATGTTAGTTTTAAATGAAAAAAGAATCTGCATGACTGAAATTTGACTAAAAGTGGTATCTCTATGCAAACGAAATAATTGTATACAAACATGTCTATTATACATCTTTTGACATCTTTTGTCTTTGTTTTTTACCTCTTATCTTCATTTTGGTTCACTTTTTTCTTCATAAATATAATATATTAATAAACTAACGATGAATATTTTGAAATTTTACCATAAAGTTGCAATTTAATCCATTAGTTCTCCACCAATCAAGGTTGTTTAATGAGATGTTGATGAGCTGAGATAACGAGTTATTAGAAATGGGAATGTTGTCAACACATAACATTTTGTTTTGACCCACAGATTATTAAGATTTTAGGACTACATTATCACTGAATAGTTAAAACAATCTTTGTCTTCAGGGACAGTAATTGATGAGGTGGTGACCCGTAATGGATTTGTTCAACTTCTTCCTTTGCAATGGAGAAGCAGTCAAGGTGAATCACTGTGGAGTAAATAATCTATAAGACTACAACTAAGTAGCATAACATAACCAGTGTCTTTTTTGTCTTTGCTGTGCTTTTCAGGGCAATACCCAATTACTGCACTACGCTGTGCTTTATGATGAGAAGGTTTCACGGCATATCAGATCCAGAAAATAACACATTGCCTCTGCCACCTGTATATTATCTAATCCATATAATAATACCTTTTTTATGAAGATTTTAGTTATGTAAATCTAACCCAATCACCTTTTTGTTTTTGCTTTTAGATGTTGCAGGTCGGATACTCCCGCCTCCGTAGGTAATAAACCTCCATTTGTATTTCTTTCTTATATACTGTAGGTCTTTATGTTTATGATTTAGACAACTACAATAGTAAATATGTTTTTATGCAGTTTTGCCAGCATATTATGCTCACTCGGCTGCGGCTAGAGGAACGGAATATTTGGAGACCTACATTGAAGATAATGATCTGGAACGCGCTCTCACTGTCAGGCAAGTCAGGAAGCTGATTTCACTTAAACCAAATATTGCAGAGACTATGTTTTATGCATAATAAGCATTTTGCTGGATTTTTGGTACGATTGACATGAAAACATTTTGAAAAACTTTGCTTCTACATGTATCAGTATATTTTTATCATCTTTGGATTTCAAATTTTTTTTCCAGCAGTAGTTTTTCAAAACTTTGCTGATACATGTGTTAAATGTGTATGGGGTGCGATTGATGAGGTACAAGTATTCACGTCTTCTAATTTTTATTGTTTAATTTAGTGTAAGTTGGTTAGGGTTTTAACCACTTGGTCCTAAATTTTGTAGAACGTTAAAGCCAAATTTTGATTTTGATTTGCTTTTTTATGCCTTTGTGAATTAATACCTAAAACCAAATTTTGATTTTGATTCACTTCGTTATGCAATGGTAGCAAGGTTTATTACAGGACCAGTTGTGATGGACTGATGGCACCTAAATCTATTTTTGTAGGTCTAAGAAACACCATCTATTGCAGTACATCGAGAACATAACTATCTCATCCGCCCTAACCTCCAAAAGTTTCGGTGAAAAGTTGAAGAGAGCAATCAGTGACGGTAAGATGGTAAACGTGAATCTGAATTCTAGAGAATCTGTTCCGCATCCAGATGATCATGTACAATATGAGCTTTGGACAAACAGCAACGACGAATGTGGAGTCAAGTGCGATATGTTAATGGACTTTGTGAAAAATTTCAAGGGTGCAGCACAGATTCTTGAGAAAGGTGGTTACACGTTATTTACTCCTCATTACATAACATGGTATTGCCCACAAGCATTTACAATAAGCAAGCAATGCAAATCACAATGTATTAAACATGGAAGGTATTACGCTCCTGATCCCGAACAAGAATTTAGCAAAGGATATGAAGGCAAAGATGTGGTTATTGAAAATTTAAGGCGGCTGTGTGTGTTTAAAGTGGCAAATAAGACTAGAAGGCCATGGGTTTGGTGGGACTATGTCACTGATTTTCAAATAAGATGCCCGATGAAAAATAAGAAGTACAACAAGGATTGCGCTGAGGATGTTATTAGTTCTTTAGGGCTTCATTTTTCAGAGGGTACAGGGAACATTTCGGCTTCGCTTTGAAGGTATACTTTTAACAATTGTTGTAACTTTAATATATACATGACAGATGAGGCTTGGCATCTATTTGTACAATTACCAAACTTACATTAATTCTTCTGTGAAGTTGCAATGAGAAATATGATTAGCTTCCTATTTTTTAAGCTATTAGTGTGTGCACTCAGTTTGTTAACATGAATTAATACAAGTTGAATACAGTGTTGTCAATTCAGGAGGCCAAAATACTACAGCTGCACAGTACTCCCGCAGCAACGCGAGGGCTACCCCGCTCGTTATATATACGTCTCAGGAAAACATCGTTGCCGGTCATACGGATGTTTTAAAGAACTCATTCTTTCCATTTGAAGCCCCATCTGTTAAGCAACCGTAATTTTCAGGGTACATAGTTTGCTGACTTTACCTTTCTGTCTTTTTGATACTCTGCATCATAGGTTAAGCTGTACATATTTTAATTTGCAGTCCAAAAGATTCACATGCTTCAACATCTCCCTCTCTCTCTCTCTCACACACACACACACGTGCGCACACACACAATCATAATTAAATCATAAGCTGTAAGCTAAGTGAAGTCTTAAAATTTAGTATAACCGTTTATAACCAAAGTATTTCCGTTATATAGTCTATTAATTTCCCAAACTTTATCTTTACATTAACAGAGTATTTCAAGCATGCGAGTGCTGATGACAGAGGATGCCAACACCGCTGTCAGCAATTCCTTCCTACTAGATGATAATTTCAGGTATATGCTCAACATGATATTGTATATTCCGTCTTATGAAGACTACATGCTAACATTTTAGGTAGTTGGTTAACATCCTAAGAATATGACAGTTAGTAGGCTCATAATATATCTCTTTCGGTTGTCTATTTGCTTAGGCCATAGGAAATGTAAAAGAACACATTTTGTTTAATCTTAGATTAGCACTTTCAAATTGGCATGTTGCAACCTGTAAAAGTGCGTATTTTGCCCCCAAAACACTCAAAACTGATTAAATAAGCAAAAAAAAGATAGTTATCCCAAACACCCTCTAATCCAAACTGCTTATTTGCGCTACTTTTATTTTGATATTACATGTTGGACCCGTTAAAGATAAAACATGTATAGCTTGAGGAGAAATTCTTATGTACATTTATGATCTATGGTATGGTCTTTTTTTTTTCTAGGGATTTTGTTCGTCTTTTGTCGCCCAAGCAGCGGCTGTAGCACATTAGCATAGTACCAGTTTGCACAAGTTTTGTAACTATCCTATTTTTACCATGTACTTGATAGGGTGGTGCAGAGAGGGAACAAGGCCTGATTCAAATATTAACAAAAAATGTTGGATTCAAACAGTCAACATCTCAGGTATTCTCCCTATTACCCACTGATAGAAATGTCGAGATGTGTACTTATTTGATTTCGATGTAATATCGTTTTTTATTCAAAATCCGTACTAACTGTATTTTATAGAAAAAAAAAAGTTGGAAAAAGATTGTGTAACCCAGTTCGAGTCTAAATAACACCAAAGATGACAATTTCATGTAGTACAAATCATGATCAACATCAGATCATTAGCTTATTCAATCTACTGACATGTCATGAGTATATAGTCTTTGACATGAACTTAATAATCAAGTATTATCCGTTCCATATAGTGTTTTGTGGCAATATAACAACAATAACGATGATTGTAAGTGTTGTTTGAGCAGTTTATAGTGTTTTGACCTGTTTCTTTTTGGGATTATCAAATTACAATATCAAATTTATAGTGTTTTGACCAATCTATTACATACAATGATGGATTAATTGAGTGATGAAGGTTAGTGAAACTTAGAGTTGGCAAAACGGACGGGTCAAAATGGTTTGGGTCTCAACATTTTCACATGTTAAAAGGGGTCGGGTTTGGTTGAAATGAAACATTCTTAGTGTGATACATGAATTTCAACCACTGAATTTTAAGGGGTGTTTGGGGCTGATTCAAAACAACAGTTATAAAGGGAAGATAGGGTCGTTTAAAGGGGTGTTTGTATTTTCTTAAAAAATGCAGTTTAAAAAATGCAGGTTAGTGAAACTTAGTAGTTTCCCAGTTTGGCATCATATCTTCTATAGGAGTTTGAATACATGCCTACAAAGAAGAATCCATACCAACAAGAAATGTTACATTGGGAGAGGGACATGACGGCAACACATTGCATTCAAGCAGGTAGTAAACCTATCAACATTATGTTACAATTTGGGTGGTCTTTTTTATATTAATGAATAGGATTGTTATAGTTGGCCTGATTTGGAGATCCATATATTTTCGACACACAATAAGGTAAAAAAAAGATTATATATGATCGATTATTAGCTTAGTAATACATAAATTTTGAGCAATGGCTTTTGAAATATCTTAAGTTGTTTTAAATCGGCTAATCCAAACACCCCCTAAGCTTAAAGAATTCATATATTTTTTGATTAGGTAGTAGCTCATAAATAGCTTTACTGTTTAATTAAGCTAATAACTTATTACTTATGTTGCTTAAGACGAGTATTAAGGATCAAAACTAAACAAGTATTAAGAAGCAATAGCAAGCATGATAACATGTATATGATTGACCTGCTACTAGAGTCTTTTTTCTATTAATTGACTTGCTGCTATAGTTTTAGTCTATAAATTTTGTTCATGTCGAAGGAATTGAACAAAATACTTATGCTAATCCATTTTCTTAACTGGCTCAGTCATGGGTCAAACAAAAATTTACTACTCATGGTGCAATTTACATTGGATTTTATGTTCCAAGTAATATCGTTGTTGTTAAGTAACAGAGAAGCACTCAGAAAAACAGAATATGATAACCACTTTACTAAGTGCTATTATGACACATGTAATGGAAGTGGCCATTAACAAACACTTCTCAAATTTGACTAGATATTGACAATCCTATTCATGATAATATTACTTGAACATGCTCAGTGTCATTAGAAGACTATTTTAAGAATGATGATCATGTGCATGTTGAACCTGTCGCTAAGTGTCTTTAAATATGCTCTTTATCTCCATAATTTCTACAACTTTGGTTTGAAAATTCATTGTTTCATTTCCTATCTGATTACTTTTTTTATATAAGTATTAGATCCATTAAGAAATAGAAAGGGCATCAAATGGGGAAAAACATCAACTTTATGGTCTAAATTGAGGTCAAATGTCAAAATTAAACTACAACAAATTTAACCAAAGATTACTAATCGCAGGCAACACTAGATTTTTGCAATGGAACTCAGCACATAAGTCAATATCTTTCTTTTCTTTTTATCGACATGTCTTACAAAATTAGTTCTGTCATCATTAGCTAATTTTGCTTCTAGCGGATCCAATTTCATCCAACCTTTCCCACTCCTATAAAAATATCGGTGCATAAACTTGACATGATGTTATTTAAGTTTTTTTACTCTCAATTAATTATTACACCAGTAAATCTATTTTATTAGCAAAGCTTGGAGTGTTGCAGTGAAAAAAAGGATCTTGATTTCTTTATCATGATGAATGTCATAGATATTTAATATTCACTTTATCATGATTTATACTACAGGTAGTTAATTTAATGTTCACTACATGGCAAGTCAAGGATTATTGTTTTCATTTCACTCTATGTACAAGTAGATTTGAGATTCAGGCAAGTTCACATCTCTTCCTTCTCATATCTGTTTTGGTTGAATCTACTTTGAAGATTTCTGAATAATAATGCAGGTAGCTTTACTTTTAATAGGTCAGGAAAATGACATATATACCCATTTTACGAAACACATATTTTTGTTTTTTTGTAAATCCAAAAACTAATTCCATATTCCATATTATCATTTGCATACGTTGTTAATACCCATGACACCTCTTTTGTTGCTGATGTTGAATTTTATTTCAGTTTAACTAAATCTTTTTTTATATATTTATGAAAAAAAAAATGAATACACTCATCATCGATACTGAGGTCATCTGGTCATGTAAGATTAAAATTGGAATGGGCACAAGGCTTTCAAGATTTAAAGGTCAGATTTTTATTCTACTTATGTGATTTAATGTCTTTGCTAAATTGTGCGTTGGTTCGAAATTATATACAATGAGACGGCATTAATGTAGGGTATAAGAAAATATCAAGAGCTAAAAAGCAAAGGGTGTAATGATATTTGAATGGGCCCAAAACTAAATCAAGTTCAGGAAGTTATTGCTATTGGTGTAATGTCATGGTAAATTACAACATTCTTATCCTGTAATTTACACTACATCTGTTTCACTTATACATAATTACTTAAATGCAGGTTTCCAATAAATAATAAACGCTTGTGGCGAACACAATTACATTAGGGAAAATTTATAGTGGATCCGGTTTCCCAAGGTAATCATACAACATGTTTTAGACAACAGTTACCGTTCATTGCACCAGGAACTTTGCGATTCAGATACAACCCTATTTAATCATCAAACGCCAAATGAATCCAGCCACCCTTTATGCAATAATCTGTCAAATTTACAAGTTAAACCTGCTTCTCAAAGTGCTATTGCAAGTTATTTTGAAGTACCGTTGTTGCATAACCAAGCAGACTCTGCAAACTTTGCCAGGGGCACAAACAAAGATACATTGAATCAAGGTATGACAATTGATTCTACGTAATTCAGACTTTATATTTATATACATAAAAGTCTAAAAGTAACTATTATGGACCATACACAACATTATTTATCTAAAAATAGTTGGTTTAATGTTGGTTTGCCAAAAACCCTTAATACTAATGACAAATATAGTTATTCATATGCTGCCAGCTGCACCACAAGATCATTCGCCAATTGATGCTACCAGCTATGGTAAGTCATATTTTCAATAATGCCACAACTAAATGTTTTACATATTTGTAGTAAGTATAACAGGTTTGAAAATACCTTAAATGTAGGAATGGCCAGAAAAGATATGAATGAGAACGCTACAAGTAAAAAAATTGAAAATGGTTCAGGAAGCTGTAAGAGACAATTTACAGATGAAATGGAAATCAACAAAAACAGAAGTGTGCAATCAAAAAGATTGTAGCCTGCGTGCATAGACGTTTATTAGATTAATAGTTACATCAATGTTTCTTTATAGTATCATTCACTTATTACATATTATTTTATTAAACAACAATACAAAATCTTTTCCTTCCTTGTTTTTTCTTACTTTATCCACACACTTAATTTCTTGATGCATTCATTCTTCTAAAAACCCGTCAATTTGACGGGTCTATAAGCTAGTTATGTAAATATATTGTATCATTTTTTATGTAGTGTATTAGCTTAATTATTTACTTTACATATTTCATAGATCACGGTTCACATAAACTAAACATTACATGGATTAGGTGATAAAGATTTTATAATATTTTAGGACACGGAAATTAATAATATATAAAATGCATGGAGTTAAATAGTAATAATATATACGAGTAATATTTTGATAAGAATATGACATAAAAAGTATAGAGTTAAATATAACAATTAACAAAGATGAATCTATAGGATGGATACTGTAACATTTTGTCATCTACTAATATGTACACATTTTTTTCTTAGTTTGATTGCAGCATTGTTGGCCATATTGTCGTCAATGCGCGTGTGTGTAGGTATATCTTCTTCGTCACTAGATCATAGAAGGGTAATCCCATGCAGTGTTGCTAAATAATGCCGACAGCCCTTGGAAAAGTAACATTAAAATTGGTTGCTCCCGGGCACACTTGTGAGATGGTGAGAGTTAAGGTAGGTTAGCGTGTTGCATGTGAAGATATATAGTGGTCATGTCGACTCAAGACTTTTCTTCTAGGGCTGAGCATCGGTCTCGGACCGGACCGACCAAGACCGAGATCGAATTAGCCCAAAAGCCGAGACCGAATGTGGTCGGTCCGGTCCGGTCTCGGTCGGTCCGTCAATTCGGTCTGGTCCAACAAGGCAAAATAGTCGGTTTGTGGTCCGGACCGACCAAGACCGAGACCGAATTAGCTCAAAAGCCGAGACCGAGGACCGGACCGAATGTGGTCGGTCCGGTCCGGTCCGGTCTCGGTCGGTCCGTCCGATCCGTTCGGGTGGTTTGCTCAGCCCTACTTTCTTCCATATTACATATATATATTCAGATTTTTTTTTTTTTTTTTCTCTACAACTAAATTATTTACGCATCCAAAACTTCTACAATCTCACATAGTTCACATATGTTCGAATCAATACTTTGACACAATAAAGACTTAAGCTACAACTTGTTGGTTATATTGTCCCTCTTGTATCACTAAACAAAAATATTTTGATCATCTAAAAGTGGCTAATCTCTTTTGGTATAGTGAACACAAAGTAAATAATACAAATTGCTACATTGGGTTTTGAAAATACAAACTAGTTGAGATACAATTTTTTTTTTTCGCCATAAGAGCATTGGTTTAATTCTTTTTGAAATACAGCCACAACTCACAAGAGTATTTGAGCAAATGTTAGTATACTATAACACAAAGCTAAGAGGCTTAAATAGTTACACTCTCGCACAAAAAATAATTGTGATGAAGAGAATAATAAATTCGTAATGACACGCGAATATTAAATAATCGATTGAGGCATTTGTGACATAGTATGAGGTAGGCCGTTCAGATATGTGATAAAAAAAAAAAAAGGATAATACCAAAATTAAGGTTTGGGATTTTTTGGACGGAATCTTTTGCTTTTGTTTTTCTAGACGAGTTGCCCTGGGCAACTTGAATTAGCCACCCATGTATCGCCACTTGTCCGACATGAAGTACACCAGTTGCCCTACCTTGTAATCCGTAAAGTCACACTTGTCACTTGCAGATTTTAGTTGCCTAAAAAGTACTGGTTGCCCTGTTCTAGAAAAGCAAAAGCAAAAGGTTCCAGTCCAGAAAAGACAGCCTTGGACAACATTGATATTATCCCTTAAAAAAATTGCCATTAAAAAATATAGTACGAAAAACCATTTAAGCTTCGATCTTACATTTGAACGATTAAATTAAACTGCTAAGTTTAGTTCAAGATACATTAAAAGGTCAGATAATCTCCATTAAAAAGTTTTGTTACTAATCCTATACCATTAATATACTTATAGAGAAAATCACACTTCAAAACTTGAAAACAGTATACGTAATATAAACTATGAATATATGGTTGCTGAATATCAAGTTAATGGCTCAACATGTTTGATTAATCCTTTGACAAGAGCAATTTAACATATGATACTAAGTGACTACATACCCCATACCCTGCTCCGGCGGGATTGGGTTTGTTATTGTTGTTGTTGTTATACTAAGTGACTACATTCCAGAAAAACAAACTCATTAAGTATGCCTTGTGCTCTTTATACAAAAAGTAGCCACTAAGAACATTATTGCTCTACAAACACATGATAATCCATATCTCATACACCGAAACAATGCACAATATTCTAAACGAAGCAAACCAATTTACAATATAACCTATATGAATACAAATAATCAATAGGATTCGTAACCCTAAGCCAGCAAAACAACTCAAAAGGCATAACAAATAACGTCTCGTTTAGGACAAACAATTAAATAATCTGCAACTAATTCTATATCAAATTTACAAATTATAATACTGTAAAAATAAAAGCAAACCAATATTTGCTCATCTAACAAACATGTCTATGTTACAGTTAAAACAATTATACAAAAAACAAGATTAACATAAAAAATATATAAGAAAATGGTACAAAAAAAAAAAAAAAATACTTAGTGAATTACCGGTTCAGCTCCAGACATTGTTTCTTGTCTTGGAAGAATGATTTGTGTAAAAAATTTATGACCATTTGCATTGTTTATATAGGGCCTAAACGTTATCTTCAAGCCCAATATGATGCATTTAATTTGTTATCTTTTTTATTATGGGTTTGATTTGTTTCATTTTTAGAAGCTATATGCAAATCCAAAATATCATTTCCAAATGAGTATCAAATTTTTATTCGGTGTATAATGTAATGTCAGGTAATATTGTTCTAATTCATTATAAGATCACTTTATTTATGTAACACTCCGTATTATGTAAATATATTGTATCATTTTTTATGCAATGTATTAGCTTAATTATTTACTTTACATATTTCATAGATCACGGTTCACATAAACTAAACATTACATGGATTAGGTGATAAAGATTTTATAATATTTTAGGACACGGAAATTAATAATATATAAAATGCATGGAGTTAAATAGTAATAACGAGCATGGAAACCCGCGCGTTGCGGCGGGTGAGTTTGTATTAACAATTTTAAATGGTTTGTTATGACAATTTAAGTTTTTACGTTTTGTGTTTATGTGTTTGGTTTTGTAGATGTATATTGTTGTAAAAGTGTAAGGTTTGTGTATTGTTTTATTTATTTGTTGGGCTATTGGTTTTAGTGGGCTTAAGGATAAATGAGTGGCCCGTATTAGATTTTGGGATAAACATGTTCCGGAATTAGGGTTCTCTGTTTGGAGATAAACATTGTTTGCAATTAGGGTTCTTCGCTCTTCCAAACCATTCCCGCATGAGATCCGTATCTTTTTTTTCCTCTTCACAAAAATGATATTTCACTCATGATTTGGTCTAGTGGTTTTAATTAAGTCGCTTAATTCGTTAGGCCTTCGGAGCAAAGGCGATTTTGGTGGTCTTTTTTCTGCAACGATAAAAAAACGGTTGTTTAAATAAGGTTATTTCTATGTTTTTCTTCTCTTTGTTTAAATATGTGTAGGTTTAACAGTTGTGGTAGGTAATGCATATGGTTTTTTCTTAGTGCATCAAAATCTGGGTGTAGTTGTTCTTTGTTGCTTATTTTTGTTTTTTGTAGATAATATAGACTAATGTGAGTTTGATGTTATTGGAATGAAGGACTGAAGGTATTACAAAAGTGTGTTATATACTGAAATTCCAAACAGGTAAGATAAATTGTTGTGTATTTTCAGTTAAGTAGTTAAATACAATTGCAAATCTACTAATTCAAAGTAATATGATTTGTGGGTTTATTGTTAATGTGTAATAAGAGTTAAAATCATGACTGTTTGTGTAGTTTATTTGATTATTTCATATGATCACGGGTTTGTATGGTGTCGACTTATGAATATTGACTTTGATATATGCGTCGTTGTCTGCTTCTCACAACTACTTATTATTGTTACGTTTCGGTGTGTCTTTCTCCTCCCTCCCATGGTGAATGTATGTGCACTCCTTCACTGCCATTAGATCCACCGTTTTTTGCCGCAAATATGGTTGTTTTTAATCGCAGTTATAGTCGCTCTCACCTCACTTCTCTTCATGTTATTTTATCCACTCACTATTTATCCTCATGCCGCATCACTACCAACTCCCGTATGTATACATTATTACTTTTATCATTAATTAATAAATCTGTAGATCAAGTAACTTTCTTTGTTCTTTTTATGATATTTGGTTATGTTATTATTGTCGTGATTACATTTTTTTGTTATGTTACCTTTAGTTGCTGCTGCTATTGAATCAGTAAAAATTTTCTAAAACCGTATGCGTTTGGGAATGAAATGGTTATCCTACACTATCTAACCTTTTTTCATTATGATTCCAGATTCCATGATCCAATTGCACAGGAACTGTGGTCACATGGAACAATCGATAAATTCGAAGTCGTTCAGCCACTCAAAGGTAAGCAGATGCATTAGTTTTTATGTTGTTCGGCAATGTTTTGTCGCTGGGTTTTCTAAATTATAACGCGTCTTTCTGTTTTGAATGGTGTTGTAGCTGTGTACCCAGCGGTAAGTGAGGCCAACGCTACCCGCAAGTGGTGGGTGTAAATGTAACACCCTAGGCAAATCCCACATCGGCTGTGGCCTGGAGAGATGCTGGGTTCATAAGATAACATTCGCCTTACAATGACACAACGCGTTTTGTGGTCTACTGCGGGTGGAGTTCTTAGGAACTGGCAGTTAAGCGTGCTCATGTGAGAGTAGTACTGGCTTGGGTGACCTGCCGGGAAGTCTTCAAATGAGGCCACAAAAACAAATCCGTGAGCCTGCGGGCAAAGCGGACAATATTGTGGTCTGAGTAGGCGGGATGTTACAAGTGGTATTAGAGCCACTCCTGAGCCGTTCGGGATGGTGGGGCAAACCTCATCGAGGACGATGAGTCCCTGAGGGGGGGTGATTGTAACACCCTAGGCAAATCCCACATCGGCTGTGGCCTGGAGAGATGCTGGGTTCATAAGATAACATTCGCCTTACAATGACACAACGCGTTTTGTGGTCTACTGCGGGTGGAGTTCTTAGGAACTGGCAGTTAAGCGTGCTCATGTGAGAGTAGTACTGGCTTGGGTGACCTGCCGGGAAGTCTTCAAATGAGGCCACAAAAACAAATCCGTGAGCCTGCGGGCAAAGCGGACAATATTGTGGTCTGAGTAGGCGGGATGTTACAGTAAAGGTGTTGGTCAAGTACATTCTGTAGGCTCAGCAATATAAGGTCTTTCAAGTTCTGCAGAAAAGGTTGAATTTAACTGTTGCATATATTGGTAACTGGATTCATTAGCTAAATGCGACCGGCAAAAAGTGGATAATGTATTCTGACGCACTTCAAAAATTGGATAATATATCGTATACACTAATAGACCATCAAATGCGGTGTCATTTTAATGCGTCATATGACATCATGATGACATCATAATTAACGCTAATACTTTACATGAAAAAAATAGACCTGCACAACTACATTTGTTCATTGCTGTCTGCACTTTCCCTTTTTACTCATGTTTCTTTTATTTTATTTAATACATACACATGATAACCATGAATGTACATGTATCGAGGGGAGAAAGAATACTATGAAAAACAATTTGCATTCTGTTGAAATTTAATTCAAACTACTAAATTGCTTTTATGTGCAATACAAAGCATAACTATCAACAGTAGGCATAAGATGAAAAGCATGTGTGTGTATCTTTTGTTTATACCTGTTATATTTTCAAGATTATATTGTGAATCACGATGAAAAAACTTTTTATTGCAGCCTTGCAGTTACTATTAGAGCATGTGTGTAGATGTTTTACAGTTCTGAATATGGCTGCAATTGATAAACTTATAAGCTAATGGAAGTCGCTTTTTAAATTTCAAGTACCGGTAAGCCAACAACTAAGCTAATCTAGCAGACCCTTACCGTGTCTCTAAATTAGAATATAGATCACAATTGTTTTGTTTTTTGTTCTGTTCAGGTTAATCAAAATGTGAATGCAAGCTGAAACATGTTTTTGAAGAGATCATGTGACGCGTACTTGATTTGTTGTTGGTGGTGGTGGTGGTTCAGCCACCTACAACAAAAGCATAACACTTTCACATCCTTATAAAAAATCTAAGCCCAGGTTACTTTCTTGCTACAAAATTTATCAACTTAGACTTGTTGTGTATTTGATGCCTTTTAACCTGCCTTATAAAAAATCTAAGCCCAGGTTACTTTCTTGAACAGGGTCAGGTGAAGATGTCTCTGTAATCCTGTGAGGTTGTTGAATATGGGTAGCAAACATACAGGTATTTTCATTTGACTTGTCACTTATTAATGGTAATTATAACATATGTTTTACATATTTGTAGTAAGTATAACAGGTTTGAAAATACCTTAAATGTAGGAATGGCCAGAAAAGATATGAATGAGAACGCTACAAGTAAAAAAAATTGAAAATGGTTCAGGAAGCTGTAAGAGACAATTTACAGATGAAATGGAAATCAACAAAAACAGAAGTGTGCAATCAAAAAGATTGTAGCCTGCGTGCATAGACGTTTATTAGATTAATAGTTACATCAATGTTTCTTTATAGTATCATTCACTTATTACATATTATTTTATTAAACAACAATACAAAATCTTTTCCTTCCTTGTTTTTTCTTACTTTATCCACACACTTAATTTCTTGATGCATTCATTCTTCTAAAAACCCGTCAATTTGACGGGTCGATAAGCTAGTTATGTAAATATATTGTATCATTTTTTATGCAGTGTATTAGCTTAATTATTTACTTTACATATTTCATAGATCACGGTTCACATAAACTAAACATTACATGGATTAGGTGATAAAGATTTTATAATATTTTAGGACACGGAAATTAATAATATATAAAATGCATGGAGTTAAATAGTAATAATATATACGAGTAATATTTTGATAAGAATATGACATAAAAAGTATAGAGTTAAATATAACAATTAACAAAGATGAATCTATAGGATGGATACTGTAACATTTTGTCATCTACTAATATGTACACATTTTTTTCTTAGTTTGATTGCAGCATTGTTGGCCATATTGTCGTCAATGCGCGTGTGTGTAGGTATATCTTCTTCGTCACTAGATCATAGAAGGGTAATCCCATGCAGTGTTGCTAAATAATGCCGACAGCCCCTTGGAAAAGTAACATTAAAATTGGTTGCTCCCGGGCACACTTGTGAGATGGTGAGAGTTAAGGTAGGTTAGCGTGTTGCATGTGAAGATATATAGTGGTCATGTCGACTCAAGACTTTTCTTCTAGGGCTGAGCATCGGTCTCGGACCGGACCGACCAAGACCGAGATCGAATTAGACCAAAAACCGAGACCGAATGTGGTCGGTCCGGTCCGGTCTCGGTCGGTCCGTCAATCGGTCTGGTCCAACAAGGCAAAATAGTCGGTTTGTGGTCCGGACCGACCAAGACCGAGACCGAATTAGCTCAAAAGCCGAGACCGAGGACCGGACCGAATGTGGTCGGTCCGGTCCGGTCCGGTCTCGGTCGGTCCGTCCGATCCGTTCGGGTGGTTTGCTCAGCCCTACTTTCTTCCATATTACATATATATATTCAGATTTTTTTTTTCTCTACAACTAAATTATTTACGCATCCAAAACTTCTACAATCTCACATAGTTCACATATGTTCGAATCAATACTTTGACACAATAAAGACTTAAGCTACAACTTGTTGGTTTATATGTCCCTCTTGTATCACTAAACAAAAATATTTTGATCATCTAAAAGTGGCTAATCTCTTTTGGTATAGTGAACACAAAGTAAATAATACAAATTGCTACATTGGGTTTTGAAAATACAAACTAGTTGAGATACAATTTTTTTTTTCGCCATAAGAGCATTGGTTTAATTCTTTTTGAAATACAGCCACAACTCACAAGAGTATTTGAGCAAATGTTAGTATACTATAACACAAAGCTAAGAGGCTTAAATAGTTACACTCTCGCACAAAAAATAATTGTGATGAAGAGAATAATAAATTCGTAATGACACGCGAATATTAAATAATCGATTGAGGCATTTGTGACATAGTATGAGGTAGGCCGTTCAGATATGTGATAAAAAAAAAAAAAAGGATAATACCAAAATTAAGGTTTGGGATTTTTTGGACGGAATCTTTTGCTTTTGTTTTTCTAGACGAGTTGCCCTGGGCAACTTGAATTAGCCACCCATGTATCGCCACTTGTCCGACATGAAGTACACCAGTTGCCCTACCTTGTAATCCGTAAAGTCACACTTGTCACTTGCAGATTTTAGTTGCCTAAAAAGTACTGGTTGCCCTGTTCTAGAAAAGCAAAAGCAAAAGGTTCCAGTCCAGAAAAGACAGCCTTGGACAACATTGATATTATCCCTTAAAAAAATTGCCATTAAAAAATATAGTACGAAAAACCATTTAAGCTTCGATCTTACATTTGAACGATTAAATTAAACTGCTAAGTTTAGTTCAAGATACATTAAAAGGTCAGATAATCTCCATTAAAAAGTTTTGTTACTAATCCTATACCATTAATATACTTATAGAGAAAATCACACTTCAAAACTTGAAAACAGTATACGTAATATAAACTATGAATATATGGTTGCTGAATATCAAGTTAATGGCTCAACATGTTTGATTAATCCTTTGACAAGAGCAATTTAACATATGATACTAAGTGACTACATACCCCATACCCTGCTCCGGCGGGATTGGGTTTGTTATTGTTGTTGTTGTTATACTAAGTGACTACATTCCAGAAAAACAAACTCATTAAGTATGCCTTGTGCTCTTTATACAAAAAGTAGCCACTAAGAACATTATTGCTCTACAAACACATGATAATCCATATCTCATACACCGAAACAATGCACAATATTCTAAACGAAGCAAACCAATTTACAATATAACCTATATGAATACAAATAATCAATAGGATTCGTAACCCTAAGCCAGCAAAACAACTCAAAAGGCATAACAAATAACGTCTCGTTTAGGACAAACAATTAAATAATCTGCAACTAATTCTATATCAAATTTACAAATTATAATACTGTAAAAATAAAAGCAAACCAATATTTGCTCATCTAACAAACATGTCTATGTTACAGTTAAAACAATTATACAAAAAACAAGATTAACATCAAAAATATATAAGAAAATGGTACAAAAAAAAAAAAAATACTTAGTGAATTACCGGTTCAGCTCCAGACATTGTTTCTTGTCTTGGAAGAATGATTTGTGTAAAAAATTTATGACCATTTGCATTGTTTATATAGGGCCTAAACGTTATCTTCAAGCCCAATATGATGCATTTAATTTGTTATCTTTTTTATTATGGGTTTGATTTGTTTCATTTTTAGAAGCTATATGCAAATCCAAAATATCATTTCCAAATGAGTATCAAATTTTTATTCGGTGTATAATGTAATGTCAGGTAATATTGTTCTAATTCATTATAAGATCACTTTATTTATGTAACACTCCGTATTATGTAAATATATTGTATCATTTTTTATGCAATGTATTAGCTTAATTATTTACTTTACATATTTCATAGATCACGGTTCACATAAACTAAACATTACATGGATTAGGTGATAAAGATTTTATAATATTTTAGGACACGGAAATTAATAATATATAAAATGCATGGAGTTAAATAGTAATAACGAGCATGGAAACCCGCGCGTTGCGGCGGGTGAGTTTGTATTAACAATTTTAAATGGTTTGTTATGACAATTTAAGTTTTTACGTTTTGTGTTTATGTGTTTGGTTTTGTAGATGTATATTGTTGTAAAAGTGTAAGGTTTGTGTATTGTTTTATTTATTTGTTGGCTATTGGTTTTAGTGGGCTTAAGGATAAATGAGTGGCCCGTATTAGATTTTGGGATAAACATGTTCCGGAATTAGGGTTCTCTGTTTGGAGATAAACATTGTTTGCAATTAGGGTTCTTCGCTCTTCCAAACCATTCCCGCATGAGATCCGTATCTTTTTTTTCCTCTTCACAAAAAATGATATTTCACTCATGATTTGGTCTAGTGGTTTTAATTAAGTCGCTTAATTCGTTAGGCCTTCGGAGCAAAGGCGATTTTGGTGGTCTTTTTTCTGCAACGATAAAAAAACGGTTGTTTAAATAAGGTTATTTCTATGTTTTTCTTCTCTTTGTTTAAATATGTGTAGGTTTAACAGTTGTGGTAGGTAATGCATATGGTTTTTTATTAGTGCATCAAAATCTGGGTGTAGTTGTTCTTTGTTGCTTATTTTTGTTTTTTGTAGATAATATAGACTAATGTGAGTTTGATGTTATTGGAATGAAGGACTGAAGGTATTACAAAAGTGTGTTATATACTGAAATTCCAAACAGGTAAGATAAATTGTTGTGTATTTTCAGTTAAGTAGTTAAATACAATTGCAAATCTACTAATTCAAAGTAATATGATTTGTGGGTTTATTGTTAATGTGTAATAAGAGTTAAAATCATGACTGTTTGTGTAGTTTATTTGATTATTTCATATGATCACGGGTTTGTATGGTGTCGACTTATGAATATTGACTTTGATATATGCGTCGTTGTCTGCTTCTCACAACTACTTATTATTGTTACGTTTCGGTGTGTCTTTCTCCTCCCTCCCATGGTGAATGTATGTGCACTCCTTCACTGCCATTAGATCCACCGTTTTTTGCCGCAAATATGGTTGTTTTTAATCGCAGTTATAGTCTCTCTCACCTCACTTCTCTTCATGTTATTTTATCCACTCACTATTTATCCTCATGCCGCATCACTACCAACTCCCGTATGTATACATTATTACTTTTATCATTAATTAATAAATCTGTAGATCAAGTAACTTTCTTTGTTCTTTTTATGATATTTGGTTATGTTATTATTGTCGTGATTACATTTTTTTGTTATGTTACCTTTAGTTGCTGCTGCTATTGAATCAGTAAAAATTTTCTAAAACCGTATGCGTTTGGGAATGAAATGGTTATCCTACACTATCTAACCTTTTTTCATTATGATTCCAGATTCCATGATCCAATTGCACAGGAACTGTGGTCACATGGAACAATCGATAAATTCGAAGTCGTTCAGCCACTCAAAGGTAAGCAGATGCATTAGTTTTTATGTTGTTCGGCAATGTTTTGTCGCTGGGTTTTCTAAATTATAACGTGTCTTTCTGTTTTGAATGGTGTTGTAGCTGTGTACCCAGCGGTAAGTGAGGCCAACGCTACCCGCAAGTGGTGGGTGTAAAGGTGTTGGTCAAGTACATTCTGTAGGCTCAGCAATATAAGGTCTTTCAAGTGCTGCAGAAAAGGTTGAATTTAACTGTTGCATATATTGGTAACTGGATTCATTAGCTAAATGTGACCGGCAAAAAGTGGATAATGTATTCTGACGCACTTCAAAAATTGGATAATATATCGTATACACTAATAGACCATCAAATGCGGTGTCATTTTAATGCGTCATATGACATCATGATGACATCATAATTAACGCTAATACTTTACATGAAAAAATAGACCTGCACAACTACATTTGTTCATTGCTGTCTGCACTTTCCCTTTTTACTCATGTTTCTTTTATTTTATTTAATACATACACATGATAACCATGAATGTACATGTATCGAGGGGAGAAAGAATACTATGAAAAACAATTTGCATTCTGTTGAAATTTAATTCAAACTACTAAATTGCTTTTATGTGCAATACAAAGCATAACTATCAACAGTAGGCATAAGATGAAAAGCATGTGTGTGTATCTTTTGTTTATACCTGTTATATTTTCAAGATTATATTGTGAATCACGATGAAAAAACTTTTTATTGCAGCCTTGCAGTTACTATTAGAGCATGTGTGTAGATGTTTTACAGTTCTGAATATGGCTGCAATTGATAAACTTATAAGCTAATGGAAGTCGCTTTTTAAATTTCGAGTACCGGTAAGCCAACAACTAAGCTAATCTAGCAGACCCTTACCGTGTCTCTAAATTAGAATATAGATCACAATTGTTTTGTTTTTTGTTCTGTTCAGGTTAATCAAAATATGAATGCAAGCTGAAACATGTTTTTGAAGAGATCATGTGACGCGTACTTGATTTGTTGTTGGTGGTGGTGGTGGTTCAGCCACCTACAACAAAAGCATAACACTTTCACATCCTTATAAAAAATCTAAGCCCAGGTTACTTTCTTGCTACAAAATTTATCAACTTAGACTTGTTGTGTATTTGATGCCTTTTAACCTGCCTTATAAAAAATCTAAGCCCAGGTTACTTTCTTGAACAGGGTCAGGTGAAGATGTCTCTGTAATCCTGTGAGGTTGTTGAATATGGGTAGCAAACATACAGGTATTTTCATTTGACTTGTCACTTATTAATGGTAATTATAACATATGTTTATATAAAAAAAAGGAATACATGAAAATGTAAGAAACTACTGAAATTACCTTTATGTGTTTTATCACCGTCAACACTATTTTTGCATATTCTTGGTTTTGTATGCTTTTGTTGATCGTATGTAGCATTGCTACTTTGGTGAGTCGAATTGCGTATCAAACTCGGGTGCATGTTGTTGTCTTGTATTGGCGCCAATGCATTTGTTGTGTCTGCATCAAGTATTAAGACATTTAGTAATAGTATAATCTACGTGCGTAACACTAAAGTGTTCAATGAAATTACCTTTAGGTTCCTTTTGATTATAAGGAGCAGCTCCATGTAATGCTGAACTTTTACATTTTCTTCCCGCATTTTCTAAGTCACAGCTGTAATGATTCGTTGGTGATATCAGATAGTGGCAAAATTGTTGGTGTCCGCATACTTTGGATGAACTTGATTCCTTTTCATCTATTTGTAAAGCAGAGTTATTCTCATTGGAAGATTCTATATGAATTGTATTTGTTCTCATACATCCATTTACCGTATCTGCATAAAATATTAACATGTTTAGTCATAATATAATTCACATATATAACAATAAAGTATTTGATAACATTACCTTGAAATTCCCTTTGATTATTAGTAACTGGTTGAAGCAACGTGCCAGTTTTACGTTTTTTCCCCCAGTTTTCAGGTTACAATATAATCATTCACTGGTGATATCAGATCCCGGTAAAATTGTTGGTGTTCTGTATAAGGTGATAACATATTTAGTGATAGTATAATTCATATATATAACAATAAAGTGTTCAATGAAATCACTTTTAAATTTCTTATCATTCTAAACAATAATCCATATATAACAATAAAGTGTTTAATAACATTACCTTTAAGTCCCCTTTGACTGTCAGCAATTGGTGCAAGCAACGCAGAAGCCTTACGTTTTTTTTCCTCATTTTTCAGGTTATAAATATATTCATTCATTGGTGATATCGGATCCCAGTAAAATTGTTGGTGTTCACATGATTTCATCTGAACTGAGCTTGTTCCAGTCGAAACATGTTTTGGAATAGTGTTAACTGAAGAATTTGATGATGTAAATGCATCTGCTACATCTCATATATCTGCATAAGGTAATAACATATTCAGTGATACTATGATTCATTTACATAACAATAAAGTGTTCAATGAAATTACCTTTAAATTTCTTCTGATTCTGAACGACGGTCCTAGGCAATGCAGAACCTTTACGTTTTTTTTCTCCATTTTTCAGATTACAGTTGTAATCATTGACTGTTGATATCAGATGGTGATCTAATTGTTGGTGGTCACATACTGTGGATGAACGTCGTTCTTGTTCATCTACTTGCAAAGCAGCATTGCTCTCATTTGAAGATTCCACATGAAGTGTATTTAACCCAGTCGACTCATGTTTTTGGATATTCTTAAATGAAGGATTTGAGTGTGTATTAGTATCCTTTGGTAACCCATTGTAAGGTATTTTCCTTCCATCAATTATTTGGCTATTTTCATTTATAGTAAATGGTTCTTTTCCTAACCTATTGCTACTACTACCATAGCACATATAATTGTTGGAAAAGTCATTTAAACCATTTCTTAACAACCTTCTAGGCATGGTGACAATTGTGTGTATAACTTTATATGAAACAGACCATATACATAAAGCATGCAATCTATATGACAACATAAGGAAAAAATGCATATGCATAACAAAGTACATGTCCCAAGTTTTTTTGGATGTAAGCATTATGCAAAAGGTTAGTAAACTCATACTGATGCTAATGTCATAGGAAATTACATTTACAAACTGACCTTCTAAGCAGATTTTTGTTTTCTGCAGGTTTATACTTTGAGAAGACAATCTTGGATCAGATACAATGGCTGCATAAAATAAAATTTTTAGCTAACAAAAAAGCAAGATAAAGTCATATGGACTTTTATATACATAAGAAGAATCTATACAGCCGAAGTTCTTATACCTGTGTTAAACAGATTTTTTTTTTCTTCTTCTTCTTGGTTAAGTATAGTAGAAGTTTCTGGGGTTTAGGGAGTTAGATGGATTATATATGTGTTTAAGTACTTTTATGTGACATGTGTAAGCATCAGACAAAATTTGGAGCACAAATATTTGTGCAAATGTTGTTACTGTAGCGTACAATCTTTATAAGCAGTTGCCACTGTTTGAACAACTGTTTTGTACAGCATTGTAAAGCAGCAAAATCACTGTAACGTACAATTTTTTGAAGCAAAGGTTACTGTTTGAACAACTGTTTTGCACAACCATTTCAAGCACACCCAATCCCCATGTTTAATATATATAGTAATATATAATATTTTGATAAGAATATGACATAAAAAGTATAGAGTTAAATATAACAAAGATGAATCTATAGCGGATGGATACGTAACATTTTGTCATCTACTAATATGTACACATTTTTTTCTTAGTTTGATTGCAGCATTGTTGGCCATATTGTCGTCAATGCGCGTGTGTGTAGGTATATCTTCTTCGTCACTAGATCATAGAAGGGTAATCCCATGCAGTGTTGCTAAACAATGCCGACAGCACCTTGGAAAAGTAACATTAAAATTGGTTGCTCCCGGGCACACTTGTGAGATGGTGAGAGTTAAGGTAGGTTAGCGTGTTGCATGTGAAGATATATAGTGGTCATGTCGACTCAAGACTTTTCAGTTGTACTAGATGTGTCCTAAGACTGTTTTCCTTTGCCTGCAGACAACCAATTAACATCAAGAAAGAAAAAAAATCACATTATGATTTTAAGATTTGTAGTCCGTGTTTTTGGTCGTAAAAGATATGATTGAGATTTGTGTGTTTGACGAAAAAATGAAGCAACTTTGGAGACAGTAAAGTTAACTTGCGTTTGATTAACTCCATCGTAGTTATGGTTGTATATATAGGTGGCAAAATAGGTGAGCTTGTTAACTGGTTCGGTTCATTATGCATTTTTAGTGCGGGTTAACCTAAAAAACTTTTTTGTCCAAATTTGGTATATTTCAATAAAGATGAGCATGTCACTATGCTTACAACAGTTGTTATATAATGGCGTGATATAGGAGCTTCAATGCCATACACACTTTGGGCAACATTCAACCCGTTTAACCCTTTCGACCCATTTCCCTTCTATATATAAGATCTTTGGGTATCACCCCTAGAAATGACACAGTCATTAGCATACTGAGAAGATGTTTGACAGAATCAAAATGTGCAACCAATGGTAATGATAGTACTGTACCTGTAAAGACGCTGCGGAAACCATAAGAACTTCACATTCATCAAGAAGAGCTCTTTCCTGTGCCGTTACAGTAGCAAGTTCAGATACGAGGCTATTCGATTCCTCCAACTGTATAAAGATACATAGAATTAGTAACCATAACTACCAAAAGCTACCAACAACTTAAGATATAAACATCGCCAGTCTTACGTCTGATAAAGTAGTTGTATGGAGGATCCCATTGTATGCATTACTTGGATAGCTGAGCAAAGAGATGACTTCAGAGTTTGTACATCTGCCTGAAATTTGTAAATTCTACTATCAGATGATGAAATGTAAATATGGCAATTTCGGCCTCATACTTTAACGGCTTAACAGGTCAAATGTAAAATAAATACAGAAAAAGCAAAAAAAATCAGTTTAATTGGGTTAAACTGGTCGAAAATGGGTCAAATTGTGATTTTAATGCATCAAAAATTTACATGTTTGACACACTTATGATGTATTGAAGATTCTAAAAATTTTGAACAAAAGCGCTTTGGGTCAACCTGGTACCAAAAAGCTACATGTTTTGACCCGGATCCGTTTTAAACCATTACCCAACCTGCCCTGTCCGCCCATTTTGCCACAACTAAAGAAATCAAACTAAACATATTTTGGAAAAATGACATACCAATGCCCCTTCGGTTATAGGAAGTCGGAGAGTGCTTGACTCTAGATCTTTAATAGCACCAGACAAAGAAAGATTGTGCTCTTTTTCTATTGAAGGCCATAAGTTGAGGTAATCCATCTGAACCAAACAAATACAAGTAACAATAAATATAACATCAACACAAAAATTTTAATTAGTAAATATAGATGGTTCAGGGAAATTAATTACTTGTTCGTTTAAAACTGAGTAAAGCTTTAGCCTCAGTCTCAACTGATCGAGCTCAGTCCTCTTTGCAGCTACTGACTCCTGGATTTCCAAGGTACTTCTCCACACATTATATAAAGATTTCTGTATCATGATATATACTATGTTTATCAGTCTTACAGAATTTAACTACCGAGGTTTGTTTCTGAGTGTTTGGATTATTATATGTTTGTACATATAATAATCCAAACACTCAGAAACAAACCTCGGCAGTTAAATTCTGAGACTTCAAGGCAGCTTCTGCACCGGCATTAACAAACCGCCACTGAATTTTCCTGTTGTAAAGTAACCGTAAATAGTGAGCATCTTCAATTTGATCAGCAACTTTTTTCCCTTTTTTAATGTCAGCAACAAATGTAAGAACTGAAACCTTGTTTGAGTCACAAGGTTGCCTCAAAGGACTAGCTGGCCTTACACGAGAAGAACTCGCTCCTCTAAAAGGAGCTGGACTTACGGGCCGTTTTGAACCCGAAGCAGATAGCTTATTGGGTGAAGGAGGTCGGGCGACAGCAGCAGGCATAGATTGAGAACTTGACGATAAACATGAAGGAACAAAGTTATTTAATTTTAACCTCACGGGATCACTTGCACATTTTTCTAATACATTTCTATTTGGTGGAATAAAAGTTTTCGAAGGCTTATGATCAGGAACATCGATTTTTTTATTCAAAATATTGGAAACTGTTGTACTAGGCCACCGATGCTGATCTACTAGACGAGATTGTAATCCCTCCAAAGGTTTTGAATTTTCTGACTGAACGATTGCGTTTTTTCCTTTAAGTGGACTCCTTTTTCTCTCAGGAGTAGCCTTCCTAGATGCATTTGATGACAACTTTGATGTACGATCAGCAAGAGCTTGAGGTGGTGGCTTCTCTTTCTTACCACTTGACAACGAAAACAAATCAGACTGGAAAGCAACATTTAAACTACGCGTTCGTGAAGGCCATAAGGAATCCGCCTTTCTGACCACTGGTTCCATATTGACATATGTATCACGAACTGGGGTAGAGGGGCGTGATGGTAATTGTGGCGTCGTGGGCCGCTTTTTTTCTGTTGAAGCTGTTCTTGTTGTAACTGTTTTTGGTGTGCTTGGGGATGGATAACGCCTTGGTGTCGTTGGTGATTTGTACCTAGAACTGACTTCTTTGGTACGAGCCTGAAAATTTGTACCATCGTTCTTCTCTGTTCTTATACTTGATTCACACGCAACTCTATTTGAATTTCGCCACATTGATAGCATATATCATATGATCAACAAAATTTCCTATATTTTTAAACCGCCTTGTACTCACAGCAATCTCACTGTAACAAATAAATAAACATGTATTATAACCAAAAAAAGTATAAAGGTGATCAAAAGCATAAATCTTTACAGAATTACAGCCTTACAGGCACAACCAGATCTAAAAATAAGTATTCCCTCGAAACTTGCAACAAACTAATGTGATCAAGCATCTTTATAATACAATATCGCCCCGAATCCTAACACATACACCAAAATTTTTAAAGCGCAAAGAACATCATTTAAAGAGGACTAAATGCACTTTACAGACAACATTTACACCTCATAACACGAAAAAAAAACTTATTTCATATGAAATGTACTACCTATATGTTCTTTATTGAAATATGAAACTTGTAAAAACTAAAATGCGAACTTGAAGTCTTATCACTCAAATCGATCACCAAAAGTTATCTCTATATCCTCCCCCAAAAGGAGAACGATATTGTTGCATTGATCTGTTATAGGGAGAAAATTGTGGTGGCGGTGGTGGTAGTGGCAGTGGAGGATACATCGGCCTATTTGGGTGATAAAATGGTGGTCGTTGGTGATAAAAGAGTGGTGATGGCAGTGGTGGCATCATTGGTGGTAGTGCAATCTCGATAGATGATGGTTTGACTACCGGTTTCTTATGGTGATCTTTGCAATGTATATCCCGACATACACTTTTATCAACTCCACCCTTTGGAGCCGGTTCACATTTGTGATCAGCAATAAATTTTTGCTGCTTAGTTAAGCTTTTCTTTTCTTTTTTACATGACGTGCACAATAATTTCGGTTTCTCGTTAACATCTTCATTACATGACGTGCACAATTTCGGTTTCTCATTAACATCTTCATTACATGACTTGCACAACATGGGCTGTTCTTCATTTTTCCGCTGGTCTTCAGCTTTGGGTTCATCTGCACTTTTCTTCTTGGAACATGCTCCACAATACTTGGTTCCACAACTCTGCAAATTAATAACACATTTAACCATAAGATATCAGAACACAATATTAGTATGTATATGTTCGTTTCTTTTATATCACATTTGATATTCAGTAGTACTCATTGGATATTTTGTAAAAGGGAAGTGTTTAAAGTATCAAGATCAAAGGCGAAAAGAAAATAAGAAATATTTTTTAGATGAATAAAAAGGTATTTTCTTCTAGGGCCGAGCATCGGTCCCGGACCGGACCGACCAAGACCGAGACCGAATTAGCCCAAAATCCGAGACCGAATGTGGTCGGTCCGGTCCGGTCTCGGTCGGTCCGTCAGTCGGTCTGGTCCAACAAGGCAAAATAGTCGGTTTGTGGTCCGGACCGACCAAGACCGAGACCGAATTAGCTCAAAAGCCGAGACCGAAGACCGGACCGAATGTGGTTGGTCCGGTCCGGTCCGGTCTCGGTCGGTCCGTCCGATCCGTTCGGGTGGTTTGCTCAGCCCTACTTTCTTCCATATTACATATATATATTTAGAATTTTTTTTTTTTTCTCTACAACTAAATTATTTACACATCCAAAACTTCTACAATCTCACATAGTCCACATATGTTCGAATCAATACTTTGACACAATAAAGACTTAAGCTACAACTTGTTGGTTTATATGTCCCTCTTGTACCACTAAACAAAAATATTTTGATCATCTAAAAGTGGCTAATCTCTTTTGGTATAGTGAACACAAAGTAAATAATACTAATTGCTACATTGGGTTTTGAAAATACAAACTAGTTGAGATACAATTTTTTTTTCGCCATAAGAGCATTGGTTTAATTCTTTTTGAAATACTGCCACAACTCACAAGAGTATTTGAGCAAATGTTAGTATACTATAACACAAAGCTAAGAGGCTTAAATAGTTACACTCTCGCACAAAAAATAATTGTGATGAAGAGAATAATAAATTCGTAATGACACGCGAATATTAAATAACCGATTGAGACATTTGTGACATAGTATGAGGTAGGTCGTTCAGATATGTGATAAAAAAAAGGGATAATATCAAAATTACCCCAGTTGCCCAAGGCTTGGGATTTTCTGGACGGAATCTTTTGTTTTTGTTTTTCTAGACAACTTGAATTAGCCACTCATGTGTCGCCACTTGTCCGACATGAAATTCACCAGTTGCCCAAAAAGTACACCAGTTGCCCTACCTTGTAATCCGTAAAGTCACACTTGTCACTTGCATATTTTATTTGTCCAAAAAGTACTGGTTGCCCTGATCTAGAAAAGCAAAAGCAAAAGATTCCGTCCAGAAAAGCCAGCCTTGGGCAATTGGGGTAATTTTGATATTATCCCTTAAAAAATTGCCATTAAAAAATATAGTACGAAAAAACCATTTAAGCTTCGATCTTACATTTGAACGATTAAATTAAACTGCTAAGTTTAGTTCAAGATACATTAAAAGGTCAGATAATCTCCATTAAAAAGTTTTGTTACTAATCCTATACCATTAATATATACTTATAGAGAAAATCACACTTCAAAACTTGAAAACAGTATCCATATATAGGAGTTATATACGTAATATAAACTATGAATATATGGTTGCTGGATATCAAGTTAATGGCTCAACAAGTTTGATTAATCCTTTGACAAGAGCAATTTAACATATGATACTAAGTGACTACATTCCAGAAAAACAAACTCATTAAGTATGCCTTGTGCTCTTTATACAAAAAGTAGCCACTAAGAACATTATTGCTCTACAGTAAAAATACTCGGTTGCATGGCACCAAACTTTACGAAACCAGTTCTTTACACACATAAAGAGCAACAAGGTTACGTAAATGATAAATCAGCACACGAATTTTCAGTGTGTGATATGTGGGAGACAATTACATACGCATATAGGAACACACACCAAAACTTACACATGATAATCCATATCTCATTCACCGAAACAATGCACAATATTCTAAACGAAGCAAACCAATTTACAATATAACCTATATGAATACAAATAATCAATAGGATTCGTAACCCTAAGCCAGCAAAACAACTCAAAAGGCATAACAAATAACGTCTCGTTTAGGACAAACAATTAAATAATCTGCAACTAATTCTATATCAAATTTACAAATTATAATACTGTAAAAATAAAAGCAAACCAATATTTGCTCATCTAACAAACATGTCTATGTTACAGTTAAAACAATTATACAAAAAACAAGATTAACATCAAAAATATATAAGAAAATGGTACAAAAAAAATACTTAGTGAATTACCGGTTCAGCTCCAGACATTGTTTCTTGTCTTGGAAGAATGATTTGTGTAAAAAATTTATGACCATTTGCATTGTTTATATAGGGCCTAAACGTTATCTTCAAGCCCAATATGATGCATTTAATTTGTTATCTTTTTTATTATGGGTTTGATTTGTTTCATTTTTAGAAGCTATATGCAAATCCAAAATATCATTTCCAAATGAGTATCAAATTTTTATTCGGTGTATAATGTAATGTCAGGTAATATTGTTCTAATTCATTATAAGATCACTTTATTTATGTAACACTCCGTATTATGAAAATAGCACGTTAAAAATGAGCTTGTGGATGAGCCCAACTCGTCTCAAAGCTTACGGTTTTTAAAACGTTAACGGGCCTTTAACTAGCTCGTTAAAAGCCCATTTAGTGAAAAATAAGCTCTTTTTGCAAATAAGTTGTTGGAACAAGTTTTAATAAGCTCCAATAAGCTCCAAAAAAATTCGGATACTTTTTCCCCATAATTTTTGCACATTTGGACTAAAAATGCAAGCTAGTTTCACCCTAAAGGATTAAAACTGCTAACCGTTTAAAACTTGGATTGAAACTGCCAAAACAGAAAGTTTAGGGTAGAAATTGATATTATTTAATATTCCAAGCTCAGAATGCTATTTTGGACATGTGGTGGACTGTAAATGCAATTATTATATAATTAAGGACTAACGGTGCAACGCTAACGCCGTTAGGGTGTAAAGTGTAAAAACAGAAATATTGCAAGGACCAACAGAACCTGATTCATAATTTCATTTCCATATTTCACTTTCCGATTTCCCCGTCACGTCACGTGCATTTTTGTATATTTCGTTTACTTAATATTTAACGTTCGTTATAGTTATATATAAAGAGTTTTTTTAAACGATTTAACTTCCCGTTTCGTTTCACCACTTTCGAGGAAACGATATTATTGGTTTTAAATACATAAAAACAAGATAATATTATGAATAATATTATTTTTAAACTTTAGGCATTTAAAGCATATCACACTCACATCACCGATCAAATCGTTATACGATTTCTCATTTTCACACTCGTTAGTCGTAATAAGTCAAATACTCAGACTTCCCTTATATTCAGGTCTCGTGTTGAAGACATTTCCGTGATCGTTTCCATAATCTTACTTGATTTCATAATTCCACCTTGTCAGATACGCTCAAGGTGAGTCGTAGCCCCACTTTTAATGTTTACAAGTTTTATACTTTTGGGGGAGATACATGCTCAACTGTTTTTCGTTTACTTTCATACTTTGAAAACTCACATGATTTACTCAGAATTATAACTCATACTTACATGCTTTGATTTACACTTTGGAAGAGATGTATGCACGTTTTACTTGCAATTTGCTTGATTAGCTTAAGCCCTGAACTCAGATAATAGTATTTTCAAACTGCTTATCATAACATGATACTTGTTTTCATTTTACACATTCGTGTAACATCATGAATGTACATCCCACTGTTATTAGTACAGGGAAGATTTCTTGACCCGCTGTTATAAGTTTAGGGAAGATTTCTTGACCCACTGTTATTAGTACAGGGGAGATTACTTGACCCACTATTATAAGATCAGGAAATATTATATGACCCATTATTTCATTTCGAGCGTATAACAACGTAGCTCATTTTCATTTAAAACTTGAAACTTATGATCAACTGAGTTCATATATGGTTTACTTGTGGTTTTAACCAACGCCACTCATCACTTGTTTCATCACTGTTAGCATTTATTACAGTTATCACCTCACTCTTGAGATCATTGAAATTAACTGTTTATCAATACTTGTATTTATTTCAAATACCACCGTTCACCACTTGAATTTATTGAAATAAATTGATTTCTATTAAACTCTATGAACTCACCAACCTTTGTGTTGACATTTTTAAGCATGTTTATCTCAGGTAATTAACGGAGCAGGACAAGACACGGAGAGGGCATTTTAACTCTGATAAATTACATGGTGTAAAAATCAAATATGTCATTCTTTCAAATTATTACACCCTTTTCATGGGATTTTATCACACTGATGTTTCACTTTTGAATAAAAGTGATGAAGCGAAAAGTGTACCGTTTTTAGGGGGTCATTTAAGCCCTAAATCGTATTTATTTGATCAAATATTGCCCTAAATCATTCCTTTTGTCATTTTAGGTACTTTGGAGGAGAAAATTGGAAAAGGAAGCATTTTGGACGTTTTTGGAGCATAAAAGTGAAGAAAACGACAAAGTCTCAAAATCTGCTGGAATAGTACCTTTGACAGCGTCAAGCCCAAGCCTGACAGCGTCAAGACCAAGCCTGACAGCGTCAAGACCAAGCCTGACAGCGTCAACCCTTGATAGGCCAGAACGTATTTTTGGAGTTTAAAGGGAGACGGCGTCAAGAAGGCCGTCAAGCCTTGCCGACAGAAATATTGCCTATAAATACAACATCATAACTTCACTTTTTGTAAGCCCCAAACCCTAAGTCCGATTCTAGGGTTAGGGTAGGTGTTTTTCCAGCAACTTAGAGGGTCCTAATCATGCCATAAACATCTTGTAATGGTTTGTTTATCGATTCAATCTTATGTTATGTCTTCAATTATGATTATTGTTGATTGCTCTTCATTAATTATGCTTGGCTAAATCACCTTGTGTCTACTTATGATTGTATGAAACTTGTATATAATCAATTAGATCTTATTGTGTTCTTGTTGATGCTTGTGTCTATCATCATCAATTAAGGTGTGACAAATACAATAGATCTAATTGGTTTAGCTTATAATTCTTGTTTCCTATTGTCTCTTGTTTGATTGGGTGATATCGATGTTAGGCTTAAGAAAACTGGCTAACCTCCTATACGGTAACTTGCTTGAACGTCTTAAGAAACATGAACCAAGGTGTACTACGGTTATATGGTTGTATTTAATGCATGAGCGAATTCTAGTGATCCCATGTTAGGAGCTTCTTAGCCGGCTCGACATAGGAGTGAAGTAGGAGCTTATAGAGTTGGGGAAGATCGTACACACCCCCATGAATGGTATTAAGGAATACACCCCGTCAATTAAAACAAGGTGTGACAATTCAATAGGTAGAATTGGATAGCTAGCAAGGAGTAATATATCATAGGTAGACATGCTTCACTTCCCTTGTAGAACCCTAGTTTACTTTCCTTCACATTAGTTTAAGTAGTAGTTTTTGGGTTGGTTGATTAGCAACTAATTCCGCCTCTCCTTCCAAAACCCGAGATTTTTACTTGCTTTCCATAAAATATAAAAATACAAAAAGAATCATCCCTCACCTCTAGACCTAGTAGATAAATTTCAATCCTAACGAACACTATTCTTTGAGTTGAATGATCAATCCCCCGGTACTTGCCACTACACTATACTACATCGGTCAGGTACACTGCCTGGTGGGGATTGCAAGCCTCTTAAGATCCCTTGAGAGGTAAAACCTGTTGTAAGGTTGCAAAACCACGCATCAAGTTTTTGGCGCCGCAGCCCGGGGAGTAGTTATTGCTTAGGTTGAAATTTATTTTTATTAGGTCTACTCACAAGATTCCTATCAAGTGAGATTTTTCTTTCTATTTTTGTAGCTTTCTCGTAGTCTATCTTTTCTTTGTGATTTTGTTTGTAATTTGCTTCAAATGGACTTTTCACTTAGACTTCTAAGATTACAAGATATGGTTGAGTGGCTAGAACACTAAGAAGTTCAAAATACCTCATTTAGAGACACTTATGAATCATATGAGCCTTCACCTAGGATAGATTCTTATGAACAACCTCCATGTTTAGGATCTTGTTTTAGTGAGGCTAATAGGAAAAGCGACCTAGTTTGCCAAGGAATTGTGGATAGAGCCGTATCAATAAACCATAAGTTGGATGAAGCACTAGGTTTGTTATTATCACTACCTAAGAAAACAATTGATGAGGATATAGGTGATCTTGACACGTGGAATGATGAGTTAAACAACATAAGCCCACAAAATACTCAACCATCATTTGAGGCACCCACACCGCCCGTGACTTACCCGGAAGAAGTAGAAGAGACTTTAGGAATCCCGATGGAGGTAGAACCCTTGGACCAAGCACAACTAGAGGATATAGGTTTGAACACTTTTAGTGATGACCTTACTCTTAGTTCTAGGGAATTTCCTAGTGTTGATGAGCCGGAACCTCAACCTTTACACAACTTTTCATCCTTAGATTTACATCTAGGAGACAAAAGAGGAACCGACCCACCCATAAACCAATATTATCCGGGTAGTTTTAGGATGAAGGAAGCCATTCACTCACCCCCTTCACCTCACGTGGCATATTTCCACCCTAAGGGTGTGTATCGCTACTTTCACCCTCACTTAATCCTAAGTGTAGGGAAAACCTCCCCTATTTCCGTTAAATAAGGGTAGAGTCAGGCTCGTGACTCGAACAAAAACAAGCGCTTCTTGGGAGGCAACCCAAGCTTTATTTGTTTGTTTGTTTGTTTGTTTGTTTGATTTTATTTGTTTCCGTATGCAAGTTTAATTGTTATTGTTTGTGCTCATGTTTCAAAGTAAATTGTGAAAATGCTTTATTTTGTTTTTAACTTCGTCTTAACTACATATAAAGGTATTTTGCAAAAGATAAGTGTAAGGGAATCCAAATTTGTTTACAAGAACAAGATTGAACATGAATCACAACAATATTAAATGAGCATGCATACTAGTAATTGTTAGAGTCAAATGCTTGTATCGAGTCATAATGAATATTTTGCAGGATTTCTAGGAAGTGAGGCATAAGTTTTTCCAGAAATTTTCCGGAAACTAACCATAAAATTTCTGCAGGTCACTTCTGACGGCGTCAAGTGTAAAATTCTGGAAATTTTGCAAGTTTTGTTTTTCTACCGGAGTCATAAAGTTTTTGTTAAATCTTTAGTTTTATAAACTCCAGGAAATCTGCAAATATTCATTCTACAAGCATTATATCCTTAATCGTTTTGTTTTTATTTCTAAGTCTGGAATTACATCTAGTTGTGAGTTTTCTTTGTTCAGGTTGATGCTTTGGGTTTTTTGTGTTTGTTTTCTCAGGTTTAACAGGTTATATTGGACAAGAAGATGATTTATATTTCGGAAGGGAAGCTTTCAACGTTCATTTTCTTGGAGGAGGATTTAACCATGTTACCGGATTATCCACATCGAACGAATCAGGGGAGTATTTGTTTTCATTCTTTTACCTTATTTACTTTTACATCCTTTGAATGAACATTGGGGACAATGTTCAGCTTAAGTGTAAGGGGAGGGTAAATGATGATACCTTAGAGAATACAATTGCACTTGATTTTTGTTTGTTTGATGGTAGATGTGTAATAAAACTAAGATAAATACCTGTTAAGGCAATTTTAGTGCCAAATTTAAATTTTTTTACAACATATAGGAGTGAAACTTTGGTCTTAATGAGCGTCTCACGGATAGGAGTTATATGACTAGCACAAAACCGTACCACTAAAAAATTTTCCACCCCCAAATATGTGAGGTTCGCCCCTAGAATTGGTAGGAAAAGCATTTATGCTATGATGTGTGTACCGGTAGCACTTAGATTCTAGAACTTGCGTTAGGACCATTCCGAGGCCACAAGTGAGAATACATTCGTGTAGTTAGATTTACTACATGATAAGAGGCATTAGGATTAACCCATTGTTTTACACCTGTGTTTTTGTTATAATTACATTGGCTACATTGGTCAAGTAATTCTCCCACACCCTTTGCGTTGTACTCATTTTTAGTACACGATACCCCTAGTACACCCCTCAGAGCCTATCTTTTCGTTTCTAACTTTAAGCATTTTACTTAAAGTAAGAATTTGTTTACACCCCACTTAAATGTACACCCAAATCGCCTTAGCCTACCTTGTATGCACTCATTTTTAGTGCATTATTGTGACAACATTTGTTTAAACCCCAAGTTAATTATCTAATTGATTACATGGTTTTTAAGTCGAGTCATATCCTTGTACATATTGTTTTGGGACGATTGGGACTCATGGGTAAAGTACTAGTGTAATGGAGTAATGGGGAAGAACAACATTATTACCCCTATATGTGCTAAATATTTTAAAAAGTACTCCAAGTGTTTCGATTTTCTTAATTCGAGTCATTAGAATAGTAATTGTAAAGTTATGTAAAAGTTCAAGTGTAAGGGGGATACAACCCCCCTGCGATGTATTATTTTGGATGGTAGGGCAAGAGTGTATGCAAAAAAAAAAATAAAAAATAAAAATAAAAAAAAATTAGAAAAAAACATACGGACTACCATCCCGTTTCATTTTATGTTTATTTTATCTTTTTGTTATTTCTTTCATTAGCTTAAGTCGAGTCTAGTCTTGGCTTAGCAACGCCATATTGTACATGTAATTAATCAAGATCTTTAACTCGCCACCAGTAAAATATCCTTTATCCAACAAAACCGTGTTTATCATATCCCTACACCTAACGTTATAACCCGTTTAAAAGCCCTCTTTGATAGTTTATCTTAGGTGCTTACGCCTAGTGGAGGAGGTTTTTGATCCTTTCCCAAGCCTATGGTAATCTATTTGCTATGACAGGTAGTGAGAGATATTATTCATTTTCATTTATGAGATATACGTTTATGACACCTGAGAGATGTGAGTATCTAAACACTACTTGTGAGGTGCTAGTCTATAATCTCCGTGCTTATTATGATTAAAGTGGAACGACTATTTGTTGTAATTACTTTTATATTAGCATTAAATGACCCCTAACTTGTATTTTGATTAGAATAAAAGCGCATTTGCTTGAGGACAAGCAAATCTCAAGTGTAAGGGTATTTGATGAAGCGAAAAGTGTACCGCTTTTAGGGGGTCATTTAAGCCCTAAATCGTATTTATTTGATCAAATATTGCCCTAAATCGTTCCTTTTGTCATTTTAGGTACTTTGGAGGAGAAAATTGGAAAAGGAAGCATTTTGGACGTTTTTGGAGCATAAAAGTGAAGAAAACGACAAAGTCTCAAAATCTGCTGGAATAGTACCTTTGACAGCGTCAAGCCCAAGCCTGACAGCGTCAAGACCAAGCCTGACAGCGTCAAGCCTTGATAGGCCAGAACGTATTTTTGGAGTTTAAAGGGAGACGGCGTCAAGAAGGCCGTCAAGCCTTGCCGACAGAAATATTGCCTATAAATACAACATCATAACTTCACTTTTTGTAAGCCCCAAACCCTAAGTCCGATTCTAGGGTTAGGGTAGGTGTTTTTCCAGCAACTTAGAGGGTCCTAATCATGCCATAAACATCTTGTAATGGTTTGTTTATCGATTCAATCTTATGTTATGTCTTCAATTATGATTATTGTTGATTGCTCTTCATTAATTATGCTTGGCTAAATCACCTTGTGTCTACTTATGATTGTATGAAACTTGTATATAATCAATTAGATCTTATTGTGTTCTTGTTGATGCTTGTGTCTATCATCATCAATTAAGGTGTGACAAATACAATAGATCTAATTGGTTTAGCTTATAATTCTTGTTTCCTATTGTCTCTTGTTTGATTGGGTGATATCGATGTTAGGCTTAAGAAAACTGGCTAACCTCCTATACGGTAACTTGCTTGAACGTCTTAAGAAACATGAACCAAGGTGTACTACGGTTATATGGTTGTATTTAATGCATGAGCGAATTCTAGTGATCCCATGTTAGGAGCTTCTTAGCCGGCTCGACATAGGAGTGAAGTAGGAGCTTATAGAGTTGGGGAAGATCGTACACACCCCCACGAATGGTATTAAGGAATACAACCCGTCAATTAAAACAAGGTGTGACAATTCAATAGGTAGAATTGGATAGCTAGCAAGGAGTAATATATCATAGGTAGACATGCTTCACTTCCCTTGTAGAACCCTAGTTTACTTTCCTTCACATTAGTTTAAGTAGTAGTTTTTGGGTTGGTTGATTAGCAACTAATTCCGCCTCTCCTTCCAAAACCCGAGATTTTTACTTGCTTTCCATAAAATATAAAAATACAAAAAGAATCATCCCTCACCTCTAGACCTAGTATGTGAAAACGTAGAGGGGGGGGGGGTGAATACGTTTACCGTTTTAAAACTTAAAACTTGTTGTATCAAATTTCCACTTTGGCTAGTTCTAATATGAACACTGTCTGTTGTAGTTTATGTCTACCAAGTTGTCACACAAGTATTATCACATAATCACAACACAAGCAATCACATAATGCAAATATAAAAGTAAAGAGCTAAGTAAAAGAAAGCGCAAACCGAACACGATGATTTATAGTGGTTCGGTCACGGAGCTCCTCTCCGCCCTACTCCACTCCCCGAGTACCCAACTCGAGAGTTACTTCACTAGATCAACAAGCTCCCTTTCTTAGGCGGAGAAAACCTTTACACGTCGCTTACTTCCTTTTCTGGTACTAAGCTAAACACCGAGTTCTTTACAAGGGTACAACCACTTCCATCGTCGCTTATACAATTACCGACACTAAGCTAGATGTCGAGTTCTTTACCAAGGGTACAACCACTCCCTACACTCTTTGTGCTTTGAGGACTAAAGCACTAACCACACTCTACTGATCTAAATGATACAATGATGGTTACAACAATGATCCATGACATAAGTGTATCATGGATATGAATGCCTACACTATATGAACTTCCATTGATCGGAAGCCTTCAATGTATGAAGATCACAAGCTCCCTAAACTTGTTGTGATGGATCTTCATGTATGCAACTAAGATCTTCTTGGTGGATCATGAAGTATGCTATGGATGATGTCTCATGATCTTGAGCTTGCTTCACAGGATCATTAACAATGTATGCTTACAACATAATGAAAGTTAGTAACATTATGATCATTATGTAATGGGTGATTAATGTATGAATCTACATGGTTTGCTACTGATCTAAGTGTGTGTAATGAGTGAGGGGATGTATGTTCTAGTTGGATGATCAATGTGTAAAACCATGGCTACTATTTATAGTAAAACTATGTGTAAAACCATGTACAAAACCATGTGCAAAACCATGTGTAAAACCATGTGTAAAACTAAAACCATGTGTACAACTAAAACCATGTGTAAGACTAAAACCATGTGTACAACTAAAACCATGTGCAAATCTAGTAGCTTAAAGATCTATACAAAATATTATCAAATCTTACTAAATCTTCCAAAATCAAATCTTATAAAATCTACCAAATCTTTCCAAAATATATTTCATATCTTTATAAGATTTTCTAATTAGGTATGCCATGATGTCATGTGTTAATATTAAAATATGTAAATGTATATATGTATGTAACATGTATCCTAGTGATCATGTAAAATAAGGTTCTAAGTAGAATGATTATCCTTTTTAAAATACTTAATTACCTAACCGTATTTTAAACATTCTAAATGGTTTGTTAAGGGTTTGATCATAATGCTACATAACAAACATGTACGAACCTGTGTTGCATCATACGAGGACTTGAGAGGTGTTGAATGTATGTTGAGACAAGATATGATTACAAGTAACTTGTACATTTTACGCTATGTATCAAGTTACATGTTTGTCATCAATCAAAACAAACGAGATTGCTTGCACTAGCAATCTCCCCAACGAGACTGCTTGCACTAACAATCTCCCCCTTTTTGATGATGACAAAATATGTAAACGTGATAGAAAGTAAAATGCAAAAAGTTACTTGTGTCCATAATTACTTACTTTATTCTTGTGTCAGTTTCTCCGTTTACACCTTTCTCCCTTTTCTCCTTGTGTTCGTAATTACTCACTTTCTCCGTTTACACCTTTCTCCCCCTTTTGTCGAAGCAAAAAGGGTGTGTCCTTGGAGTTAACTTAATTTCTCCCCGAAATGGCGAGCTTACATCATCCCTAGTGAAGTTAAATAGACTACTCCAATCTCCTATGGTTGTTGCGTCTCCTAGGTTGTAAGCGGATCCATGGATCAAATTAAGACTCTTAACCTACATCAAGGTTAGTGGTGTGCAACATAAAAAGAATATATATGAAAAATGCATGATGAATGAAATGCAAATAGCCAACGATACACGTGAGTAATCTATGTTGGACTATGTAGACCTATCTCCTCCTTTTTGTCGAAACGAAAAGAAGATATGCGTAGCGGAATGTGGTAACCAATCCTTGGTGATTACTCCTCCTAGTTTAGAGTACCAAGTATGATAATGCAATGATAATGAGAACTTTAAGGCTCCCCCTTGGATAATACTCCCCCTAATTGGAGTGACAATGTTAAGATGTATGATCCTACAAAAAAAATAGTTAGAATATGATATCCTCCCCCTTGATCTATACTCCCCGTTGCTAGGGTACCAACGTATATGATCCAAGGATGAAGAATCCTACAAAATAAAGGTTAGTATAAAACAATATTTGTCCTTGGACAAGTATATGATATACACCAATGTGTGGATATGATGCATCCTAAAAACTACTTGACGAAAGCTCCCCCTTGCTCTAGCGCGTCAAGATGAACCTACAAAACAAAAGATCAATGCACTAGAAGCTATGTCTTAAGTCATATACGACCAATGTGTATAGACGATGCAATATGAGTGCTAGACTGATAATCCTCCTGGTTTGAGATTGTCAAGAAGCACCTATAAAAAAAGGAATAGTAATCGAAGCAAACTTTATCCTATGATGAGTAAGCTATATACGATCGAGCGTATATGATGATGAACCTACAATGAAATGGTTAGTGCAATATATTTTATCTCAAAGAAAAATATTATGCAACATATCAATAATCTAATCACAAGCAACATACCAATTGTGATTGTCTAATCAAATAAAAATATGATGTAGCAATATCATATGATAAAATCCTACAAAACAATGCCTATGAGGAGGATATGAAGTGAAGTTAAAAAGCTTAAAGTGAGTGGTGTTAATATGATGTTGGTTTACAAGTGAATGATAACTTAATGGATGACTAAAGGTTGATGTAAGTAGGTTTTTCGCTAATCCATGGGATTGATGATTAGTGAAAGAAGTGATGGATGGTGGTGATTATAATGAATGCAATGAATTCAGAAACTCTAATGTATAGCAAATGATATAAGAGTATTTGAAGACGGTTACGGTTATGATATTATCATCTACCAAAGATGAATCATGCCATAGTAAATGTTTGAATGAGAATGAGAGGAAGTGAAGACAATGATTGTCACACCCCAAAAATGGCGCAGCGGAATGGCATTCACGGGGTATGACCTCATAGTCAAGAACACAAGGTGTCACAATAGAGAAATACTAAATGTATAACATAAGACAGATAATAGTCGCAAACTCCCACAACCGGGATACGTACAATGATCCAAAATAAACATAAGTCTCAAAGTTAAACAACGTCACTAGGGAATAACAAATGCAACTCCACGAGATATAACCCGGGAGGGTCTTGTCTTAAGTCTTGCTAAGCCAGTCAAAACTCAACTTTCTAAGCAGCTTCAATAACACCTGAAAATGGTACTAGAAAACGTCAACATAAAGTTGGTGAGCTCGTAGGTTTAAAAGTTGACCCACGATGCTGTGAATAATAGCATAGGACAATAGTGAGCAAGATATACGAATATGAGCACATAGTAAAGACTACAAACTATTACAGACGGCAAACACGCATAATTGATCCACACATAGTTTGGGTGCCATATTCCCAAAATGCCAAAATGATACACTGGGTGCCATATTCCCAAAATGATATACTGGGTGCCTTTCCCCAAAGTTATACTGTCGATGCATCACTAATCGGTTGCACACGCCAAGCCAAGTCACACAATTGAATTCACACAGTACAAACCACACCATAAGAACCCACTTCCTAGTAACACCGTGTCCATCATTCAAAACATTAAGCTATGTAACAACTTGGATCTAACTTAATTTCACAACTCATCAAACAAGAACTGTCATGAAATTAAGTTAGGAGTTGTTACAGGACTTAATGTTTTTAGTGATAAACAACAAAATAAATCCACACAATGATAATCACCTAGATAGTGTCCGCACAATTTGATTCACACAAAAGGGCACATATTGCAATCAAACGCACATATTGTCCAAAATCATGAAAACAGTAGATCACAGCATGAAAACATTTAAAACATTGAGTACCATTTCCACCCCAAAGTAAAAACACGTTAAAAAGTGGGGCTACGAGAACTCACCTCAAGCAAGCAAAGCACAACAAGATCTACAGAAGTAAAGTACTCGGCAGCTCTCAAGTATCGGCACTCACGGACTCGGCACAACCTAATAATGTAAATTCGCCTTAACAAAATCTCCAAATGTAAAAGTTCCAAAAGTTAACTACCCCCGAGTAGATTCTATTTTAAATTCCAAAATCTCTTTCTCATATTAGTTACTAGCGTTTGGTATCGACGGGTGTGTAGTGGTGACACGACATGACTCAAGTGAACACACGCCAAGCAAAACGACCAAGACGTAAATGACTCAAAGTAAACTTCATATAGCAACACGACAACTTGAAGCAATACTCCAAAACAATCTCTACGACAACCTGAAAATTTAGTGATAAAACCTTAAGACTTAATATGTTACTTGAACGAATGGTCGGGTACTTATCCGCTTCGTCAACTTGACATTAATCCTATAATATCCTCAACACTACCCTAATAATACCTCTTGTCTTGTGTGCCCTCGAAACATTTAATAACTCATAAAAATAGACCTTTAGTTATGTTTTTAGTAAACTAGTGATTTATAAAAAAAAAAATTAGTTTTGTTTTTAAATAAACCAACAAGTAATAAACTTGTTATTATTTATTTGGAAAACGTTTACGTGATTACCGTTGTGGCACATATATACATTCATACATATGTTTCGAGTTCGTTTTTATTTTTATCTTGAGTTATTATTTGTTTCGAGTCACAAGTCCGATTCATGACCTCTCGGCTTATTTTATCAATCCATATCAAATCAATACATATACAACAATTTAAATATCATCACCGCAATCCACTTCAACCACTCGTGGTCGTCTACGACACACATCTAACCTAACCTCCGTCAACTAATAATCGTCACACAATCGATTCCCATTTTTCTCAATCAAGCTAACCAATATTATTTTCGCTTGATGTGACTCGACAAAATAAAAACAACACAATCATTAACACAACCATATAACAACAACATCAAAAAAAAAAAAAAAAAATAGCAACAAGAGTAGCAGCAAAATGAATTTAATCTCACAAGCATTGCCGAGACCATGAGGGTCTCGGTTTCACTACTATACCAACCAAACAACATGTTTTCAACCAAAACCATTAACCACAAGCATTACCGAGACCATGAGGGTCTCGGTTTCACGGCCAAATCAACAAAACAACCATGGTTTCGACTACATCTACTCGACCGTATCCATCCGATCCAAAATGAAATAAATATGTAAACTATCAATCAAGAACATCAAGACTAGCAAATATGCTCGAAAATAAGCCCATACCGTGAGCTTATACTCACGGTTACACAATGACACCACAAAAACGCGACACACACGACCCATATCGATACCAAATCATTTTTACTTGTTCAAAACATCAAAACCCATTTGTTTTAACCCGAAAAATTAATAAAAACCACGAGTTGACTCGGTGGTGAGTCAACCCACGCGTAAAAACGCGTGTTCTTACCGTTTCTTCAATAGATCTATAGGTTTAGAGCATAAAGATGATGGTGGGTGGGTTTTGGTGGCGGCGGAGTAAAATAACGAGAGGTGGTGGTGTTGTAGGTGGCGCGTGTGCTACAGTAACAGAGAGAGGAGAGTGAGAGGGTCACTTTGGTGGTGGTGGTGTGATTATGGGAGTGGCGGTGGTGGTGGTTTAGGGGTGGCCGGCGGCGGCTGTGAAGAGGAGGGAGAGAGAATGGAAATGTTGAAGATGAAGTGAAATAAAATAGTGGGTAGGGTTAGGGTTTTAATAAAACCTGGTATTGTTGCTATTAGGTCCTTGTGCAAGCTTATTTTTCATTTAAGGAGTCGGTGCAAGGACTAGCGGAATAATTACTATTATTCTCTCCCGAGATTACTTATTTTTATTCCCGAAGAATATTAAACATCACCGATTAAATTTTAATCGTCACCGTTCGTCTTAAAAATGTTTTTCCACTGAGTTTGATGACAAATACGTTCATAAAATAAAACGTGACCGTTTCTCATTTAAACTCGACTTATTAGGTTTCCTAGTGCCAGAGTCGGAGTAGTGCCTAAATAAATCGTCACGCAAGAACCTAGAAAATTCACGGTTGCTACAGTCTACCCCCGTTAACAGAATTTTGTCCTCAAAATTCAGTTGACTAAGGGTCTGAACTTGCTCGGATAGTATTCACCCTTCGATTTGGTTGCACACAGAAGGTAAGGGTGTAGGTGTCAATCCAAATAGTACCGGGTGCTACTTCCCAATTGGTACTATCAATACTTCCTAACCTCTAGAAGTCACACAAATAAAACCATATAATAATCACATAGTAAGGCAAGCTTTCCCGTCCTTGAGCAAAGCCGTCAAAAACCTTAGGCATCTTTTCGGTAGTTTGAGTTGAGCTTCAACTGAAATCTAGCTTAACCCCACAACTCATCAAACAAGAACTGTCATGAGGTTAAGCTAAATCACAAATTTAAGCCCAGTAACAACTTGATTTCAACTTAATCTCACAACTCATCAAACAAGAACTGTCATGAGATTAGGCTAAAATCAAGTTGGACCTAACCTTAAACTACAGAACAACTTGAACCTAACTTAACTCCACAACTCATCAAACAAGAACTGTCATGGGATTAAGTTAAATATCAAGTTGTAAGAAAAGAACTCAACATTTTTGAAGTATTGGCTCAATTATTGGATCTCTTCCAAATAAACAAATCAATAAACCCACAAAGCTTAGATTTAGAAGGTTGAGAAGCTTCAACTAAGAGAGATGGGTATTCCTGTTTCCTTCAAAATCGACAGTGCATGCTCTAAGTATATCTCCTAAAGTCGAATAGTATGCTTACCCTGATCATCGGTCTAGGAATGGAAGGTCGTACTCAATTCTAACTGTGCTCCTAATGCATCCTATAGTGTCTGACAAAATCGTGATGCAAACCAATGTCACAATCCGATATAATAGATACAGGTGTTCCTCTTGTGTGTCGCTTTAACTAGATTTCTTATCTTTGAATATTGCGGGGGCATTGGTCAAACCAAAGGACTTAACTTGAAAACTCGAATTGCCTGTATATCGTTCTTAACGCGGTTTTAGGTTTGTCAGTCTTGTGCACTCTCAACTAATGATATTTGGGTTCGGAATCTTTCTTCGAGAAGTGACGCGTATCATGAAATTTGTGTCTCTCCGGGAGTTAAGTTGATGTGTATCTCAATTCTTCAAGGAGGGGTAATTCCTGTTAGGTTTTTACGAAGTACTCCAGGGAGTCTTAAGCACGCGAGGTATCTTTGGATTTCTGCTCGTCCTACTAAGCGCACTGAAATAGGCGGTTTTATAGTAACTATCGAGTGATTAGGCTTCATGAAATGCCTCGTCCATTCTTGAGCAAAATCATTTAAAAATTTTAAGCTAAGTAGCAACTTTAAACTTAATCTCACATCTCATCAAACAAGAACTGACCTGAAATTAAGTTAAAAGTTGTTAAAAAGCTTCTTTTTTTTTTTTTTTTTTTTTTTTTTTTTTTTTTGAAGAAAAAGAAAATTTTTAGTTAAAGTTTGGGGTTGCTCAAAAATGTACGGGTGGCATTTCAGCACTCCAAGATCCTACTACCAGGTGGTGAAGATTTGAACCATCATATCGGTTTCTACCTTTTTGGTCATACACTATATCAATCTCATATCTAAGAGCTAGGACACTAGGCTTCGCCTTTAACAGAGGCATGAACTAAGTGAAAGCAAATCTATAATCGACATCAGAATCAAACAGTATGATAGTCTAACATTCATCTAAAGAGAACATACCCGTCACGAGGTTCGGGTTCTGGCGTCCATCTTCAGCGTTCATCACGAATACCCGCCCACGAGCTGGGTTACCATTGTTTCCAGTGTTCCCATTAGTCAATAAGGCCTGATTCTGGTTATTCTGCACTTGTTCCTGTGCCATATTCAACTTAGGACACGTGTTTCGAAAATGATCCAGGCTCCCACACTCATAACATGTCCTTGGGTAAATGACCTTAATCGGAGTCGCTTGCATGGCTACTGCCCGACAATCCCTTGAAATGTGACCAATTTGATTGCAGTTGAAACACACTAGGCAGGGTTTAGTCTCCAGGTGGTGGTAGTTACATTTGGCACACTTAGGGTGAGGACCTTCATATCCCTTACGGCCCGAGCTCGTTGCTACAAATCCTTTTCCCCACTTAGCTTTCTTGTTGTTATCATTTGCTCCTTCTTGCTTACCCGACTCACTTACAGCTTTCCTCTTTTCACCACTCTTAGACGATGTCCCATTCCTGATCATCTCATCCGTCAGGGCCGCAGATTTCAGTATCGCACTCTGGATAGTAGCAGGCTCGGTTGCTTTCACCATTCCACACGGATTTCAGGGACCAACCCATAGATGTACCTTTCAATTCTCTTAGATTCAGGTGTGACCATATGAGGTACTAATCTAGCGAGCTCATGGAATCGATCCGTATAAGCTGCATGTCCAGTTCCCACCATGGTGTGATGGTAGAATTCATGTTCCAGTTTCTGCATCTCATTGTCTGGACAATACTCTTCTTTTAACAACGCCTTGAATTCATCCCAACTCATCCCTATAGCGGCTTCTCTACCTTTAGCCTGAATTTGCGTATTCCACCAAGTCAATGCCTTTCCAATCAAAGAGCAAGCAGCATACTTCACCTTCTGATGACTCGCACACTCACTTATGTCAATCACTGACTCCATCTTCTCGACCCATCGAGTATAAGTTATCGCACCTCCAGTACCATCAAAGTCCATCGGTTTGCACGCAGTAAACTCCTTGTAAGTACATCCTTTGTTACCATTGTTGTGGTTTCCGTCATTGACGTGATCACTTCCACCGTTGTTGTCCGCTTGATCATTCCCACTCACGTTGTTCCCTTGGTTGCTGATATGGTCACCAACTTGGGTGATGATAGTGGGTAGCAGCTCCCTTAGCTGTTGGGCGACAATGGTAGCAACATCATGAGTCTCATTGCTGGCATCGTCGCTTCTCGTGCCGCGACCTCCTGCCCTACCTCCTCGTCCACCAGTCCTTCCACCCCTCGGTAGTGGAACACCTCGGTTAACTCGAGTCGACCTTCTTGGAGGCATGATTCTACAAGGTAGGACATTGGTAAATGTTAGATAGGAGGTAGGTGGGATAGGTCGGTATACATGTCGTACTACTACACTCAACTTCCTATCTAACAGTCCATGAATTTGATAAGTCCATGCCTCATCATGTTATCGTAAAAACGTTGGCCAGGCGTTTTTAAGATAGCATCATGCTGCATTTACTTGTCATCATCACTTCGTGTCATACTATAATCGCACACGTAGTTCCTATAATGCAAACTATATGAGGATTCTTAGGTTATAGTCTAGGTTAAACCACCTAATTCTCTATAACCTTGGTCTCTGATACCAATCTGTCACACCCCAAAAATGGCGCAGCGGAATGGCATTCACGGGGTATGACCTCATAGTCAAGAACACAAGGTGTCACAATAGAGAAATACTAAATGTATAACATAAGACAGATAATAGTCGCAAACTCCCACAACCGGGATACGTACAATGATCCAAAATAAACATAAGTCTCAAAGTTAAACAACGTCACTAGGGAATAACAAATGCAACTCCACGAGATATAACCCGGGAGGGTCTTGTCTTAAGTCTTGCTAAGCCAGTCAAAACTCAACTTTCTAAGCAGCTTCAATAACACCTGAAAATGGTACTAGAAAACGTCAACATAAAGTTGGTGAGCTCGTAGGTTTAAAAGTTGACCCACGATGCTGTGAATAATAGCATAGGACAATAGTGAGCAAGATATACGAATATGAGCACATAGTAAAGACTACAAACTATTACAGACGGCAAACACGCATAATTGATCCACACATAGTTTGGGTGCCATATTCCCAAAATGCCAAAATGATACACTGGGTGCCATATTCCCAAAATGATATACTGGGTGCCTTTCCCCAAAGTTATACTGTCGATGCATCACTAATCGGTTGCACACGCCAAGCCAAGTCACACAATTGAATTCACACAGTACAAACCACACCATAAGAACCCACTTCCTAGTAACACCGTGTCCATCATTCAAAACATTAAGCTATGTAACAACTTGGATCTAACTTAATTTCACAACTCATCAAACAAGAACTGTCATGAAATTAAGTTAGGAGTTGTTACAGGACTTAATGTTTTTAGTGATAAACAACAAAATAAATCCACACAATGATAATCACCTAGATAGTGTCCGCACAATTTGATTCACACAAAAGGGCACATATTGCAATCAAACGCACATATTGTCCAAAATCATGAAAACAGTAGATCACAGCATGAAAACATTTAAAACATTGAGTACCATTTCCACCCCAAAGTAAAAACACGTTAAAAAGTGGGGCTACGAGAACTCACCTCAAGCAAGCAAAGCACAACAAGATCTACAGAAGTAAAGTACTCGGCAGCTCTCAAGTATCGGCACTCACGGACTCGGCACAACCTAATAATGTAAATTCGCCTTAACAAAATCTCCAAATGTAAAAGTTCCAAAAGTTAACTACCCCCGAGTAGATTCTATTTTAAATTCCAAAATCTCTTTCTCATATTAGTTACTAGCGTTTGGTATCGACGGGTGTGTAGTGGTGACACGACATGACTCAAGTGAACACACGCCAAGCAAAACGACCAAGACGTAAATGACTCAAAGTAAACTTCATATAGCAACACGACAACTTGAAGCAATACTCCAAAACAATCTCTACGACAACCTGAAAATTTAGTGATAAAACCTTAAGACTTAATATGTTACTTGAACGAATGGTCGGGTACTTATCCGCTTCGTCAACTTGACATTAATCCTATAATATCCTCAATACTACCCTAATAATACCTCTTGTCTTGTGTGCCCTCGAAACATTTAATAACTCATAAAAATAGACCTTTAGTTATGTTTTTAGTAAACTAGTGATTTATAAAAAAAAAAATTAGTTTTGTTTTTAAATAAACCAACAAGTAATAAACTTGTTATTATTTATTTGGAAAACGTTTACGTGATTACCGTTGTGGCACATATATACATTCATACATATGTTTCGAGTTCGTTTTTATTTTTATCTTGAGTTATTATTTGTTTCGAGTCACAAGTCCGAGTCATGACCTCTCGGCTTATTTTATCAATCCATATCAAATCAATACATATACAACAATTTAAATATCATCACCGCAATCCACTTCAACCACTCGTGGTCGTCTACGACACACATCTAACCTAACCTCCGTCAACTAATAATCGTCACACAATCGATTCCCATTTTTCTCAATCAAGCTAACCAATATTATTTTCGCTTGATGTGACTCGACAAAATAAAAACAACACAATCATTAACACAACCATATAACAACAACATCAAAAAAAAAAAAAAAAAATAGCAACAAGAGTAGCAGCAAAATGAATTTAATCTCACAAGCATTGCCGAGACCATGAGGGTCTCGGTTTCACTACTATACCAACCAAACAACATGTTTTCAACCAAAACCATTAACCACAAGCATTACCGAGACCATGAGGGTCTCGTTTCACGGCCAAATCAACAAAACAACCATGGTTTCGACTACATCTACTCGACCGTATCCATCCGATCCAAAATGAAATAAATATGTAAACTATCAATCAAGAACATCAAGACTAGCAAATATGCTCGAAAATAAGCCCATACCGTGAGCTTATACTCACGGTTACACAATGACACCACAAAAACGCGACACACACGACCCATATCGATACCAAATCATTTTTACTTGTTCAAAACATCAAAACCCATTTGTTTTAACCCGAAAAATTAATAAAAACCACGAGTTGACTCGGTGGTGAGTCAACCCACGCGTAAAAACGCGTGTTCTTACCGTTTCTTCAATAGATCTATAGGTTTAGAGCATAAAGATGATGGTGGGTGGGTTTTGGTGGCGGCGGAGTAAAATAACGAGAGGTGGTGGTGTTGTAGGTGGCGCGTGTGCTACAGTAACAGAGAGAGGAGAGTGAGAGGGTCACTTTGGTGGTGGTGGTGTGATTATGGGAGTGGCGGTGGTGGTGGTTTAGGGGTGGCCGGCGGCGGCTGTGAAGAGGAGGGAGAGAGAATGGAAATGTTGAAGATGAAGTGAAATAAAATAGTGGGTAGGGTTAGGGTTTTAATAAAACCTGGTATTGTTGCTATTAGGTCCTTGTGCAAGCTTATTTTTCATTTAAGGAGTCGGTGCAAGGACTAGCGGAATAATTACTATTATTCTCTCCCGAGATTACTTATTTTTATTCCCGAAGAAATATTAAACATCACCGATTAAATTTTAATCGTCACCGTTCGTCTTAAAAAATGTTTTTCCACTGAGTTTGATGACAAATACGTTCATAAAATAAAACGTGACCGTTTCTCATTTAAACTCGACTTATTAGGTTTCCTAGTGCCAGAGTCGGAGTAGTGCCTAAATAAATCGTCACGCAAGAACCTAGAAAATTCACGGTTGCTACAATGATCACTTAGGAATAGAGATTCCATATGTAACAATTGGAAATACTAGATACCTATATGTGGATGAGAATGATATCATATGATGAGAGTGTTGGTTGGACTAACATGTTGAGAATGATGGTTCTGTTTGCACTGACAATGACATGCTTGATATGTAACAAGAGTGAAAAAGGATGAGATCCTATAATGGTGTTCTAGACACTAAAGATGTTCTAGACAATTAAGTTGTGAGATTAAGATGAAAATCCTAGATTCGTTGATTACCTAAAGTTGTTTGGTTTCTGAATGGTTAAAAGCTGATCAGGTACCCGCGGATTTGGCGGAACCAAAATTTTGGTTCCGTCCTTCTTATCGAAGGGTTCCGTGGGACCAAAATCGATTAGGCCATGTTTTGTCGTTTTTGATCAAACGAAGGTTCATACTAAGGTCTATTCACTTATAACTACTAATTTGGTTTCACTAATCCTAGTCAAATTCTAAGGAGACTTAATGTATCTCATTTAAGAGGTTTGTCAAACACATGATGTGTTTTTCTTTTAATGAGATATTGGTGCAGAGCTGTGATGTTGAGCTAATAAGGTTAGAAACACTTTGTGATTTTGTGAACTGTTTTAACTAAGTGATTTGAACCTACTTGTCGGTATTTGGGAATGTAAGAAACATGAGTACATGTTATTTAAAGAAAAGACAATTATGTGAATGAATTTCTCTCCTCCTTAATTGGTGGACATTCAACATAATCTATGATGCATTAAATGAAGAATGAAGGTAAAGTGTTTAGGATGTTGCAGATTAATGAAAGCGATGAGCTTAGCAATGTTTTAGTGGATATTGGTTAGCATACAAAGAACTTCATCCGTGAAGTTACGTAGCTCTTCTCTATCAATGCGAGATGATCGCACGATGAGGCATGTGGTTTTCCTTATGGGAGATATATTGTTTTAACTAAAAGATGATGGAGATATTGTTAGGTGAGCGGAAGCAACAATATGATTTGGAGAGAGGTATATTGAAAGATATTCAAACACAAATTTCAAACCTCTAAAACTTAATCCTATTAGCTTTTAAAGCTATATGCAAGAAAATGGATCCCATAAACATATTACTAATCTAAGTAGCAATAATGAGATAACAATTATGCAAAATAAGCATAACAAAGAGAAATAACAAATAGTTTGTTATCAGCCTACAAGACAAAAAGTCTTAATGACAAAAGATGTGAATATCATATGACAACATCTTATAAAAATAAATAATCTACTAATAGACATAAAGATACCACATAGCATAAAGACAACTAATCATATTGCAAGATAGCATTGTTTTAGATACTACATTGTGAAATTGTTTTTAAGTTAGGCTTAGTCACTTAAGCATACTTACCCATTAATTAACACAATGATCTATGTATAAAATAAAATGACTTCTAAATGTTCATCATACCAAGACCACTTAGACAAAGTGCACATATGGCAAACAAATAGTGTGACAAAGAAGTGAGACTAAGATTCATGCAAACCATTATAACATTTAGGAGCATGTACCATTTAGACTATCCTACGAAAAAGCTCAATGATTGTCAACTAAAGACAAAGACTATCTAACACCATATAGTAAGTGTGAGTTAACAAGTAATACGTTAATCTTGAGAAATAGCATATAACAAAAGAATGAACATATCATACAAATCATACAGCATATAAGCATGCAGACAAAACCTTTCTAAGGTTTACACATTTGACAATGATAACATCAAGATATCAAACAAATATCATGTAATCAATACACGTATATGTAATGCAAGTGATTTTTTTTTAATAAACTAAAGAAAAATCACATCTACTTCTTGTTTGATTAATTATTCCTAAGACAAGATAATTCACCAATACATGACTTAATGAGACTCAACTATTTCTATAAAAACTAGTGTGATGAAGATGTCATGTTATACACGTAAATTTGACAAATATGTGTCGATGGATTTTAATCATTGTGTTTGGAATCTAAGATTGAATGATCTAAAGGGTGACATCCTTTAAGTTGAGTTTAAGTATGAGTTATGCAAGTGATCTAAGATCAAGACATGTGTTTGTGTGTGGTAACGGGATATGTCATGAAAGTTCTGAAGAAAGTTCTTTGGAACAAGAATCTAAATAAAGTTACTAACTTTAATAGGTCTTGTGTATGCTCCAGAGATGTGAATATGCACAAGGTTTGACCAAGGTTTAATGTACGCTTAAAAGGAAATAGATACGTATGGTATCTTTCAACAAGTAAGATTTAACTAGTGCTCAATAAGGAAGATAGTTCATAGAACTAGTGGATGTTTGTTCTAAGATTATTTGCCCAATGTGGTGTAATGAAATATCTTGTAACATAACCGCTCATGTTGCAAGAAAATAATGATGCATAGGATATACATTATCCTTTTTAACAAGATGAAAAATAAACACATAATGTTTTTCCGAAACATCATGTTTTCCTAAATGAAGATATGAACACAAAGTATTTGAATTGGATAGACTTATCCTAAATAAACTAGGTTTCAATAATATGATAACTAGACAAGATAAACTTACTTGAGTTTCTTTTGTATACTCCTCAAGATTGTTATTTGGGATGTATAAGATTGGCTTTGAGATTTCATTATAACATAAGTTGTTACAATGTTGATTCAAGATTTAATGAAACAAAGTATTACCAATACTTTGATGACTTGTGGTACTATTTAATGAATGTGAGCATTATGCTCATTTGATGGTGAAGTTCTAATTCTATAGGTGGCAAGGTATTGATGAGTTGATTCAACTTGCATTTGATTTGGTATGAGTGTTGGACTAAGGGCTTTTTGAGCAATGCACTCAATGGCGTGAATTATGGTGATGAAGGAGTTTGTTGAACTTTTGGGTTTCATGAATGTTGAAGATTACAAGAATGGATACTAATTCTTGTGTTTCACTAGCGGATGAAGTGTTTGGTTATGTTTGTGAAACTTAGGGGCTGAATGTGATGAAGACTAATTCTTATGGATAACGAGGATGAAGACAGACTCTTATGATCTATTGGTTGGTATAACTAGTGTGTGATGTGATCTAAGGCTTAGGGTATAAGACATATCACAGAAGTGAGTGTGATGGGATAATAGTGAAAGTACAAGTGTACTTAGGCGATAGGATAAGTGTTTTAACATACGTTGTTAAAATACTTGGGAGTTGATTGTTTTGGATATGACTTTTAATGACTACAATCGTAAGTCAAATTTACTTGAATATTTCGGATGAAATACTTTAAGTTGTCAATCCTACTTTGAGAAAAGAATAACAAGACTTGATAATTACATCTATAACCTAAGTGTGAGTTATGACTTGATGTAAATCGTCTTGAAGGATGACATGTTAACCAAGTGAGGTAACATACGTGAATACATACATGAGTTGGGTTTGTAATATGTGATATATTTGCAAACAGTGAGTCTGGATTAGTTTGGAAGTTGTCAATTTACAAATCAAGCTAATGGATAAGTAAAGGACAAGTGAATGCAGGGAATATGTGTAATGATCACAAATGATCAGTGGTCCATGGACCTCAAGAAACAAGTTTCCGGATTCCTTCCTTTATGGAGAAAGGTCTCTTGGATCCTTTTTGTGAAGTTTGAAGTTATGGTTAGAGATGATTTTCCTATAGGTGCAAGTGAAATGTTCTAATCCTAATATGAGTAAATCATCAGTGAAAAGAATCTTAGTGATGAGCGTGAGTGATCTTGAGTGAGGATCCTGATCTTTCTAATTTATAGACAGGGAGGATATTGGATTTGATGTGAATGAGTTTTGATCAATCTTATGGTTCTACGTAATTCTCAATCATCCAAATACACTTAATGATCAGTAGAATAAACCTAAACAAAAACTAGAATCTATAATCTAAGGATTGGGATTAGTCTGGGAATTTTGAAAAGTTACTTTTGACACCCACGGATCCAATCGACAACAAAAGCGGAGCCAAAGTTTGGGAGCCGTGGAATCCGTGGGTTCTGGACTGGCGGATCCAACGATAACTCTTGGTGGATCCAAAATGAGGGATCCGTCGGATCCGTTGAACAAAACTACTAAAAACAAACAGAGAGATATGCAAAATTCGCGTTTTTCGACCAAGACCCGAAAATTCTCCTGGAACATATCTATTAGCAAATATGTAATGCAAAACTACTAATGATGTTTATTCTAACACACATACACACATAGTTTAATCTGATCATATTAACTTACCTTAAATGAGAGTTAAGCCAAACAGTGGCTTAAACCCGAAAACTTGATAACATCAAAGTGTTATCGTCCTGCATGATATGGTTAGTTCACATGAAGGTTTAACAACAAGATAATATCATAAAGGCATAACAACTCAACACATCATTGTTTCAAATTGTTTGTACCAAACACTCTTTTTCAAAGATACTACATGTTTACTCATTATAATACTTGAGCAATTAAGTGAGAGTTTGTGCAAGTCAATACTTTTCAAGACATTTCACTTAGTACATATTTCTAAGTAAGTTACGCAAGGTTTTCACATAATATAATCAGTCAATAATATCTAAGTCTAAAAGTAGAACAGACATAGTTTATCAATGTATTACACAATATCTAGCAAATGTTCTATTATGCATAAAACAAGCAATTGATAAACAAGCAAGTAAGTATCATGGCAAGACACTTATTTATTACAAATAAACAATTACAATCATACTTATCAACAAGCATATCACATATATGCAAATAATATAGAACAGTTAGCCACATAGCATAGCATAGATGAAAATATACTTTTCGTCACTTTGCGTTTAAATATGACGATGTATGCCAAGCTTAATTTGTTTCCTTTATATTACCAAATTCTTTAGTTTCAAAAGAAATCATATTTATGAGCAAAGGATACCAATTTACATTGCTCGACTCAAAAGTTTAACTTGCTGTGTCAAAATAAAACTTAACATTTTGAACAGGTTATAGTATTTGATTTGTTTTACCTACTTCAATTTAGATCTAGGCCATGAGACTATTTTTAAATGAAAATAGACTTAATTCCCTTCAAAATGATAGGTGGCGCGACTCCTACGGACTTACGGTTAATTAGTTATGAATTTTTGAAATTTGACAAAAACTGAGTACTGCACCGACGGATCTGACGGATCCTTTTAGAGGGATCCGCCCTTTATGTGATTTGGATCTGCCGAGACCTGTGACAGATTATCCTAAACTCATATTTTGACATAGCGAAAGTGTGTGGGACTTGCTACACTTAATCTTAGGCATATATTACAAATATTAACAACATTTCTACCCATGTGACTTATCTAAATATTACGGAGGTGATTTTTCAACTAACTTAATGATTATTCCAAACACTCCCTTCAAAACGGTATTTTTCGTAAATTAGTTCTGAGCACATAATTTGACACTTACAAATTCTTTTTGAGAAACATTTTTCTTTTATTTTTCAAGAACACCTTCAAGCTTGTATACAAAGTGATATTTAACAACAAAATTTCAAAGTATACTTAGCTAAACATTTTTCATATTATGTTCTGCTTCACAGGTAATTTGATACATGGATCTTACTCTATTTTAAAAACCATTTGTTTTGAAAATGAGAGCCAACCCGCTCTGATACCAATTGTGAAAACGTAGAGGGGGGGGGGGGGGGGGGTGAATACGTTTACCGTTTTAAAACTTAAAACTTGTTGTATCAAATTTCCACTTTGGCTAGTTCTAATATGAACACTGTCTGTTGTAGTTTATGTCTACCAAGTTGTCACACAAGTATTATCACATAATCACAACACAAGCAATCACATAATGCAAATATAAAAGTAAAGAGCTAAGTAAAAGAAAGCGCAAACCGAACACGATGATTTATAGTGGTTCGGTCACGGAGCTCCTCTCCGCCCTACTCCACTCCCCGAGTACCCAACTCGAGAGTTACTTCACTAGATCAACAAGCTCCCTTTCTTAGGCGGAGAAAACCTTTACACGTCGCTTACTTCCTTTTCCGGTACTAAGCTAAACACCGAGTTCTTTACAAGGGTACAACCACTCCCATCGTCGCTTATACAATTACCGACACTAAGCTAGATGTCGAGTTCTTTACCAAGGGTACAACCACTCCCTACACTCTTTGTGCTTTGAGGACTAAAGCACTAACCACACTCTACTGATCTAAATGATACAATGATGGTTACAACAATGATCCATGACATAAGTGTATCATGGATATGAATGCCTACACTATATGAACTTCCATTGATCGGAAGCCTTCAATGTATGAAGATCACAAGCTCCCTAAACTTGTTGTGATGGATCTTCATGTATGCAACTAAGATCTTCTTGGTGGATCATGAAGTATGCTATGGATGATGTCTCATGATCTTGAGCTTGCTTCACAGGATCATTAACAATGTATGCTTACAACATAATGAAAGTTAGTAACATTATGATCATTATGTAATGGGTGATTAATGTATGAATCTACATGGTTTGCTACTGATCTAAGTGTGTGTAATGAGTGAGGGGATGTATGTTCTAGTTGGATGATCAATGTGTAAAACCATGGCTACTATTTATAGTAAAACTATGTGTAAAACCATGTACAAAACCATGTGCAAAACCATGTGTAAAACCATGTGTAAAACTAAAACCATGTGTACAACTAAAACCATGTGTAAGACTAAAACCATGTGTACAACTAAAACCATGTGCAAATCTAGTAGCTTAAAGATCTATACAAAATATTATCAAATCTTACTAAATCTTCCAAAATCAAATCTTATAAAATCTACCAAATCTTTCCAAAATATATTTCATATCTTTATAAGATTTTCTAATTAGGTATGCCATGATGTCATGTGTTAATATTAAAATATGTAAATGTATATATGTATGTAACATGTATCCTAGTGATCATGTAAAATAAGGTTCTAAGTAGAATGATTATCCTTTTTAAAATACTTAATTACCTAACCGTATTTTAAACATTCTAAATGGTTTGTTAAGGGTTTGATCATAATGCTACATAACAAACATGTACGAACCTGTGTTGCATCATATGAGGACTTGAGAGGTGTTGAATGTATGTTGAGACAAGATATGATTACAAGTAACTTGTACATTTTACGCTATGTATCAAGTTACATGTTTGTCATCAATCAAAACAAACGAGATTGCTTGCACTAGCAATCTCCCCAACGAGACTGCTTGCACTAACATAGTAGATAAATTTCAATCCTAACGAACACTATTCTTTGAGTTGAACGATCAATCCCCCAGTACTTGCCACTACACTATACTACATCGGTCAGGTACACTGCCTGGTGGGGATTGCAAGCCTCTTGAGATCCCTTAAGAGGTAAAACCTGTTGTAAGGTCGCAAAACCACGCATCAAAAAGCATTATCTGAATGACAATAACTTTCAAAACGCTTCTTTTGAGCCGTTTTCTGTAATTATGACTTCGATCCTCACCGTAATACCCCAATTACTTTTCCGCTGCTATATCATAATTTAGAGGGTGTTACACTTGCACTCTTGCTATAACCCTAGATCTTTTTTCTCTTCTTCTTTATTTTTTGGTCGATCCATATAATCCCTTATAGGGTTGATCCAAGTTTTTCATAAACAAAATTTGTTTGGTTTATTTGTTTTTTCAAGATCTAGCAATCTCATTAATTCGGTTATAGTACGTGTGTACAAGATTGTGATATCAACTCATTATAGTTGATATTCTTGGATTGAGATACAAAAAGGTAAGGGGGTATCTCGTTAATCTGTTCTTGTTATTTAAAGAAGAAGATTGAAGTTTGATTCTTGTTCTTGCTAGAATCAAAAGGTACGTTTCTTTATTTTTCGGTTAATCTTTATGTGTTAAAATAGATCCTACGCTTCCGCATATGTAATATGATTACTTGATTAATATATATGAACTAGTCATGATTATTAAATTATAACAGATTCTAACTTAACTAAATGGACTAGCTTATCATGACTAATAATCTATTAGCTTAAGTCCAATCCACGAGCCTTTTGACTAACTATTACATTTTTTAAACACGTTTACAAAGTTCATAGATATAGAATGACCATCACTTTTCTTTAATGCTAACAGTGTCCCTCTATCATATATAGTAGTTGATGAGAAACTTGGCTACGTCGAAGAGCCAGTAGAGATTCTTGACACCAAGGTCAAGAAACTCAGAAAAAGAGAGGTCCTTCTTCTTAAGGTCAGATGGAAGCACAGAAAGGGGTTGGACTATACATGGGAACCCGAAGAGGAGCTCATCAAATACTACCCCGTTTTTATCAGGAATGGTTTGTGAGGACACAAACCGAATAAGTGGGGGGAGAGTTGTAACACCCCAATTTCCATGGTAATGATTTATTACTATTTTATACGCTTCCTAGTCGATTTCCGTCACTTTTTATACACTTTGGTTAGTCAAAGGACCTCACATGAGTTAAGTCATAGCAAAAAGGACTAACTTTGAATTAGTCCTACTACCAGGGACTAAAGTTGCCAAAGTATGAAACTTTAAATTATAACAGCCGGAATACTTCATTCCCAGGTAACAAAATTTCCCAAATTCTCTGCTCTCTTTCACGTAACACCTACACCAACATCATACCAAGCTAGGGTTTGATCCAAGATTAATTTTAAGCAAGTATTAAGCAAGGTTTCACCTCACATAAGCTTATAAACGAATAAGCTAGGGTTCCCACCATCCAATTAGAGGTAAAGATTATGTCTTGTTGTTAAACTTGTATGTTATGGCTTCCTAGTTGTGGGTAAAGCCTAAAGTTCATATCTTTATGCCATTTATGAGGTTATTGTAGAATTTTACGTGATTATGTGAAATTATGATATTTGAGAAATCACCAAGTACACTAGTAATCATGTAGAATTGGTTAGAAAAGTGATGGGTACCTTATTAAGGTGCTATAACACCATTTTGTGGTGTTAATTTTCAGAAACCATGTTGGTGTTGTTATATAAGCCACGAACCAAACACCCCCTTATGGCTTATTCACTTTTTAGTACTTATTATGATAAGCTTAATCAAGCTCCTAATAAGCTGCATGTAACTGTATGTTCCTAGGTTATAAGTGTTAACAAGGGGCGTCTTTAGGAAGCTCGTGTTCTATTCAAGCGTTTTTTAGGTGAGTAACATATTTAAGTGTAGAAACGGGTTCTTGATAACTCGTTAATGTGCCACTCTATTTGTGGTGCTCCCGTTCATGTTCACATAATATAGCTGTGTTACGAGTTTATAGTGTTATAATTATACAATATTTGTGCTTAAATGGCTTACATATGGAATGTTTATGTGTGATATATGTTAGACAGGTCAAAACAGCCCCAAATGACCCGTTTGGATTTAGTTAAGCATTTTTAGCTTAAATATTACCATATTATTTATATAGCGTCCTAAGTGGACGACATAGCTAAATCAGCCGTCCTTAGTGGACGATTTGCATAAGTATATGCATTATGACCCAAGTGGACGACTCATGTTATTATGTCATGACATGCTCTGAAATGGAGCCTAGACATCCTTAGTGGATGACCGAGCCTTTATTAGTGTCTCATCTCGTATAATGGGACTTACACATCCTTTGTGGATGATCAGTGGGTATAAACGGCTCAAAGTCATGAAATATGTAACTTAGACGTCCTTAGTGGATGACTAGAAGATTTCTAGTTATAATGAGCCAATGCGGGTTCATAGCGTCCTAAGTGGACGACTAGTACAAGACCAAAAGCAAGTATTTATGGAATCACGGAGCAACATCAGCATTATGTCATGTTATGTTCATACTTTTATATGTTTACTCACTAAGAGTTTTGCTTACGTTGCTTCATTATGTTTATTATAGGTGAAGCTAGTGGTAGTGCAACCAAGGGTACGAAGACAGAGAACTAGACCTCGGTGAAATACTTGGGTATGGAGCCTTTTTCCCTACACGCTCTCTTACCAGGAAATGCCCTAGGTTATTAAGACGTGTGTCAACTTGTATAACTCACTTTTGTGTACTAAACAAGTAGTTATGTAGTCTTTTCAAGTTTAAAGGGGTGTTTGGCATAGTGTCATTCTTGCCCATATTGACCCATTTTGATCATGTACGGGTCAAGGCGAATGATATATGTTATGTACATTTTTTATGTGTTAATATAAGTGTTGGCGTTGTATTAAATCAGTTTATGTATTAAAAAAAATAAAAAATAAAATAATAATAATAATAATAATAAATAATCTTAGCTGGGCGTTTCATATACGAGTCAATCTATTTTCAGTATTGTGGGTTAACTAAGTTGGGTCGTTAAAGAGCTAAAATATAAAGCAAAAATATATCACTTGGGTTGATTGTAGGATGAAATCCTTAAGCTAGCGATTTTACGAATTTAAGATCCAAACAACAAAATCACATGCAATCATACTTGTATAGTCATGTACCATTGCTTGAAAGGTTGCATTTTGCAAATACAAATAATACACCAAGAGCGATATATACAATCATAAGTTCATAACTATATAGAAAACATATATCAAATCAAATAGTAATATAAAATATGAAATAGACCTTAAAAACACACTTTTCCTAACCGTCAAGTATAATAAGTTCCAAAATACTAGAAAGTTGCATAGGGTAAAAAGCTAGTACGTCATAATATGAAACCAAACATGAAATGTACTACCTACCTATATGTTCTTTATTGAAATATGAAACTTGTAAAAACTAAAATGCGAACTTGAAGTCTTATCACTCAAATCGATCACCAAAAGTTATCTCTATATCCTCCCCCAAAAGGAGAACGATATTGTTGCATTGATCTGTTATAGGGAGAAAATTGTGGTGGCGGTGGTGGTAGTGGCAGTGGAGGATACATCGGCCTATTTGGGTGATAAAATGGTGGTCGTTGGTGATAAAAGAGTGGTGATGGCAGTGGTGGCATCATTGGTGGTAGTGCAATCTCGATAGATGATGGTTTGACTACCGGTTTCTTATGGTGATCTTTGCAATGTTTATCCCGACATACAGTTTTATCAGGTTTAACCTCTGCAGCCGGTTCACATTTGTGATCAGCAATAAATTTTTGCTGCTTATAAGTTAAGCTTTTCTTTTCTTTTTTACATGACGTGCACAATATTTCCGGTTTCTCGTTAACATCTTCATTACATGACGTGCACAATTTCGGTTTCTTGTTAACATCTTCATTACATGACTTGCACAACATGGGCTGTTCTTCATTTTTCCGTTGGTCTTCAGCTTTGGGTTCATCTGCACTTTTCTTCTTGGAACATCCTCCACAATACTTGGTTCCACAACTCTGCAAATTAATAACACATTTAACCATAAGATATCAGAACACAATATTAGTATGTATATGTTCGTTTCTTTTATATCACATTTGATATTCAGTAGGACAAACAATTAAATAATCTGCAACTAATTCTATATCAAATTTACAAATTATAATACTGTAAAAATAAAAGCAAACCAATATTTGCTCATCTAACAAACATGTCTATGTTACAGTTAAAACAATTATACAAAAAACAAGATTAACATAAAAAATATATAAGAAAATGGTACAAAAAAAAATACTTAGTGAATTACCGGTTCAGCTCCAGACATTGTTTCTTGTCTTGGAAGAATGATTTGTGTAAAAAATTTATGACCATTTGCATTGTTTATATAGGGCCTAAATGTTATCTTCAAGCCCAATATGATGCATTTAATTTGTTATCTTTTTTATTATGGGTTTGATTTGTTTCATTTTTAGAAGCTATATGCAAATCCAAAATATCATTTCCAAATGAGTATCAAATTTTGTCAGGTAATATTGTTCTAATTCATTATAAGATCACTTTATTTATGTAACACTCCGTATCTATATCTATACAATTTAATAAACGAGAAAAATTTACAACTCCTATAAGCATGCCCTGCAATCAATTTTCATACGTGTCTCGATTGTGATTGGTTAGTACTTTAATGCGTACAACATCTTTATGCATCATTCTTCACACGCTATCAACATAAACGCTCCCCCAAACTCAATCAATGCGTCCATGAAACTAAAAGAGGAATGTGTTTACAATTATTCAATTAGATTGATTAGTTTTTGGGAAGAATCAATGCATTAAATTTGTTTGTAACTGATTCTTCAAAAAAACTGATAAACCATTTTCATAATTCTTCCATGCCATACCGATTCAACCACCATCAAGAAAACTTTTTGGTTACATCCATCCATATATGGTGAGTATCGATTTCATTATAATTTTTAGCGTTTCTAATTTTTAGTTGCAAATTGCGGTTATTTTGTTTCAATTCAGATGATGAATTATGTGTTATTAAACGAAAACCCTAAATAGTGTTAATGCGTACCAAGTGTTTGTGAAAATGTTTGTGAATTAAAAGGTTAAAATAGTGTTAATGATTGTTTTTTGCTTTGGTTTGTTAGTAAAAGATATTGGGGATTTTGTGTTTGTTTGTATCAAGTGGATCAATATACGGTTGCTTTTAAGAAAAATTGTAGGAAATTTTGATGATGTTCTTGAACCGGGTTGTCGTTATGTGTCATCGCTTTTTTGTAGATGGAGACTTGCTTTTGTTGCAAAATGTACCAAGAAAAGCACAAAACGGTAATGAGCAGGTGAAACAGAGAATCTTATACTTTTGGTTTTTGAATAAGCATGACTATAATGCCGCATTTTAGATATTTTGTAACCACTTTTGATAGTGTAAGCTTTTTTCTACTACAGGGTCCTGATTTCTATTACTCTCCAAATCCACACAGTTAAGCGTCGTTTCTGAATTAACTCATTAAATTCTCTTATGAGTCATGACTGTCTTTTTGAGTTCGGCTCTTAATAAATTCTTTATGCCCCATATTAGTCCGGCCTTTCTCAAATTTGGAAAGTTATTTTTATACTTGAAGATATTCTACATGTTTACTGATATAACTTCTTTTTGTTAAATAGCCTTTGCTTTAGGAATCTACGGAAACAATGAAGCTGCTGAACCAACCATCATGCTTTTAACACTAGGACTTTTCTTGGACTGAATACCAAATGAAGGTACTACTTAGAAACCCATTATTTTTCTCTATTTTTTCATATGCTGACATCATTAAAGTGTAAAACGTAATCTCAATATTATGAACACAAGTTGGTAGGTAATGTAAATGTAATGAACTGGTATGATATAAATGAAGAGGTTCTATGAAAAAAATTAATAAAGGAATGAGTTTTATTAGTTTGGATACCACAAAACATATTATTCTTTTTAAGTATATATGGGGTATACACTTTAAAGATGTCAGAATCGATTGTGAGCACATATGATTGCTTACAAGTGTAACTAAAGTATATTGCTATCGAAACTGATATCTGAACTTTTTGTTAAAATGGCAGGGTGAGCAGTTGAAGGGCAAGAACATTGTCGAGATAATGGATGAATTTTCGGCACACGAGCCAATCAAACCTAATTTACCCAAAAAAAATGTATATACATTGACACACGTGTGGATGAACTGTTTCTGAATTGGAAAAACAGTCCAAGGCTTAAGATGCTACAAAGGAAAATGATAAGGTCTGCACAACACCTCAGTATCTGATTACACTTCAGATAGCTAAATTTTATCTTGATGTTAATTCTTATATTATATATACGTCTCAAGAAAACATCGTTGCCGGTCATACGGATGTTTTAAAGAACTCATTCTTTCCATTTGAAGCCCCATCTGTTAAGCAACCGTAATTTTCAGGGTACATAGTTTGCTGACTTTACCTTTCTGTCTTTTTGATACTCTGCATCATAGGTTAAGCTGTACATATTTTAATTTGCAGTCCAAAAGATTCACATGCTTCAACATCTCTCTCTCTCTCTCTCACACACACACACACACGTGCGCACACACATAATCATAATTAAATCATAAGCTGTAAGCTAAGATCGGGTTCCTTTATTATTGATGTTACGCTATATTTATATTAAGGTTCTAAGTGTCCAACAGTTGTATAGAATATGCACTCTTTATTGGGATGACAACTGCAACACGAAGAGTGTATCCCAAGAAGTAAGTGAAGTCTTAAAATTTAGTATAACCGTTTATAACCAAAGTATTTCCGTTATATAGTCTATTAATTTCCCAAACTTTATCTTTACATTAACAGAGTATTTCAAGCATGCGAGTGCTGATGACAGAGGATGCCAACACCGCTGTCAGCAATTCCTTCCTACTAGATGATAATTTCAGGTATATGCTCAACATGATATTGTATATTCCGTCTTATGAAGACTACATGCTAACATTTTAGGTAGTTGGTTAACATCCTAAGAATATGACAGTTAGTAGGCTCATAATATATCTCTTTCGGTTGTCTATTTGCTTAGGCCATAGGAAATGTAAAAGAACACATTTTGTTTAATCTTAGATTAGCACTTTCAAATTGGCATGTTGCAACCTGTAAAAGTGCGTATTTTGCCCCCAAAACACTCAAAACTGATTAAATAAGCAAAAAAAAGATAGTTATCCCAAACACCCTCTAATCCAAACTGCTTATTTGCGCTACTTTTATTTTGATATTACATGTTGGACCCGTTAAAGATAAAACATGTATAGCTTGAGGAGAAATTCTTATGTACATTTATGATCTATGGTATGGTCTTTTTTTTTTCTAGGGATTTTGTTCGTCTTTTGTCGCCCAAGCAGCGGCTGTAGCACATTAGCATAGTACCAGTTTGCACAAGTTTTGTAACTATCCTATTTTTACCATGTACTTGATAGGGTGGTGCAGAGAGGGAACAAGGCCTGATTCAAATATTAACAAAAAATGTTGGATTCAAACAGTCAACATCTCAGGTATTTTCCCTATTACCCACTGATAGAAATGTCGAGATGTGTACTTATTTGATTTCGATGTAATATCGTTTTTTATTCAAAATCCGTACTAACTGTATTTTATAGGAAAAAAAAAGTTGGAAAAAGATTGTGTAACCTAGTTCGAGTCTAAATAACACCAAAGATGACAATTTCATGTAGTACAAATCATGATCAACATCAGATCATTAGCTTATTCAATCTACTGACATGTCATGAGTATATAGTCTTTGACATGAACTTAATAATCAAGTATTATCCGTTCCATATAGTGTTTTGTGGCAATATAACAACAATAACGATGATTGTAAGTGTTGTTTGAGCAGTTTATAGTGTTTTGACCTGTTTCTTTTTGGGATTATCAAATTACAATATCAAATTTATAGTGTTTTGACCAATCTATTACATACAATGATGGATTAATTGAGTGATGAAGGTTAGTGAAACTTAGAGTTGGCAAAACGGACGGGTCAAAATGGTTTGGGTCTCAACATTTTCACATGTTAAAAGGGGTCGGGTTTGGTTGAAATGAAACATTCTTAGTGTGATACATGAATTTCAACCACTGAATTTTAAGGGGTGTTTGGGGCTGATTCAAAACAACAGTTATAAAGGGAAGATAGGGTCGTTTAAAGGGGTGTTTGTATTTTCTTAAAAAATGCAGTTTAAAAAATGCAGGTTAGTGAAACTTAGTAGTTTCCCAGTTTGGCATCATATCTTCTATAGGAGTTTGAATACATGCCTACAAAGAAGAATCCATACCAACAAGAAATGTTACATTGGGAGAGGGACATGACGGCAACACATTGCATTCAAGCAGGTAGTAAACCTATCAACATTATGTTACAATTTGGGTGGTCTTTTTTATATTAATGAATAGGATTGTTATAGTTGGCCTGATTTGGAGATCCATATATTTTCGACACACAATAAGGTAAAAAAAAGATTATATATGATCGATTATTAGCTTAGTAATACATAAATTTTGAGCAATGGCTTTTGAAATATCTTAAGTTGTTTTAAATCGGCTAATCCAAACACCCCCTAAGCTTAAAGAATTCATATATTTTTTGATTAGGTAGTAGCTCATAAATAGCTTTACTGTTTAATTAAGCTAATAACTTATTACTTATGTTGCTTAAGACGAGTATTAAGGATCAAAACTAAACAAGTATTAAGAAGCAATAGCAAGCATGATAACATGTATATGATTGACCTGCTACTAGAGTCTTTTTTCTATTAATTGACTTGCTGCTATAGTTTTAGTCTATAAATTTTGTTCATGTCGAAGGAATTGAACAAAATACTTATGCTAATCCATTTTCTTAACTGGCTCAGTCATGGGTCAAACAAAAATTTACTACTCATGGTGCAATTTACATTGGATTTTATGTTCCAAGTAATATCGTTGTTGTTAAGTAACAGAGAAGCACTCAGAAAAACAGAATATGATAACCACTTTACTAAGTGCTATTATGACACATGTAATGGAAGTGGCCATTAACAAACACTTCTCAAATTTGACTAGATATTGACAATCCTATTCATGATAATATTACTTGAACATGCTCAGTGTCATTAGAAGACTATTTTAAGAATGATGATCATGTGCATGTTGAACCTGTCGCTAAGTGTCTTTAAATATGCTCTTTATCTCCATAATTTCTACAACTTTGGTTTGAAAATTCATTGTTTCATTTCCTATCTGATTACTTTTTTTATATAAGTATTAGATCCATTAAGAAATAGAAAGGGCATCAAATGGGGGAAAACATCAACTTTATGGTCTAAATTGAGGTCAAATGTCAAAATTAAACTACAACAAATTTAACCAAAGATTACTAATCGCAGGCAACACTAGATTTTTGCAATGGAACTCAGCACATAAGTCAATATCTTTCTTTTCTTTTTATCGACATGTCTTACAAAATTAGTTCTGTCATCATTAGCTAATTTTGCTTCTAGCGGATCCAATTTCATCCAACCTTTCCCACTCCTATAAAAATATCGGTGCATAAACTTGACATGATGTTATTTAAGTTTTTTTACTCTCAATTAATTATTACACCAGTAAATCTATTTTATTAGCAAAGCTTGGAGTGTTGCAGTGAAAAAAAGGATCTTGATTTCTTTATCATGATGAATGTCATAGATATTTAATATTCACTTTATCATGATTTATACTACAGGTAGTTAATTTAATGTTCACTACATGGCAAGTCAAGGATTATTGTTTTCATTTCACTCTATGTACAAGTAGATTTGAGATTCAGGCAAGTTCACATCTCTTCCTTCTCATATCTGTTTTGGTTGAATCTGCTTTGAAGATTTCTGAATAATAATGCAGGTAGCTTTACTTTTAATAGGTCAGGAAAATGACATATATACCCATTTTACGAAACACATATTTTTGTTTTTTTGTAAATCCAAAAACTAATTCCATATTCCATATTATCATTTGCATACGTTGTTAATACCCATGACACCTCTTTTGTTGCTGATGTTGAATTTTATTTCAGTTTAACTAAATCTTTTTTTATATATTTATGAAAAAAAAAATGAATACACTCATCATCGATACTGAGGTCATCTGGTCATGTAAGATTAAAATTGGAATGGGCACAAGGCTTTCAAGATTTAAAGGTCAGATTTTTATTCTACTTATGTGATTTAATGTCTTTGCTAAATTGTGCGTTGGTTCGAAATTATATACAATGAGACGGCATTAATGTAGGGTATAAGAAAATATCAAGAGCTAAAAAGCAAAGGGTGTAATGATATTTGAATGGGCCCAAAACTAAATCAAGTTCAGGAAGTTATTGCTATTGGTGTAATGTCATGGTAAATTACAACATTCTTATCCTGTAATTTACACTACATCTGTTTCACTTATACATAATTACTTAAATGCAGGTTTCCAATAAATAATAAACGCTTGTGGCGAACACAATTACATTAGGGAAAATTTATAGTGGATCCGGTTTCCCAAGGTAATCATACAACATGTTTTAGACCACAGTTACCGTTCATTGCACCAGGAACTTTGCGATTCAGATACAACCCTATTTAATCATCAAACGCCAAATGAATCCAGCCACCCTTTATGCAATAATCTGTCAAATTTACAAGTTAAACCTGCTTCTCAAAGTGCCATTGCAAGTTATTTTGAAGTACCGTTGTTGCATAACCAAGCAGACTCTGCAAACTTTGCCAGGGGCACAAACAAAGATACATTGAATCAAGGTATGACAATTGATTCTACGTAATTCAGACTTTATATTTATATACATAAAAGTCTAAAAGTAACTATTATGGACCATACACAACATTATTTATCTAAAAATAGTTGGTTTAATGTTGGTTTGCCAAAAACCCTTAATACTAATGACAAATATAGTTATTCATATGCTGCCAGCTGCACCACAAGATCATTCGCCAATTGATGCTACCAGCTATGGTAAGTCATATTTTCAATAATGCCACAACTAAATGTTTTACATATTTGTAGTAAGTATAACAGGTTTGAAAATACCTTAAATGTAGGAATGGCCAGAAAAGATATGAATGAGAACGCTACAAGTAAAAAAATTGAAAATGGTTCAGGAAGCTGTAAGAGACAATTTACAGATGAAATGGAAATCAACAAAAACAGAAGTGTGCAATCAAAAAGATTGTAGCCTGCGTGCATAGACGTTTATTAGATTAATAGTTACATCAATGTTTCTTTATAGTATCATTCACTTATTACATATTATTTTATTAAACAACAATACAAAATCTTTTCCTTCCTTGTTTTTTCTTACTTTACCCACACACTTAATTTCTTGATGCATTCATTCTTCTAAAAACCCGTCAATTTGACGGGTCTATAAGCTAGTTATGTAAATATATTGTATCATTTTTTATGTAGTGTATTAGCTTAATTATTTACTTTACATATTTCATAGATCACGGTTCACATAAACTAAACATTACATGGATTAGGTGATAAAGATTTTATAATATTTTAGGACATGGAAATTAATAATATATAAAATGCATGGAGTTAAATAGTAATAATATATACGAGTAATATTTTGATAAGAATATGACATAAAAAGTATAGAGTTAAATATAACAATTAACAAAGATGAATCTATAGGATGGATACTGTAACATTTTGTCATCTACTAATATGTACACATTTTTTTCTTAGTTTGATTGCAGCATTGTTGGCCATATTGTCGTCAATGCGCGTGTGTGTAGGTATATCTTCTTCGTCACTAGATCATTGTAAGATCCTACAAAAATCCGTCATGATAATCTTTGTTAATTAATAATACCTTTGACTTATCATTTAACAAAGCCCATTTTTATGGAGAAATTTAAAATTTTCTTTAATATACTATACTCACGACCAACATAAGATTTGGATAAGCCTACATATTTTATATGAACCATTTTCACTTTATTATTTTTTTACATTAAACTCTTTACGCAATACGAATACTCAAACCTATTAAATTCTATTAACGTATACACTCTCCGTTAAACTTATTACATGTCTAATATTTTCAGTTGGAGTATATTAATAAACTTTGATATTTTTATAAACATTATATTTTTACGTTACCCGATTTTAAGTTTCGTGACATAAAGACTTAACGTTAGTAATTACTAAGATCAAACTATATCTTAAACTAATAATATGTATCATAAAAATTTGCCACCTAACTAATTCACATGCAAAGTGTAAATATCTTAACTTGTGAAACTTTATACCATAGAATTCAAAGTAAGGAACGTGTACTATTCTTTTCCATACAATTCAACAACTCACTCATATGTAAACGTGTTGAAAACATTAACCATGCAATCTTCCATTCAAATATATGTATGTACGTGTAATACCATATGCCATAACATGCTACCAAACCGAACTCTCTATATATAGAATAGTAAGCATGCACCTTCGTCCATCCTAAAAACGCAAACCATTTCTTTACACACTCACTCTTAAACAACACAAAGAATTCATCTCTTTTCCCTTTTTACTGTCGAAGAACAAGAATGAAAACCGGAGTCTCATAAAAGGGCGCTAGGAGTTTGGTTCGAGATAACCATCACAGCCGCACCATCATCGCCTCCACCTATCTTTTTCCCTCGTTTGCTTGGTATGTTCAAATCGTAAACCTCATATTTTAATACCCTTTTTATTTAAAAACAATTATGATTAATTTCATTAAAGTTTTCGTGGATAAAACAAGTTTTAAAAACGTATTTGAATCAAGATTCGTGTGGTAAAATCGTTTGTAAAGAAAGTGTTTGTTTGATTTGTTTTGATCTGTGGTCGAGTCAAGAAACCTGTATAGGGTTACGCTTGTTTGTTTTGTTCGCTCCACAAGAGTCACCCATGAGGGTGTACTTGCGATCGGCTCTACAGCGACAACACCAAGGGTGTTTGTTTGTTTTGCGTAACACAGTCCAACTAGGGGCGCTTGGTGTTTGTTTGTGTAAGGTTCAAACCACCCCAAGAGGGTTGTGTTGTTATGCCCAGTAAACCGAAAACAACCCATAAGGTTGTTTGTTTGGTTCTCGTTCACGACAGAAATACACCCCAAAGGATGTGGTTGTTTTGTAGTCAGCCTCACACCCGCAAGGGTGCTTGTCCTGGTTCGGTTTCACTCAGAAAAACACAAGGAGTGTTGTTTGTTCGAAACCTATTTATATGGCTTAATTGTGTTTGTTTCGGTTGGCTCAATGGAAAAGACCACAAGGGTGCTGTCTTGGCTTCGTATCACATCCGCACCCACAACAGGTGTTGGTTTGTGTTTGCTTTGGTATCTACTTATCTTAAACTACTTATCCTACTTGTTGTATCTACTTGGTGCTTTCCTGATATTCTCTTCATTCTCGTTTAGTATATATGTTTGGGTTGGATCTGAATCGGGCTCAAAAGCCCACATTACGATGAGTTTGTTTGTTTAGTTATTGGGCCGAAACCCAAGAGAATTATAAGAGTGTGCTTAAATTATTGACTATATATATATACACATATATGACGTTAGACGAATACTTTTGATATAAGATTTAGACATTGATGCGCGTGATGTGTCGTTGCGGTTTAGCAGTTTTAATGCCTACTCAAGTTTTAAATTTATATTTAGCCGACTTATCAATAACACACACACTTAACGAGCAGTGTACCCGGTCAGTATGAAGATAATGGTAAGTAGAGTGTCGATCACTAAGAGTGGAACGTATAATCTCGTTAATCTAATCAGTATTTTAATATCCTAACGCAAGGGGGTTTCAGCCTGAGAGACTGGCACAGTTTTGTTTGCAATTAAATAATAAAATAAACAGATAGGCACGAATCAGCAAGTAGCACACACGTACACAGATAGATACTTGAGACAATAAGAGGGCTGTCCTTATGATTAAGTAGATTGTCACTTGTTTTATTGATAGCTTTATATGAAGTGTATGTAATTAACCCTTTCTCGTTGGTCCTATTCTCATCGGCGAGTAAACCCTTAATGACGACTTATGTCTAAAAGTTATTCCTAAGTGATCAATTTAGAAACAACCGTGGGAGCCACACCTTGTCCCGCAGTCGGGTGCCCGCAAGCCACTAATAAACACAGAGGTGGTCAATGCACTAATAAGTAGTAACCAAAGACATCAACATATAAACTTTAATTGATGGGAAAGCAAGTATTAAAGGGAGTGCAATCTTTCCGTTGTCACATTACACAAGCCACCAATCCTGATGAATTAAAGTTTGCTAAAACAATAAAACAAAACTACTTAATGAATTAAATACATGCAGCACCTTCTTACAGCTCTTGTATCTTCGATTTGGGTGTTTCTTGTGCTGCCTCTTGACTGAATTCGTCCTTCTCTTCTGTTGTCCGAACTTCGGTTAGGGTTTCGAACTCTTTAATCTAGTCTGGTCTACGGGGTATTTATAGTTTGTGTCTGAGGGAAGATGCGGCGCATCTACTTAAGTAGATGCGGCGTATCTACGTAACTTCGCGTGGGGTCCAAGATTATAATATTCAGGAATATTCGTACACCGCCAGAAGATGCGGCGTAACTCTTTATTAGATGCGGCGCATGTCCTCTTGTATCTTGGATCGTATCTGGTGACATCTTGATAGAGATGCGGCGCATGTTGATAGTGAGATGCGGCGCATCTGGAGCAGATTAGTCTTGATCTTCTTCATTTCAGTAGACTCTTCACTTTATGCACGTTTTGCTCCATTATTAGTCCAAAATCGCCAAGTTTCACCAAATGCTTGTTTTTACCTGAGAATTACAAAAGTAAACGATTAAGTATCAATCCTCATACATAATATAGTAAAACAAGTCAAATTAGTAGGATAAATGATAGTAATAAAATGTACTTATTTGAGTTCATCAAATATCCCCCCACTTGAACTTTACTTGTCCCCAAGTAAACCTTAGATTAAATCTCATGAAAATGTATCCTAAAAGATGTTAGGATTTATTTTTATATTTAAGCATGTATTCGTTTATTTCGTAATCACACAACTAAACACTTAACGAATTAGAAGTAAAATAAAATAAGTCGATAAAAGCAAATCTAATCGTTTAACTGTCCAGTCGCGACGAATATTCTATCATAGGCTTGGCAAGTATACACATCTCCACCACTAAAGCTAAGGAATAACAAGTCTAAAGCGGTAAAAAGGGTTTTTTTAGGCTTAAGGGTTAATTATTCTTATTTACACTATCGATCTCAAATTCCAGAAAAGGCGACAAAATCACAAATACATGATCGAATCCACGAACACGATACTTGCAATTGCTCAAATCCTTAACTCGAATAGGCTAAAGATAGGTCCAAACTTTACCAATAATAATATATCAAAAAGGGCGACAAAATCATAAATACATAGCCGAATCCACGACTACGATACTTAAGATTGCTCAAATCCCTAATCTCAATAAATCAAAGGTTTGGTTGGATAAAGAATAATACAGGGTATGGATAACATTTGGGATATAAATTGGTGTAAAAATAAAAATAAACAAAACAAATAAATTAAAATCCTAAGTGTGGTTAATCACTATCCCAACCATCCCATGAATAAGACTCATATCATTGAATAACTCACGCTTTAACACTTGAAACACACGCTTTAGGTAGACACGAATCATACTCAACAAAATCTTAATCAAAGAATAATCCTTAATTGGCATTCCCATAACTGCCAATTCCCATTCAATCCATAGATATAATACAACAAATAGTGGCCATATGAACCACTTACATAACTTTACATTGTTGGCTTAAAATAAACATCCAACTCTTTTTTCTTTCTTTTTCTTTTCTCATTTTTTTTTTTTTTTTTTTTTTTTTTTTTTTTTTTTTTTTTTTTTTTTTTTTTTGAAACATAAAGATAGATGTGTAAAATTTCACCACATAACTACAACTTTCTTTCCGGATAATTTTTTTCATACTTTTCATAACTTCAGAAATAATGGTAATAGTGAAAGTAGTAAACACACGAAAAATAAACTCTAAAATATACAATATTTACTTTCACTCCAATTGCATTGTGCAATTTCCCGACCTAACCATAGATAATGAATTACGCACGCGAACACAGGTAATGTAAGGAAACACACTTTGCCTATAGCAATTAACCAACCACGGACTCTAATCTACAGGGTAGGCTAAGGTGTAAGGGTGTAACGAAACATTTTAAACATAGGTGTAAGAAACGAAAGGAATGGCTCTGAGTGTTTTTCTAGGGGTATCTTACTCTAAAAATGAGAGTAACAAAAGGGTTTATACGGGGGTTAACTAACCAGTGTAGTTAGTTAATAACACATAACATATAAAGGCTTTTTGGGTGTAATCCTAGAATTTTACCAAGTTAGACAAGTCATTCCAATTAAATAAATAATACTCATTATGGTGGTCTCGAATAGTATACAAGCCAAGTTCTAAAGTTTACAAGTCACCGGCACACTCATAGATTTGTGAATTTTGGAAAAATCACAATTTTTGAAAATAACGTCATGTGTGCAGTTATGTAACTTAGATCTTAAACAAAAACATGCTAAAAATTTTTAAGTTTGATATATTAAGCACATTTTAAGCATAATTTTTGAAAAAGTTTAGGACAAGTAAGTGTTAAGTGTTCTAATTCTCCTATCCCCCCACTTAAGTTAAACAACGTCCTCGTTGTTTGTATAAAAGGTTAAAAACTGGAAAATAAAAAGAATTAGAACAGAAAAACTCCCCTGAGATTTGCTCGGTATGATCCTCCATTTGTGCAAGAGCAAAAATCATCTTTCTTGTGGATTAGAACGTTAAAGCTTCATACTTGATTTATCCACAGAAAATTCAGAAAACTATAATACCACCAACACTTTAAAACACACCTAAGATAAGAAAGGTTCAACTTGCATAATACATTAGTAGTTAGGAAAAATAAAACTTAAAAAAAATTAAAACTGAAAATCATCAGGTCAGTCGATGCGCCGTATCCTATTGAAGAAGATACGCCGTATCGAGCCTGGAATAAATACGGATCAGAATAAAGATGCGCCGCATCCTTAACCAGGGATGCGCCGCATTAAAATAAACTGATAAAAGTTTTAAAGTCGAAAATAAAAATGCAGAAAAATAAAATAAGATATGACCATTGCAGAGGATGCGTCGCATCTCAGGACTGAGATGCGCCGTATCTTCGTGCGGCCTGGACTGACTCGACACAGAAAACAGAATAATAAATGATAAATCCGGGTTGTCTCCCGGTCAGCACTTGTCTTTATTCCAGAGTCTTCAAGTTAGACTCACGTTCAGCTCCTTAGTTGGTCCTTGTCACGGTCCATCCTTCTTCCTTCATCCGAAAGATTTTCCCGTATATCTCTGCGACGTTTTCTTCAGTTCGACTTAGCCTAGTATAATTCTTTGTTTTCACCGCAGTATATTCTTCATCAGGACCCAAAGAATATTTGATGATTTTAAATTTTTCAGAAGTAATCATGGGTGGCTCATTGTATGGAATCCCAAGTAGTTGACACTTTCTTTTGGTGAACTCTTCTTTGTCCTTGTCAACAAACTCAAAATAAGGATCCTTAATCAAATAGTCATCTAGTTCCTCAATCAACGACTCATTATTATTATCATCATGAATCGCCTCCCATTCTCTTTCCAAGTCATATTGTAACCGTCGACTAAGCTTTGTGAAATCATCAAACTGTTTATGCACCCATTCCCAGAAAGTAGTATCCGATGTCCCTTTAAGTCCTTTCAAGCGTTCAATCCTGCCCTTTTCTTGTAAAGCCTCCGATTTTCGTGGGCAGTCTTCAACATTATCGTACCACTCATAATCTTCAAAGGTTACATCCTTTCCAACTCTTTTCATCCCAATTATACTTCCCCCATTACAGGTTCCGTCACTTTTATAATCACAGGTTGGCCAAACACTACTCCCGTCCTTGAAAACGAAGGGTGTACAGGTATGATTAATGTGCTCAAATTCCCATGGTTTATCCCAAACCCATGGTACTTGGTCATTCCATTCATAGTACCAGGTGTTTTTGAAATCGTCATAAGTCTTAAATCCTGGTAGATCCCCAGTAAGCACATCATCATCGACTCGAAGAAGGTAGTTAAATTCCTTGAATTGCTTGCACAAGGGTGTCTCATACTCTAACAAATCAATGTCAATTCTGAAAAGTTCTTCAATGCCCTCATTGATTGTTGAATCATGATGTGACAACCCATAATCGCTTTCTACTTCTTCGTCTTCTCTTCTCATCCAATATACCCATAATGCATCCTTAGTAGCTCGATCCATGCTCTTATGGTTATTAAACTTACTAGCTAACCATTCTGAAAAATCAACATCGTTAGGGTCATGGTTAACGTCAAAGCAAACCTCTCCAATCATATTCTTTTTTATCTCCATGAACTCGTTAAATTGCTTCTTAAAACTCCGAGTCAACCATGAAGTCATAATTTCCTTGACTTCGTTTGCAGGGGCAAATTCCGGACTACCATATTTGAGTTCTAACCAATCATTGAGGGAGAGGTCTATCAATCTTACTATCCTGCCATGAAATAGTAATTCCGCCAAAGCATAATTCATGTCATTATCCTGATAGTTCTCATCTAATCCCTTGTACCACTCGAAATAAGGCATGTAAGAGTTTTGGGTATTGTCTCCACCACAGTTGTTGTTGCTTGAGTCCGTGTATGCAAGAGAGAATTTCCCATCATCTTCTTCGATAGTAGTCCAGTTCAATCCTTCTGCTTCAATCTTAGGCCATAAGAGCGACAATTCTTCTCCGGTGTACCTCACAAATACATCATAAGAGAATACCTCTTTGTCAATGTTGCATAAACGCATAAATTCCTTAAAAACTGCTTCAAGAGGAGTCTCCCAAGAGAATAAGTCTGCATCGATCATGAGTACATTGAATGAATCTGAAAACAAGCATTCCTTAGCAAGATATCCGTTAACTGGCATGTCTTCCATAGCAAAATCTGTCATCCAAGGTAAAATCATCAGTAGGATTTGTTCGCTAGAAGAGAAATTAGTGAATATAGAAACGGATATAAGAATAAAAATAGCTGATATCTGCAGATGATGCGCCGTATCCAAAGAGTTGGATACGCCGTATCTTATGATCGTTAAAATTAAATCAGACTTTATCCAGAAAATAGATACGCCGCTTAGAATTTATGAATGCGCCGTATCGAATTAGTTAATCAAAAATCAGTTTATCTAATTAAAATTAAATGCGTCGTATTAACGAAAGTTAATGCGCCGTATTTTCGTTACGTTTAAAATAAAAGATTTTTGATTCAGTAAGATGCGCCGTATCGATGGAAATCGATACGCCGTATTTGTTTAATAATTCGCAAACTGTTTTTAATTAAAATAATAGATACGCCGTATCTGCGAAAGCAGATGCGTCGTATGGCGTTAACGTTTAGAAAAATTTTTATCAAAACAGATACGCCGTATCTACAAAAGCAGATGCGTCGTATTACTTTATCGCTTAGAAAAATTTTCTTGTTAAAAACAGATACGCCGTATCTTGGGGAAAAGATGCGTCGTATCGAATTAATTAAACGCGTTGTATATAAAAATTAAACGCAATACGCCGTATCTGAGAGATCAGATGCGCCGTATCGTTTGATTTAGCACAGTACAACGATAGCAGAACAGAAAAATACGAAAAAAAAAACAAAAAATTAAACACACAAACAAAAATAAAACACACAAAAATAAAAACAAAAGCAAACAAATAACACACAATACAACAAATATGCAAAATAGTACAATGATGCAATTAATCTAATAAAAAGAAAAATAACCTAATTAAAATACTAATCAAATTAACAGAAAATAACAATTCACTCCCCGGCAGCGGCGCCAAAAACTTGATGCGCGTGATGTGTCGTTGCGGTTTAGCAGTTTTAATGCCTACTCAAGTTTTAAATTTATATTTAGCCGACTTATCAATAACACACACACTTAACGAGCAGTGTACCCGGTCAGTATGAAGATAATGGTAAGTAGAGTGTCGATCACTAAGAGTGGAACGTATAATCTCGTTAATCTAATCAGTATTTTAATATCCTAACGCAAGGGGGTTTCAGCCTGAGAGACTGGCACAGTTTTGTTTGCAATTAAATAATAAAATAAACAGATAGGCACGAATCAGCAAGTAGCACACACGTACACAGATAGATACTTGAGACAATAAGAGGGCTGTCCTTATGATTAAGTAGATTGTCACTTGTTTTATTGATAGCTTTATATGAAGTGTATGTAATTAACCCTTTCTCGTTGGTCCTATTCTCATCGGCGAGTAAACCCTTAATGACGACTTATGTCTAAAAGTTATTCCTAAGTGATCAATTTAGAAACAACCGTGGGAGCCACACCTTGTCCCGCAGTCGGGTGCCCGCAAGCCACTAATAAACACAGAGGTGGTCAATGCACTAATAAGTAGTAACCAAAGACATCAACATATAAACTTTAATTGATGGGAAAGCAAGTATTAAAGGGAGTGCAATCTTTCCGTTGTCACATTACACAAGCCACCAATCCTGATGAATTAAAGTTTGCTAAAACAATAAAACAAAACTACTTAATGAATTAAATACATGCAGCACCTTCTTACAGCTCTTGTATCTTCGATTTGGGTGTGTCTTGTGCTGCCTCTTGACTGAATTCGTCCTTCTCTTCTGTCGTCCGAACTTCGGTTAGGGTTTCGAACTCTTTAATCTAGTCTGGTCTACGGGGTATTTATAGTTTGTGTCTGAGGGAAGATGCGGCGCATCTACTTAAGTAGATGCGGCGTATCTACGTAACTTCGCGTGGGGTCCAAGATTATAATATTCAGGAATATTCGTACACCGCCAGAAGATGCGGCGTAACTCTTTATTAGATGCGGCGCATGTCCTCTTGTATCTTGGATCGTATCTGGTGACATCTTGATAGAGATGCGGCGCATGTTGATAGTGAGATGCGGCGCATCTGGAGCAGATTAGTCTTGATCTTCTTCATTTCAGTAGACTCTTCACTTTATGCACGTTTTGCTCCATTATTAGTCCAAAATCGCCAAGTTTCACCAAATGCTTGTTTTTACCTGAGAATTACAAAAGTAAACGATTAAGTATCAATCCTCATACATAATATAGTAAAACAAGTCAAATTAGTAGGATAAATGATAGTAATAAAATGTACTTATTTGAGTTCATCAGACATATCGGATACATATGGACAAATTATACTATTAAACGGACTTGGACATATCGGACTATTACCGGTTTAAAAGTATTATTTGAAACATTACATAAATAAATGAGTTACATTGAAATTCTATAAAAATTTCTATACTCATACTTCATTTCGAAAACACTTTTATTATTAATTCGTCAATGACGAAATTTGTACTTTTAAATTGTAAAACCCTTATTATTTGAATTATAAGTTCATACATATTTTTAATTATAAAATATTTATGTTCTATACAAACTATTTGAGGATACTGGGTAAAGGCCTAACCATCGGCTCAACATGTACTTATATGCTTACCTTTTTATTTTCCTTTATACCTGTGCTATATGTTTTATGCTTTGGCGTGGGTTTGTCTGAGTCTATGACTTTATACCACCACACGAATAAGATACTAAACTTTTTACAAAACTTTGATACAAATATTCCACGAAAACTAAAACGCTCTATCTTTTAGAACTCATACGTACCGATTACTTTTTGTATATTATGTTTTGAGACGAACTTATATTCATTAGGTTATGCCGATTTTGTATCATTGTGCTATACTTCTTTACACTGTTCTGCCATACATCTTGGCACCGTTGTAATACTCTCGTCACTACATTCCAAGGTGAGTCGTGGCCCCCTCTTTTAATACTTGCTTTTAATAATTCTTTTGGGCGAGATACATGCTTGTAAATCTTTTACTCATTATCAAATATATGATTTGCTTGACGTTTATACTTCTATAAGTACTATGAAAACTCTTATGATTTATCGTGAGTCGTGGTCCCTACTTTTCACACTTGTTTTAATAACTCTTTTGGGGGAGATACATGCTTTAACTGTTTTATACTACTTGAAATATCTTATGATTTACTCGAAATTATCAACTATGCTTTACCTATTTGAATCATACTTGAAAAGAATACATGCTCATGATATGTGCAAATTGTCTGTTTAGCTTAAACACGGAACATGGAGGATAACATTTTTAAGCTACTTGATGTAATATGATACTGAAAACTTATTGTATGCATTCATGTGACAAATGAATGTACTGCTACTTTAATATGATATTTCTACATTTCACTATAAATAATTGCCAAGACTAAAATTACGCATGATTCACCTATATTGCCTAAGCACACTTTACTGCCATAAAGTCCCTCGATCATGAGCCATTAATCACTGCGGTGAGCGCGAATATAGTGAACAGCTTCGAAACCTGTTAAAGGCTGACGACCTATCCCCTAAATACTTTGACGGAATGCCTTATGGCTAGTCGTATTTAGTAGTGATACACTATATTTGAGAAAAATAGGAATTGGCAAATCACCTATTAACTTGAGGGCCATAAATCACTCATCAGGTAACCCTGGTGGGACACCCAATTGTTAACGTTTTGCGTGTCATGAGGCTTAGGGCAGTATAACTTTATGAATATATGAATGTTTCATATATATCCTAGGATACAGCTGTATTTAGAAGACCACCACGTTACACTAATAGACTTCAGATTCTAGATTATCATTCCCACTATATGATATAATTGTAAATCTTGTACTTGAACTTTAACTGTTACCATATGTGACTTAATAAGAATTCTGCAAGGCAACCCAAATTGCTTGGTATGTCATTACATTTAAAAGCTGACTCAACATCCCATTTCGAGCATATAACAACGTAGCTCAACTTCATTTAAAATATGAAACTTCTGATTTTGAAGATAATACATTATTCACTTGTGAATTTTATACAACGCAACTCTTTATTTATTTCATGAAGAACTATTATAACTATACACCTTTCAAAGAGAGATATTTTCTATCAAACTCCACGAACTCACCAACCATTGTGTTGACGTTTTAAGCATGTTTATCTCAGGTAATTAACGGAGCAGGACAAGACACGGAGCAGGCATCCTTTACTCTGATAACTTTAATGGTGTAAAATCAAATATGTCATTCCTCCCAAATTATCACATTTTCTCAGGGGATTTTCAAATCAAATAATTCACTTTTTGTATCAATAAAATTCTTTGAATGACATATAACTTTCAAAATGCCTATTCTGGACCGTTTTTCTGAAATTTTAACTCGATCCTCACCGTAACACCCTAATTACTTTTCCGCTGCCACAAACCAAATTAGGGGGTGTTACAGTTTGGTATCAGAGCCTATGGTTATAGAGAATCAAACGTTTTAAAACATCGAACTATAACCACACTTTCAAAATAAATGATTTTACACCTTATCATCTTATGCCTTCCGTGTCCGCAGACTGCCGTGCTCAATACATTACCTATTAAGATTATTTTGTACTAATCTTGACATGCTTGATGTTTATTCTTCACACATTACACACTATACTATTTCACACTCAACGTTATATATATATATTCACCAACTATCTCAAGTATCGTACCAACCATCTTTAATTATCTTAATCGCATCTTTATAGATGCGTGTGAAATCAATTTTACTATACTTCCGAAAAATCCGCGTAAGAATTATTTTGTTGACTAGTATGAATAATAAATCAGAAATTCTTAAGCAGGATGGGTTGCAATGTCTTTATTTGAATGATGGGGATGCCTTTTATCTAAATAAAGAAATTGTAAGGCGCCGAACCATAAGTTTATATTTCCTTATTTACATTGTTTGGGACGCCTCTCTATGTAAATAACGAATTATAAATAAGTGGGCTTATTTATATCTGTAAAGGCACTAGTATGAAACTAATAACCATAAAAATTCATCAAACACACAGCGTAACTCTCATTAGAACCCCTAAATAATGATACATAGTGTTAGTATACGAATTCGAAGCAACACTCCTATCGTAATACTGTCTCTTACTGTTCTAGCCACTTGCATTAACTATTCTTCACACCAAGACAAACAAGATCTCCCATATCCTAAAAGCCGGGATTCAGCAACTTTCTCTACATACACTGAGTCTTCATTCAAATATCTCCATGTGAAGAAATCTGTTATCTACAAAACTCTTTGTTTAACAAATAGGTTACCCGCACAGATATCTGAAAAATATCTAAATCTAGCAGAGTAATGAGTTCTTTTTCAAGTTGTGTTCATAGCATAAACATCCAAACACCATATTATTCAAATAAACTTGACGGAAATACTTAAATATTACAAACGATACTGAATTAAAACATCACATAAACCTAAACCTAAACTTCAAAGGTAGTCCGGATGATCCCAGGTCTGAGAATTGTTGGAATCATAGCCGTCATCATAAGGATCAAAGCTCGCCAACTTCTCTTCCTCCCATTGAGCTTCCAACCTACTCAACTCCCAATCCATGGCAGGAGTCCAACCACCATCACCAATTGCCACATTTTCCTCGAAACTTGGCTGGAAATGATCCAGATGAGGCAAATGTTGTTGTTGCACAACCACCCTTGGTGTAGATGAACTTGATGCACCTTGTTGTAGTTGTGGTTGTTGTTGCTGTGGTGGTAATGATGGATTCTGTTGTTGTTGTTGTTGATGATGATGTTCAACCCTAGCAGCTTCAACGTTCTCTTCCAAGCTCCAACGAACCTTGTTAGAAATCTGGTCATCTATCTGATGAACACAAGACCACAGCGATTCGATGACAGCAGCATCCTTACAAGATTCATCATACAAAAACTTGTCAATCACATGCTTCCTACCATCTGAGATGTCCGTGCACTTAGCATAGCTTTCTCTAAGTCGTCGTTTCAATTGTTTCGTAGCTTCAAATTGCAGAATGACCTTCACAATAGCATTTTGATGATCCACGTCCCTACCCTCCGTTTCTGCTTTGATGTACAGTTGAATTTGTTCAGCGGTATGTGGTAGCTTACAAGCCATTGATTGTGTGTGTATAGGTAACCCAACCATGCCAATGGTATTTATAAGGGTTTGAAAAATATCTTTCAATTAAGAAATATAATCGTTTGTATTCAAACGGTAAAACTTTCAAAATCTATGTCTAGTAAAACTAGCAACTAGCTCTGAGATACGTGGTAAATAAAATTTTTACTTTGGTTTTCGCAATTCAACGCAAGAGGCAGGAACAAATCGCGTTAAACACGCCCCACCATGATTTAAAAATCCTAAACACGCCATATACAAATAACACTTTTCATACGATTTGACTACACATCCTCTAGGAAATAGTGAACCTCCTAACGTTCTCTCGAAACTCTTGGGCATTATACGAAATTTCGATAATCTCGAAACTATCTAGTGACCAAATACGCCATGGGACATGTGTTCAACAATCGCTAAATTAAAATTATCCTTGAAACATCTATCCTCGACCCATTGCTAACAACAATCCAACGCAACCTTATTTATCATTAATACTCGAACTCAACTTAAGAACTTGAGACTTATTTCTAATCTAATCACCTCATACCCGTTTACTTTGGATCATTCACTTAACAACACACCAATATTTTCATACGTCTCAATTAGGCACTTACCAATAAATCGTACATAACAAATCTTTTCCAATACTCGAGCATGTGACAATCAAAGCCCAGCCCGACTGTCATGTTCTCAAATGACTTCAACAAAAATCATATATTGCCTAAATACTTTGTTTAATTTAAGTTCCCAACAACCTCAGCAAACTCAAACGAAACCCTGTCTAGTTATTGGGCCATATTTCATTTTGTGAACTCAACTACAATCAAAACAAACCAATTTTTCGTGTTTCTCGTTGCCCCCAACAACGGTTAACAATCCTAAGAAACAAAATGATTTTTTTTACTACAACACGTCTCATCTTATAACATATTAATTTCCCCACCTAGCTTCCATACTTAACCAACAACTTGGATACTTTGAAAAATAAATACAAACAAGCTATTACCGTAAGACACGGTTTATTATATACATAAAGCAAACCAATTTGGTGTTATCACTTAAGACTTTGTCTAACAAGTTTTTCTTTACAAAAACTAAAGTTCAACAACTATTTTACATTCATCAAGTCCTCGTTCGAAACTCTCATTATTAAAAATCTACAAACTCTTTGTTTGACAAGTAGTTTACACCATAAATTTGTGGTTTTCAAAAATTATGAATCATGTGTACTTTCAAAATGCGATAGAATAACAATTTTCATTCCAAAAAACATAATCTCGAAACAAAATAACTTGTTCACACACCTCATTTTTAAACGACCCCAGTCAGATCTACACTTATCCCCCATCACCCTATTATACAAAGTCAAGAAAAATACGAAACTAGAAATTATAAGAATTCACAACAATCTATGGAAAACACAAATAACATAAACTTTATTTGAAACCACGAAAGTTAATACATAGCGAAATGATTAACATCGGAAGTGCTAACAGTACAATAAACACAATATAAGGCATACAATCTTCAATCGATTGACCCACCATAGAAACAATAACCCCCACTAACCCAACGATAGCAAGAGCCACCATAGGATGAAGCACCTTAATTATTCTGCATTATAAACATAACAAAATAGGAAAAGTTATGCCGAGATTTATAACTAAACAAAAACGAGATTTTATTTCACAATCATTAAAGGTTACATCAACAAACAACAAAACTACATTTTAACTACACTAGCCGAGATCCTCACCCCAAAATCTTATTCACATTGATCGCTAAAATCGTGAGGGGTACGACGAACGCCAACGATGCGATGTAGTAGTCGGAGTTTTCATCAGGAAAGAAAGCCAAATAAGCGGCGACAAAAACAATGTATACGATGGCGGCAAAGATGACGATCGAAGGCATGGTGAGATATTTTGTTCGGAGAAGATAAAGATGTTAAATGAAAAAGGAGGAGCAGAAAAGTAAAGAGAGTGGATAGAATTTAAAGAGGGAATATAAGTGGAGAAAATACCCGTTATTTTACTATTCACGATCATTAAATTTCAAATCACTACCACTAAAAATCCCCTAGTCTCGACCGTTAGAACACTAAACATTAAGTACTAAATACTTCCTACTCTCGGCCGTTACTTTCACTACTTGTAGCCCATAAATCGAATTATTGATCAAACATTCGAATTTATTCAGTCTAGTATTAATAAATTTAGTTGAAATCTCGCCGCTGGATAGTCAAATAACAAATCTCTCGACAACATTTTCTATAAACTCTCACCTCAGAGCACCATATTTTTCAACACCTATCACGGACTGAACTTCGGGACGAAGTTCAAAATTGAAGGGTAGATACTGTAAGATCCTACAAAAATCCGTCATGATAATCTTTGTTAATTAATAATACCTTTGACTTATCATTTAACAAAGCCCATTTTTATGGAGAAATTTAAAATTTTCTTTAATATACTATACTTACGACCACCATAAGATTTGGATAAGCCTACATATTTTATATGAACCATTTTCACTTTATTATTTTTTTACATTAAACTCTTTATGCAATACGAATACTCAAACCTATTAAATTCTATTAACGTATACACTCTCCGTTAAACTTATTACATGTCTAATATTTTCAGTTGGAGTATATTAATAAACTTTGATATTTTTATAAACGTTATATTTTTACGTTACCCGATTTTAAGTTTCGTGACATAAAGACTTAACGTTAGTAATTACTAAGATCAAACTATATCTTAAACTAATAATATGTATCATAAAAATTTGCCACCTAACTAATTCACATGCAAAGTGTAAATATCTTAACTTGTGAAACTTTATACCATAGAATTCAAAGTAAGGAACGTGTACTATTCTTTTCCATACAATTCAACAACTCACTCATATGTAAACGTGTTGAAAACATTAACCATGCAATCTTCCATTCAAATATATGTATGTACGTGTAATACCATATGCCATAACATGCTACCAAACCGAACTCTCTATATATAGAATAGTAAGCATGCACCTTCGTCCATCCTAAAAACGCAAACCATTTCTTTACACACTCACTCTTAAACAACACAAAGAATTCATCTCTTTTCCCTTTTTACTGTCGAAGAACAAGAATGAAAACCGGAGTCTCATAAAAGGGCGCTAGGAGTTTGGTTCGAGATAACCATCACAGCCGCACCATCATCGCCTCCACCTATCTTTTTCCCTCGTTTGCTTGGTATGTTCAAATCGTAAACCTCATATTTTAATACCCTTTTTATTTAAAAACAATTATGATTAATTTCATTAAAGTTTTCGTGGATAAAACAAGTTTTAAAAACGTATTTGAATCAAGATTCGTGTGGTAAAATCGTTTGTAAAGAAAGTGTTTGTTTGATTTGTTTTGATCTGTGGTCGAGTCAAGAAACCTGTATAGGGTTACGCTTGTTTGTTTTGTTCGCTCCACAAGAGTCACCCATGAGGGTGTACTTGCGATCGGCTCCACAGCGACAACACCAAGGGTGTTTGTTTGTTTTGCGTAACACAGTCCAACTAGGGGCGCTTGGTGTTTGTTTGTGTAAGGTTTAAACCACCCCAAGAGGGTTGTGTTGTTATGCCCAGTAAACCGAAAACAACCCATAAGGTTGTTTGTTTGGTTCTCGTTCACGACAGAAATACACCCCAAAGGATGTAGTTGTTTTGTAGTCAGCCTCACACCCGCAAGGGTGCTTGTCCTGGTTCGGTTTCACTCAGAAAAACACAAGGAGTGTTGTTTGTTCGAAACCTATTTATATGGCTTAATTGTGTTTGTTTCGGTTGGCTCAATGGAAAAGACCACAAGGGTGCTGTCTTGGCTTCGTATCACATCCGCACCCACAACAGGTGTTGGTTTGTGTTTGCTTTGGTATCTACTTATCTTAAACTACTTATCCTACTTGTTGTATCTACTTGGTGCTTTCCTGATATTCTCTTCATTCTCATTTAGTATATATGTTTGGGTTGGATCTGAATCGGGCTCAAAAGCCCACATTACGATGAGTTTGTTTGTTTAGTTATTGGGCCGAAACCCAAGAGAATTATAAGAGTGTGCTTAAATTATTGACTATATATATATACACATATATGACGTTAGACGAATACTTTTGATATAAGATTTAGACATATCGGATACATATGGACAAATTATACTATTAAACGGACTTGGACATATCGGACTATTACCGGTTTAAAAGTATTATTTGAAACATTACATAAATAAATGAGTTACATTGAAATTCTATAAAAATTTCTATACTCATACTTCATTTCGAAAACACTTTTATTATTAATTCGTCAATGACGAAATTTGTACTTTTAAATTGTAAAACCCTTATTATTTGAATTATAAGTTCATACATATTTTTAATTATAAAATATTTATGTTCTATACAAACTATTTGAGGATACTGGGTAAAGGCCTAACCATCGGCTCAACATGTACTTATATGCTTACCTTTTTATTTTCCTTTATACCTGTGCTATATGTTTTATGCTTTGGCGTGGGTTTGTCTGAGTCTATGACTTTATACCACCACACGAATAAGATACTAAACTTTTTACAAAACTTTGATACAAATATTCCACGAAAACTAAAACGCTCTATCTTTTAGAACTCATACGTACCGATTACTTTTTGTATATTATGTTTTGAGACGAACTTATATTCATTAGGTTATGCCGATTTTGTATCATTGTGCTATACTTCTTTACACTGTTCTGCCATACATCTTGGCACCGTTGTAATACTCTCGTCACTACATTCCAAGGTGAGTCGTGGCCCCCTCTTTTAATACTTGCTTTTAATAATTCTTTTGGGGGAGATACATGCTTGTAAATCTTTTACTCATTATCAAATATATGATTTGCTTGACGTTTATACTTCTATAAGTACTATGAAAACTCTTATGATTTATCGTGAGTTGTGGCCCCTACTTTTCACACTTGTTTTAATAACTCTTTTGGGGGAGATACATGCTTTAACTGTTTTATACTACTTGAAATATCTTATGATTTACTCGAAATTATCAACTATGCTTTACCTATTTGAATCATACTTGAAAAGAATACATGCTCATGATATGTGCAAATTGTCTGTTTAGCTTAAACACGGAACATGGAGGATAACATTTTTAAGCTACTTGATGTAATATGATACTGAAAACTTATTGTATGCATTCATGTGACAAATGAATGTACTGCTACTTTAATATGATATTTCTACATTTCACTATAAATAATTGCCAAGACTAAAATTACGCATGATTCACCTATATTGCCTAAGCACACTTTACTGCCATAAAGTCCCTCGATCATGAGCCATTAATCACTGCGGTGAGCGCGAATATAGTGAACAGCTTCGAAACCTGTTAAAGGCTGACGACCTATCCCCTAAATACTTTGACGGAATGCCTTATGGCTAGTCGTATTTAGTAGTGATACACTATATTTGAGAAAAATAGGAATTGGCAAATCACCTATTAACTTGAGGGCCATAAATCACTCATCAGGTAACCCTGGTGGGACACCCAATTGTTAACGTTTTACGTGTCATGAGGCTTAGGGCAGTATAACTTTATGAATATATGAATGTTTCATATATATCCTAGGATACAGCTGTATTTAGAAGACCACCACGTTACACTAATAGACTTCAGATTCTAGATTATCATTCCCACTATATGATATAATTGTAAATCTTGTACTTGAACTTTAACTGTTACCATATGTGACTTAATAAGAATTCTGCAAGGCAACCCAAATTGCTTGGTATGTCATTACATTTAAAAGCTGACTCAACATCCCATTTCGAGCATATAACAACGTAGCTCAACTTCATTTAAAATATGAAACTTCTGATTTTGAAGATAATACATTATTCACTTGTGAATTTTATACAACGCAACTCTTTATTTATTTCATGAAGAACTATTATAACTATACACCTTTCAAAGAGAGATATTTTCTATCAAACTCCACGAACTCACCAACCATTGTGTTGACGTTTTAAGCATGTTTATCTCAGGTAATTAACGGAGCAGGACAAGACACGGAGCAGGCATCCTTTACTCTGATAACTTTAATGGTGTAAAATCAAATATGTCATTCCTCCCAAATTATCACATTTTCTCAGGGGATTTTCAAATCAAATAATTCACTTTTTGTATCAATAAAATTCTTTGAATGACATATAACTTTCAAAATGCCTATTCTGGACCGTTTTTCTGAAATTTTAACTCGATCCTCACCGTAACACCCTAATTACTTTTCCGCTGCCACAAACCAAATTAGGGGGTGTTACAGTTTGGTATCAGAGCCTATGGTTATAGAGAATCAAACGTTTTAAAACATCGAACTATAACCACACTTTCAAAATAAATGATTTTACACCTTAGTGAATTACCGGTTCAGCTCCAGACATTGTTTCTTGTCTTGGAAGAATGATTTGTGTAAAAAATTTATGACCATTTGCATTGTTTATATAGGGCCTAAACGTTATCTTCAAGCCCAATATGATGCATTTAATTTGTTATCTTTTTTATTATGGGTTTGATTTGTTTCATTTTTAGAAGCTATATGAAAATCCAAAATATCATTTCCAAATGAGTATCAAATTTTTATTCGGTGTATAATGTAATGTCAGGTAATATTGTTCTAATTCATTATAAGATCACTTTATTTATGTAACACTCCGTATTATGTAAATATATTGTATCATTTTTTATGCAATGTATTAGCTTAATTATTTACTTTACATATTTCATAGATCACGGTTCACATAAACTAAACATTACATGGATTAGGTGATAAAGATTTTATAATATTTTAGGACACGGAAATTAATAATATATAAAATGCATGGAGTTAAATAGTAATAACGAGCACGGAAACCCGCGCATTGCGGCGGGTGAGTTTGTATTAACAATTTTAAATGGTTTGTTATGACAATTTAAGTTTTTACGTTTTGTGTTTATGTGTTTGGTTTTGTAGATGTATATTGTTGTAAAAGTGTAAGGTTTGTGTATTGTTTTATTTATTTGTTGGGCTATTGGTTTTAGTGGGCTTAAGGATAAATGAGTGGCCCGTATTAGATTTTGGGATAAACATGTTCCGGAATTAGGGTTCTCTGTTTGGAGATAAACATTGTTTGCAATTAGGGTTCTTCGCTCTTCCAAACCATTCCCGCATGAGATCCGTATCTTTTTTTTCCTCTTCACAAAAAATGATATTTCACTCATGATTTGGTCTAGTGGTTTTAATTAAGTCGCTTAATTCGTTAGGCCTTCGGAGCAAAGGCGATTTTGGTGGTCTTTTTTCTACAACGATAAAAAAACGGTTGTTTAAATAAGGTTATTTCTATGTTTTTCTTCTCTTTGTTTAAATATGTGTAGGTTTAACAGTTGTGGTAGGTAATGCATATGGTTTTTTATTAGTGCATCAAAATCTGGGTGTAGTTGTTCTTTGTTGCTTATTTTTGTTTTTTGTAGATAATATAGACTAATGTGAGTTTGATGTTATTGGAATGAAGGACTGAAGGTATTACAAAAGTGTGTTATATACTGAAATTCCAAACAGGTAAGATAAATTGTTGTGTATTTTCAGTTAAGTAGTTAAATACAATTGCAAATCTACTAATTCAAAGTAATATGATTTGTGGGTTTATTGTTAATGTGTAACAAGAGTTAAAATCATGACTGTTTGTGTAGTTTATTTGATTATTTCATATGATCACGGGTTTGTATGGTGTCGACTTATGAATATTGACTTTGATATATGCGTCGTTGTTTGCTTCTCACAACTACTTATTATTGTTACGTTTCGGTGTGTCTTTCTCCTCCCTCCCATGGTGAATGTATGTGCACTCCTTCACTGCCATTAGATCCACCGTTTTTTGCCGCAAATATGGTTGTTTTTAATCGCAGTTATAGTCGCTCTCACCTCACTTCTCTTCATGTTATTTTATCCACTCACTATTTATCCTCATGCCGCATCACTACCAACTCCCGTATGTATACATTATTACTTTTATCATTAATTAATAAATCTGTAGATCAAGTAACTTTCTTTGTTCTTTTTATGATATTTGGTTATGTTATTATTGTCGTGATTACATTTTTTTGTTATGTTACCTTTAGTTGCTGCTGCTATTGAATCAGTAAAAATTTTCTAAAACCGTATGCGTTTGGGAATGAAATGGTTATCCTACACTATCTAACCTTTTTTCATTATGATTCCAGATTCCATGATCCAATTGCACAGGAACTGTGGTCACATGGAACAATCGATAAATTCGAAGTCGTTCAGCCACTCAAAGGTAAGCAGATGCATTAGTTTTTATGTTGTTCGGCAATGTTTTGTTGCTGGGTTTTCTAAATTATAACGTGTCTTTCTGTTTTGAATGGTGTTGTAGCTGTGTACCCAGCGGTAAGTGAGGCCAACGCTACCCGCAAGTGGTGGGTGTAAAGGTGTTGGTCAAGTACATTCTGTAGGCTCAGCAATATAAGGTCTTTCAAGTGCTGCAGAAAAGGTTGAATTTAACTGTTGCATATATTGGTAACTGGATTCATTAGCTAAATGTGACCGGCAAAAAGTGGATAATGTATTCTGACGCACTTCAAAAATTGGATAATATATCGTATACACTAATAGACCATCAAATGCGGTGTCATTTTAATGCGTCATATGACATCATGATGACATCATAATTAACGCTAATACTTTACATGAAAAAAATAGACCTGCACAACTACATTTGTTCATTGCTGTCTGCACTTTCCCTTTTTACTCATGTTTCTTTTATTTTATTTAATACATACACATGATAACCATGAATGTACATGTATCGAGGGGAGAAAGAATACTATGAAAAACAATTTGCATTCTGTTGAAATTTAATTCAAACTACTAAATTGCTTTTATGTGCAATACAAAGCATAACTATCAACAGTAGGCATAAGATGAAAAGCATGTGTGTGTATCTTTTGTTTATACCTGTTATATTTTCAAGATTATATTGTGAATCACGATGAAAAAACTTTTTATTGCAGCCTTGCAGTTACTATTAGAGCATGTGTGTAGATGTTTTACAGTTCTGAATATGGCTGCAATTGATAAACTTATAAGCTAATGGAAGTCGCTTTTTAAATTTCGAGTACCGGTAAGCCAACAACTAAGCTAATCTAGCAGACCCTTACCGTGTCTCTAAATTAGAATATAGATCACAATTGTTTTGTTTTTTGTTCTGTTCAGGTTAATCAAAATATGAATGCAAGCTGAAACATGTTTTTGAAGAGATCATGTGACGCGTACTTGATTTGTTGTTGGTGGTGGTGGTGGTTCAGCCACCTACAACAAAAGCATAACACTTTCACATCCTTATAAAAAATCTAAGCCCAAGGTTACTTTCTTGAACAGGGTCAGGTGAAGATGTCTCTGTAATCCTGTGAGGTTGTTGAATATGGGTAGCAAACATACAGGTATTTTCATTTGACTTGTCACTTATTAATGGTAATTATAACATATGTTTATATAAAAAAAGGAATACATGAAAATGTAAGAAACTACTGAAATTACCTTTATGTGTTTTATCACCGTCAACACTATTTTTGCATATTCTTGGTTTTGTATGCTTTTGTTGATCGTATGTAGCATTGCTACTTTGGTGAGTCGAATTGCGTATCAAACTCGGGTGCATGTTGTTGTCTTGTATTGGCGCCAATGCATTTGTTGTGTCTGCATCAAGTATTAAGACATTTAGTAATAGTATAATCTACGTGCGTAACACTAAAGTGTTCAATGAAATTACCTTTAGGTTCCTTTTGATTATAAGGAGCAACTCCATGTAATGCTGAACTTTTACATTTTCTTCCCGCATTTTCTAAGTCACAGCTGTAATGATTCGTTGGTGATATCAGATAGTGGCAAAATTGTTGGTGTCCGCATACTTTGGATGAACTTGATTCCTTTTCATCTATTTGTAAAGCAGAGTTATTCTCATTGGAAGATTCTATATGAATTGTATTTGTTCTCATACATCCATTTACCGTATCTGCATAAAATATTAACATGTTTAGTCATAATATAATTCACATATATAACAATAAAGTATTTGATAACATTACCTTGAAATTCCCTTTGATTATTAGTAACTGGTTGAAGCAACGTGCCAGTTTTACGTTTTTTCCCCCAGTTTTCAGGTTACAATATAATCATTCACTGGTGATATCAGATCCCGGTAAAATTGTTGGTGTTCTGTATAAGGTGATAACATATTTAGTGATAGTATAATTCATATATATAACAATAAAGTGTTCAATGAAATCACTTTTAAATTTCTTATCATTCTAAACAATAATCCATATATAACAATAAAGTGTTTAATAACATTACCTTTAAGTCCCCTTTGACTGTCAGCAATTGGTGCAAGCAACGCAGAAGCCTTACGTTTTTTTTCCTCATTTTTCAGGTTATAAATATATTCATTCATTGGTGATATCGGATCCCAGTAAAATTGTTGGTGTTCACATGATTTCATCTGAACTGAGCTTGTTCCAGTCGAAACATGTTTTGGAATAGTGTTAACTGAAGAATTTGATGATGTAAATGCATCTGCTACATCTCATATATCTGCATAAGGTAATAACATATTCAGTGATACTATGATTCATTTACATAACAATAAAGTGTTCAATGAAATTACCTTTAAATTTCTTCTGATTCTGAACGACGGTCCTAGGCAATGCAGAACCTTTACGTTTTTTTTCTCCATTTTTCAGATTACAGTTGTAATCATTGACTGTTGATATCAGATGGTGATCTAATTGTTGGTGGTCACATACTGTGGATGAACGTCGTTCTTGTTCATCTACTTGCAAAGCAGCATTGCTCTCATTTGAAGATTCCACATGAAGTGTATTTAACCCAGTCGACTCATGTTTTTGGATATTCTTAAATGAAGGATTTGAGTGTGTATTAGTATCCTTTGGTAACCCATTGTAAGGTATTTTCCTTCCATCAATTATTTGGCTATTTTCATTTATAGTAAATGGTTCTTTTCCTAACCTATTGCTACTACTACTATAGCACATATAATTGTTGGAAAAGTCATTTAAACCATTTCTTAACAACCTTCTAGGCATGGTGACAATTGTGTGTATAACTTTATATGAAACAGACCATATACATAAAGCATGCAATCTATATGACAACATAAGGAAAAAATGCATATGCATAACAAAGTACATGTCCCAAGTTTTTTTGGATGTAAGCATTATGCAAAAGGTTAGTAAACTCATACTGATGCTAATGTCATAGGAAATTACATTTACAAACTGACCTTCTAAGCAGATTTTTGTTTTCTGCAGGTTTATACTTTGAGAAGACAATCTTGGATCAGATACAATGGCTGCATAAAATAAAATTTTTAGCTAACAAAAAAGCAAGATAAAGTCATATGGACTTTTATATACATAAGAAGAATCTATACAGCCGAAGTTCTTATACCTGTGTTAAACAGATTTTTTTTTTTCTTCTTCTTCTTGGTTAAGTATAGTAGAAGTTTCTGGGGTTTAGGGAGTTAGATGGATTAGATATGTGTTTAAGTACTTTTATGTGACATGTGTAAGCATCAGACAAAATTTGGAGCACAAATATTTGTGCAAATGTTGTTACTGTAGCGTACAATCTTTATAAGCAGTTGCCACTGTTTGAACAACTGTTTTGTACAGCATTGTAAAGCAGCAAAATCACTGTAACGTACAATTTTTTGAAGCAAAGGTTACTGTTTGAACAACTGTTTTGCACAACCATTTCAAGCACACCCAATCCCCATGTTTAATATATATAGTAATATAATAATATTTTGATAAGAATATGACATAAAAAGTATAGAGATTAAATATAACAAAGATGAATCTATAGCGGATGGATACGTAACATTTTGTCATCTACTAATATGTACACATTTTTTTCTTAGTTTGATTGCAGCATTGTTGGCCATATTGTCGTCAATGCGCGTGTGTGTAGGTATATCTTCTTCGTCACTAGATCATAGAAGGGTAATCCCATGCAGTGTTGCAAACAATGCCGACAGCACCTTGGAAAAGTAACATTAAAATTGGTTGCTCCCGGGCACACTTGTGAGATGGTGAGAGTTAAGGTAGGTTAGCGTGTTGCATGTGAAGATATATAGTGGTCATGTCGACTCAAGACTTTTCAGTTGTACTAGATGTGTCCTAAGACTGTTTTCCTTTGCCTGCAGACAACCAATTAACATCAAGAAAGAAAAAAAATCAGCATTATGATTTTAAGATTTGTAGTCCGTGTTTTTGGTCGTAAAAGATATGATTGAGATTTGTGTGTTTGACGAAAAAATGAAGCAACTTTGGAGACAGTAAAGTTAACTTGCGTTTGATTAACTCCATCGTAGTTATGGCTGTATATATAGGTGGCAAAATAGGTGAGCTTGTTAACTGGTTCGGTTCATTATGCATTTTTAGTGCGGGTTAACCTAAAAAACTTTTTTGTCCAAATTTGGTATATTTCAATAAAGATGAGCATGTCACTATGCTTACAACAGTTGTTATATAATGGCGTGATATAGGAGCTTCAATGCCATACACACTTTGGGCAACATTCAACCCGTTTAACCCTTTCGACCCATTTCCCTTCTATATATAAGATCTTTGGGTATCACCCCTAGAAATGACACAGTCATTAGCATACTGAGAAGATGTTTGACAGAATCAAAATGTGCAACCAATGGTAATGATAGTACTGTACCTGTAAAGACGCTGCGGAAACCATAAGAACTTCACATTCATCAAGAAGAGCTCTTTCCTGTGTCGTTACAGTAGCAAGTTCAGATACGAGGCTATTCGATTCCTCCAACTGTATAAAGATACATAGAATTAGTAACCATAACTACCAAAAGCTACCAACAACTTAAGATATAAACATCGCCAGTCTTACGTCTGATAAAGTAGATTGTATGGAGGATCCCATTGTATGCATTACTTGGATAGCTGAGCAAAGAGATGACTTCAGAGTTTGTACATCTGCCTGAAATTTGTAAATTCTACTATCAGATGATGAAATGTAAATATGGCAATTTCGGCCTCATACTTTAACGGCTTAACAGGTCAAATGTAAAATAAATACAGAAAAAGCAAAAAAAATCAGTTTAATTGGGTTAAACTGGTCGAAAATGGGTCAAATTGTGATTTTAATGCATCAAAAATTTACATGTTTGACACACTTATGATGTATTGAAGATTCTAAAAATTTTGAACAAAAGCGCTTTGGGTCAACCTGGTACCAAAAAGCTACATGTTTTGACCCGGATCCGTTTTAAACCATTACCCAACCTGCCCTGTCCGCCCATTTTGCCACAACTAAAGAAATCAAACTAAACATATTTTGGAAAAATGACATACCAATGCCCCTTCGGTTATAGGAAGTCGGAGAGTGCTTGACTCTAGATCTTTAATAGCACCAGACAAAGAAAGATTGTGCTCTTTTTCTATTGAAGGCCATAAGTTGAGGTAATCCATCTGAACCAAACAAATACAAGTAACAATAAATATAACATCAACACAAAAATTTTAATTAGTAAATATAGATGGTTCAGGGAAATTAATTACTTGTTCGTTTAAAACTGAGTAAAGCTTTAGCCTCAGTCTCAACTGATCGAGCTCAGTCCTCTTTGCAGCTACTGACTCCCGGATTTCCAAGGTACTTCTCCACACATTATATAAAGATTTCTGTATCATGATATATACTATGTTTATCAGTCTTACAAAAAACATGATTTGTTGATGATTATATAGTTACATATAATAATCCAAACACTCAGAAACAAACCTCGGCAGTTAAATTCTGAGACTTCAAGGCAGCTTCTGCACCGGCATTAACAAACCGCCACTGAATTTTCCTGTTGTAAAGTAACCGTAAATAGTGAGCATCTTCAATTTGATCAGCAACTTTTTTCCCTTTTTTAATGTCAGCAACAAATGTAAGAACTGAAACCTTGTTTGAGTCACAAGGTTGCCTCAAAGGACTAGCTGGCCTTACACGAGAAGAACTCGCTCCTCTAAAAGGAGCTGGACTTACGGGCCGTTTTGAACCCGAAGCAGATAGCTTATTGGGTGAAGGAGGTCGGGCGACAGCAGCAGGCATAGATTGAGAACTTGACGATAAACATGAAGGAACAAAGTTATTTAATTTTAACCTCACGGGATCACTTGCACATTTTTCTAATACATTTCTATTTGGTGGAATAAAAGTTTTCGAAGGCTTATGATCAGGAACATCGATTTTTTTATTCAAAATATTGGAAACTGTTGTACTAGGCCACCGATGCTGATCTACTAGACGAGATTGTAATCCCTCCAAAGGTTTTGAATTTTCTGACTGAACGATTGCGTTTTTTCCTTTAAGTGGACTCCTTTTTCTCTCAGGAGTAGCCTTCCTAGATGCATTTGATGACAACTTTGATGTACGATCAGCAAGAGCTTGAGGTGGTGGCTTCTCTTTCTTACCACTTGACAACGAAAAAAATCAGACTGGAAAGCAACATTTAAACTACGCGTTCGTGAAGGCCATAAGGAATCCGCCTTTCTGACCACTGGTTCCATATTGACATATGTATCACGAACTGGGGTAGAGGGGCGTGATGGTAATTGTGGCGTCGTGGGCCGCTTTTTTTCTGTTGAAGCTGTTCTTGTTGTAACTGTTTTTGGTGTGCTTGGGGATGGATAACGCCTTGGTGTCGTTGGTGATTTGTACCTAGAACTGACTTCTTTGGTACGAGCCTGAAAATTTGTACCATCGTTCTTCTCTGTTCTTATACTTGATTCACACGCAACTCTATTTGAATTTCGCCACATTGATACATATATCATATGATCAACAAAATTTCCTATATTTTTAAACCGCCTTGTACTCACAGCAATCTCACTGTAACAAATAAATAAACATGTATTATAACCAAAAAAAGTATAAAGGTGATCAAAAGCATAAATCTTTAAGAATTACAGCCTTACAGGTACAACCAGATCTAAAAATAAGTATTCCCTCGAAACTTGCAACAAACTAATGTGATCAAGCATCTTTATAATACAATATCGCCCCGAATCCTAACACATACACCAAAATTTCTTAAAGCGCAAAGAACATCATTTAAAGAGGACTAAATGCACTTTACAGACAACATTTACACCTAATAACACGAAAAAAAAACTTATTTCATATGAAATGTACTACCTATATGTTCTTTATTGAAATATGAAACTTGTAAAAACTAAAATGCGAACTTGAAGTCTTATCACTCAAATCGATCACCAAAAGTTATCTCTATATCCTCCCCCAAAAGGAGAACGATATTGTTGCATTGATCTGTTATAGGGAGAAAATTGTGGTGGCGGTGGTGGTAGTGGCAGTGGAGGATACATCGGCCTATTTGGGTGATAAAATGGTGGTCGTTGGTGATAAAAGAGTGGTGATGGCAGTGGTGGCATCATTGGTGGTAGTGCAATCTCGATAGATGATGGTTTGACTACCGGTTTCTTATGGTGATCTTTGCAATGTATATCCCGACATACACTTTTATCAACTGCACCCTTTGGAGCCGGTTCACATTCGTGATCAGCAATAAATTTTTGCTGCTTATAAGTTAAGCTTTTCTTTTCTTTTTTACATGACGTGCACAATATTTCCGGTTTCTCGTTAACATCTTCATTACATGACGTGCACAATTTCGGTTTCTTGTTAACATCTTCATTACATGACTTGCACAACATGGGCTGTTCTTCATTTTTCCGCTGGTCTTCAGCTTTGGGTTCATCTGCACTTTTCTTCTTGGAACATCCTCCACAATACTTGGTTCCACAACTCTGCAAATTAATAACACATTTAACCATAAGATATCAGAACACAATATTAGTATGTATATGTTCGTTTCTTTTATATCACATTTGATATTCAGTAGTACTCATTGGATATTTTGTAAAAGGGAAGTGTTTAAAGTATCAAGATCAAAGGCGAAAAGAAAATAAGAAATATTTTTTAGATGAATAAAAAGGTATTTTCTTCTAGGGCGAGCATCGTCCCGGACCGGACCGACCAAGACCGAGACCGAATTAGCCCAAAAGCCGAGACCGAATGTGGTCGGTCCGGTCCGGTCTCGGTCGGTCCGTCAGTCGGTCTGGTCCAACAAGGCAAAATAGTCGGTTTGTGGTCCGGACCGACCAAGACCGAGACCGAATTAGCTCAAAAGCCGAGACCGAGGACCGGACCGAATGTGGTTGGTCCGTCCGGTCCGGTCTCGGTCGGTCCGTCCGATCCGTTCGGGTGGTTTGCTCAGCCTACTTTCTCCATATTACATATATATATTTAGAATTTTTTTTTTTCTCTACAACTAAATTATTTACACATCCAAAACTTCTACAATCTCACATAGTCCACATATGTTCGAATCAATACTTTGACACAATAAAGACTTAAGCTACAACTTGTTGGTTTATATGTCCCTCTTGTACCACTAAACAAAAATATTTTGATCATCTAAAAGTGGCTAATCTCTTTTGGTATAGTGAACACAAAGTAAATAATACTAATTGCTACATTGGGTTTTGAAAATACAAACTAGTTGAGATACAATTTTTTTTTCGCCATAAGAGCATTGGTTTAATTCTTTTTGAAATACTGCCACAACTCACAAGAGTATTTGAGCAAATGTTAGTATACTATAACACAAAGCTAAGAGGCTTAAATAGTTACACTCTCGCACAAAAAATAATTGTGATGAAGAGAATAATAAATTCGTAATGACACGCGAATATTAAATAACCGATTGAGACATTTGTGACATAGTATGAGGTAGGCCGTTCAGATATGTGATAAAAAAAGGGATAATATCAAAATTACCCCAGTTGCCCAAGGCTTGGGATTTTCTGACGGAATCTTTTGCTTTTGTTTTTCTAGACAACTTGAATTAGCCACTCATGTGTCGCCACTTGTCCGACATGAAATTCACCAGTTGCCCTACCTTGTAATCGTAAAGTCACACTTGTCACTTGCATATTTTATTTGTCCAAAAAGTACTGGTTGCCCTGATCTAGAAAAGCAAAAGCAAAAGATTCCGTCCAGAAAAGCCAGCCTTGGGCAATTGGGGTAATTTTGATATTATCCCTTAAAAAAATTGCCATTAAAAAATTAGTACGAAAAAACCATTTAAGCTTCGATCTTACATTTGAACGATTAAATTAAACTGCTAAGTTTAGTTCAAGATACATTAAAAGGTCAGATAATCTCCATTAAAAAGTTTTGTTACTAATCCTATACCATTAATATATACTTATAGAGAAAATACACTTCAAACTTGAAACAGTATCCATATATAGGAGTTATATACGTAATATAAACTATGAATATATGGTTGCTGGATATCAAGTTAATGGCTCAACAAGTTTGATTAATCCTTTGACAAGAGCAATTTAACATATGATACTAAGTGACTACATTCCAGAAAAACAAACTCATTAAGTATGCCTTGTGCTCTTTATACAAAAAGTAGCCACTAAGAACATTATTGCTCTACAGTAAAAATACTCGGTTGCATGGCACCAAACTTTACGAAACCAGTTCTTTACACACATAAAGAGCAACAAGGTTACGTAAATGATAAATCAGCACACGAATTTTCAGTGTGTGATATGTGGGAGACAATTACATACGCATATAGGAACACACACCAAAACTTACACATGATAATCCATATCTCATTCACCGAAACAATGCACAATATTCTAAACGAAGCAAACCAATTTACAATATAACCTATATGAATACAAATAATCAATAGGATTCGTAACCCTAAGCCAGCAAAACAACTCAAAAGGCATAACAAATAACGTCTCGTTTAGGACAAACAATTAAATAATCTGCAACTAATTCTATATCAAATTTACAAATTATAATACTGTAAAAATAAAAGCAAACCAATATTTGCTCATCTAACAAACATGTCTATGTTACAGTTAAAACAATTATACAAAAAACAAGATTAACATCAAAAATATATAAGAAAATGGTACAAAAAAAAAATACTTAGTGAATTACCGGTTCAGCTCCAGACATTGTTTCTTGTCTTGGAAGAATGATTTGTGTAAAAAATTTATGACCATTTGCATTGTTTATATAGGGCCTAAACGTTATCTTCAAGCCCAATATGATGCATTTAATTTGTTATCTTTTTTATTATGGGTTTGATTTGTTTCATTTTTAGAAGCTATATGCAAATCCAAAATATCATTTCCAAATGAGTATCAAATTTTTATTCGGTGTATAATGTAATGTCAGGTAATATTGTTCTAATTCATTATAAGATCACTTTATTTATGTAACACTCCGTATTATGAAAATAGCACGTTAAAAATGAGCTTGTGGATGAGCCCAACTCGTCTCAAAGCTTACGGTTTTTAAAACGTTAACGGGCCTTTAACTAGCTCGTTAAAAGCCCATTTAGTGAAAAATAAGCTCTTTTTGCAAATAAGTTGTTGGAACAAGTTTTAATAAGCTCCAATAAGCTCCAAAAAAATTCGGATACTTTTTCCCCATAATTTTTGCACATTTGGACTAAAAATGCAAGCTAGTTTCACCCTAAAGGACTAAAACTGCTAACCGTTTAAAACTTGGATTGAAACTGCCAAAACAGAAAGTTTAGGGTAGAAATTGATATTATTTAATATTCCAAGCTCAGAATGCTATTTTGGACATGTGGTGGACTGTAAATGCAATTATTATATAATTAAGGACTAACGGTGCAACGCTAACGCCGTTAGGGTGTAAAGTGTAAAAACAGAAATATTGCAAGGACCAACAGAACCTGATTCATAATTTCATTTCCATATTTCACTTTCCGATTTCCCCGTCACGTCACGTGCATTTTTGTATATTTCGTTTACTTAATATTTAACGTTCGTTATAGTTATATATAAAGAGTTTTTTTAAACGATTTAACTTCCCGTTTCGTTTCACCACTTTCGAGGAAACGATATTATTGGTTTTAAATACATAAAAACAAGATAATATTATGAATAATATTATTTTTAAACTTTAGGCATTTAAAGCATATCACACTCACATCACCGATCAAATCGTTATACGATTTCTCATTTTCACACTCGTTAGTCGTAATAAGTCAAATACTCAGACTTCCCTTATATTCAGGTCTCGTGTTGAAGACATTTCCGTGATCGTTTCCATAATCTTACTTGATTTCATAATTCCACCTTGTCAGATACGCTCAAGGTGAGTCGTAGCCCCACTTTTAATGTTTACAAGTTTTATACTTTTGGGGGAGATACATGCTCAACTGTTTTTCGTTTACTTTCATACTTTGAAAACTCACATGATTTACTCAGAATTATAACTCATACTTACATGCTTTGATTTACACTTTGGAAGAGATGTATGCACGTTTTACTTGCAATTTGCTTGATTAGCTTAAGCCCTGAACTCAGATAATAGTATTTTCAAACTGCTTATCATAACATGATACTTGTTTTCATTTTACACATTCGTGTAACATCATGAATGTACATCCCACTGTTATTAGTACAGGGAAGATTTCTTGACCCGCTGTTATAAGTTTAGGGAAGATTTCTTGACCCACTGTTATTAGTACAGGGGAGATTACTTGACCCACTATTATAAGATCAGGAAATATTATATGACCCATTATTTCATTTCGAGCGTATAACAACGTAGCTCATTTTCATTTAAAACTTGAAACTTATGATCAACTGAGTTCATATATGGTTTACTTGTGGTTTTACCCAACGCCACTCATCACTTGTTTCATCACTGTTAGCATTTATTACAGTTATCACCTCACTCTTGAGATCATTGAAATTAACTGTTTATCAGTACTTGTATTTATTTCAAATACCACCGTTCACCACTTGAATTTATTGAAATAAATTGATTTCTATTAAACTCTATGAACTCACCAACCTTTGTGTTGACATTTTTAAGCATGTTTATCTCAGGTAATTAACGGAGCAGGACAAGACACGGAGAGGGCATTTTAACTCTGATAAATTACATGGTGTAAAAATCAAATATGTCATTCTTTCAAATTATTACACCCTTTTCATGGGATTTTATCACACTGATGTTTCACTTTTGAATAAAAGTGATGAAGCGAAAAGTGTACCGTTTTTAGGGGGTCATTTAAGCCCTAAATCGTATTTATTTGATCAAATATTGCCCTAAATCATTCCTTTTGTCATTTTAGGTACTTTGGAGGAGAAAATTGGAAAAGGAAGCATTTTGGACGTTTTTGGAGCATAAAAGTGAAGAAAACGACAAAGTCTCAAAATCTGCTGGAATAGTACCTTTGACAGCGTCAAGCCCAAGCCTCACAGCGTCAAGACCAAGCCTGACAGCGTCAAGCCTTGATAGGCCAGAACGTATTTTTGGAGTTTAAAGGGAGACGGCGTCAAGAAGGCCGTCAAGCCTTGCCGACAGAAATATTGCCTATAAATACAACATCATAACTTCACTTTTTGTAAGCCCCAAACCCTAAGTCCGATTCTAGGGTTAGGGTAGGTGTTTTTCCAGCAACTTAGAGGGTCCTAATCATGCCATAAACATCTTGTAATGGTTTGTTTATCGATTCAATCTTATGTTATGTCTTCAATTATGATTATTGTTGATTGCTCTTCATTAATTATGCTTGGCTAAATCACCTTGTGTCTACTTATGATTGTATGAAACTTGTATATAATCAATTAGATCTTATGTGTTCTTGTTGATGCTTGTGTCTATCATCATCAATTAAGGTGTGACAAATACAATAGATCTAATTGGTTTAGCTTATAATTCTTGTTTCCTATTGTCTCTTGTTTGATTGGGTGATATCGATGTTAGGCTTAAGAAAACTGGCTAACCTCCTATACGGTAACTTGCTTGAACGTCTTAAGAAACATGAACCAAGGTGTACTACGGTTATATGGTTGTATTTAATGCATGAGCGAATTCTAGTGATCCCATGTTAGGAGCTTCTTAGCCGGCTCGACATAGGAGTGAAGTAGGAGCTTATAGAGTTGGGGAAGATCGTACACACCCCCATGAATGGTATTAAGGAATACAACTCGTCAATTAAAACAAGGTGTGACAATTCAATAGGTAGAATTGGATAGCTAGCAAGGAGTAATATATCATAGGTAGACATGCTTCACTTCCCTTGTAGAACCCTAGTTTACTTTCCTTCACATTAGTTTAAGTAGTAGTTTTTGGGTTGGTTGATTAGCAACTAATTCCGCCTCTCCTTCCAAAACCCGAGATTTTTACTTGCTTTCCATAAAATATAAAAATACAAAAAGAATCATCCCTCACCTCTAGACCTAGTAGATAAATTTCAATCCTAACGAACACTATTCTTTGAGTTGAACGATCAATCCCCCGGTACTTGCCACTACACTATACTACATCGGTCAGGTACACTGCCTGGTGGGGATTGCAAGCCTCTTAAGATCCCTTGAGAGGTAAAACCTGTTGTAAGGTTGCAAAACCACGCATCAAGTTTTTGGCGCCGCAGCCCGGGGAGTAGTTATTGCTTAGGTTGAAATTTATTTTTATTAGGTCTACTCACAAGATTCCTATCAAGTGAGATTTTTCTTTCTATTTTTGTAGCTTTCTCGTAGTCTATCTTTTCTTTGTGATTTTGTTTGTAATTTGCTTCAAATGGACTTTTCACTTAGACTTCTAAGATTGCAAGATATGGTTGAGTGGCTAGAACACCAAGAAGTTCAAAATACCTCATTTAGAGACACTTATGAATCATATGAGCCTTCACCTAGGATAGATTCTTATGAACAACCTCCATGTTTAGGATCTTGTTTTAGTGAGGCTAATAGGAAAAGCGACCTAGTTTGCCAAGGAATTGTGGATAGAGCCGTATCAATAAACCATAAGTTGGATGAAGCACTAGGTTTGTTATTATCACTACCTAAGAAAACAATTGATGAGGATATAGGTGATCTTGACACGTGGAATGATGAGGTAAACAACATAAGCCCACAAAATACTCAACCATCATTTGAGGCACCCACACCGCCCGTGACTTACCCGGAAGAAGTAGAAGAGACTTTAGGAATCCCGATGGAGGTAGAACCCTTGAACCAAGCACAACTAGAGGATATAGGTTTGAGCACTTTTAGTGATGACCTTACTCTTAGTTCTAGGGAATTTCCTAGTGTTGATGAGCCGGAACCTCAACCTTTACACAACTTTTCATCCTTAGATTTACATCTAGGAGACAAAAGAGGAACCGACCCACCCATAAACCAATATTATCCGGGTAGTTTTAGGATGAAGGAAGCCATTCACTCACCCCCTTCACCTCACGTGGCATATTTCCACCCTAAGGGTGTGTATCGCTACTTTCACCCTCACTTAATCCTAAGTGTAGGGAAAACCTCCCCTATTTCTGTTAAATAAGGGTAGAGTCAGGCTCGTGACTCGAACAAAAACAAGCGCTTCTTGGGAGGCAACCCAAGCTTTATTTGTTTGTTTGTTTGTTGTTTGTTTGATTTTATTTGTTTCCGTATGCAAGTTTAATTGTTATTGTTTGTGCTCATGTTTCAAAGTAAATTTGAAAATGCTTTATTTTGTTTTTAACTTCGTCTTAACTACATATAAAGGTATTTTGCAAAAGATAAGTGTAAGGGAATCCAAATTTGTTTACAAGAACAAGATTGAACATTAATCACAACAATATTAAATGAGCATGCATACTAGTAATTGTTAGAGTCAAATGCTTGTATCGAGTCATAATGAATATTTTGCAGGATTTCTAGGAAGTGAGGCATAAGTTTTTCCAGAAATTTTTCGGAAACTAACCATAAAATTTCTGCAGGTCATTCTGACGGCGTCAAGGTTAACACCTGACGGCGTCAAGTGTAAAATTCTGGAAATTTTGCAAGTTTTGTTTTTCTACCGGAGTCATAAAGTTTTTGTTAAATCTTTAGTTTTATAAACTCCAGGAAATCTGCAAATATTCATTCTACAAGCATTATATCCTTAATCGTTTTGTTTTTATTTCTAAGTCTGGAATTACATCTAGTTGTGAGTTTTCTTTGTTCAGGTTGATGCTTTGGGTTTTTTGTGTTTGTTTTCTCAGGTTTAACAGGTTATATTGGACAAGAAGATGATTTATATTTCGGACGGGAAGCTTTCAACGTTCATTTTCTTGGAGGAGGATTTAACCATGTTACCGGATTATCCACATTGAACGAATCAGGGGAGTATTTGTTTTCATTCTTTTACCTTATTTACTTTTACATCCTTTGAATGAACATTGGGGACAATGTTCAGCTTAAGTGTAAGGGGAGGGTAAATGATGATACCTTAGAGAATACAATTGCACTTGATTTTTGTTTGTTTGATGGTAGATGTGTAATAAAACTGAGATAAATAACCTGTTAAGGCAATTTTAGTGCCAAATTTAAAATTTTTTACAACATATAGGAGTGAAACTTTGGTCTTAATGAGCGTCTCACGGATAGGAGTTATATGACTAGCACAAAACCGTACCACTAAAAAATTTTCCACCCCCAAATATGTGAGGTTCGCCCTAGAATTGGTAGGAAAAGCATTTATGCTATGATGTGTGTACCGGTAGCACTTAGATTCTAGAACTTGCGTTAGGACCATTCCGAGGCCACAAGTGAGACTACATTCGTGTAGTTAGATTTACTACATGATAAGAGGCATTAGGATTAACCCATTGTTTTACACCTGTGTTTTTGTTATAATTACATTGGCTACATTGGTCAAGTAATTCTCCCACACCCTTTGCGTTGTACTCATTTTTAGTACACGATACCCCTAGTACACCCCTCAGAGCCTATCTTTTCGTTTCTAACTTTAAGCATTTTACTTAAAGTAAGAATTTGTTTACACCCCACTTAAATGTACACCCAAATCGCCTTAGCCTACCTTGTATGCACTCATTTTTAGTGCATTATTGTGACAACATTTGTTTAAACCCCAAGTTAATTATCTAATTGATTACATGGTTGCTAAGTCGAGTCATATCCTTGTACATATTGTTTTGGGACGATTGGGACTCATGGGTAAAGTACTAGTGTAATGGAGTAATGGGGAAGAACAACATTATTACCCCCATATGTGCTAAATATTTTAAAAAGTACTCCAAGTGTTTCGATTATCTTAATTCGAGTCATTAGAATAGTAATTGTAAAGTTATGTAAAAGTTCAAGTGTAAGGGGGATACAACCCCCCTGCGATGTATTATTTTGGATGGTAGGGCAAGAGTGTATGCAAAAAAAAAAAAAAAAAAAAAAAAAAAGTAGAAAAAAACATACGGACTACCATCCCGTTTCATTTTATGTTTATTTTATCTTTTTGTTATTTCTTTCATTAGCTTAAGTCGAGTCTAGTCTTGGCTTAGCAACGCCATATTGTACATGTAATTAATCAAGATCTTTAACTCGCCACCAGTAAAATATCCTTTATCCAACAAAACCGTGTTTATCATATCCCTACACCTAACGTTATAACCCGTTTAAAAGCCCTCTTTGATAGTTTATCTTAGGTGCTTACGCCTAGTGGAGGAGGTTTTTGATCCTTTCCCAAGCCTATGGTAATCTATTTGCTATGACAGGTAGTGAGAGATATTATTCATTTTCATTTATGAGATATACGTTTATGACACCTGAGAGATGTGAGTATCTAAACACTACTTGTGAGGTGCTAGTCTATAATCTCCGTGCTTATTATGATTAAAGTGGAACGACTATTTGTTGTAATTACTTTTATATTAGCATTAAATGACCCCTAACTTGTATTTTGATTAGAATAAAAGCGCATTTGCTTGAGGACAAGCAAATCTCAAGTGTAAGGGTATTTGATGAAGCGAAAAGTGTACCGCTTTTAGGGGGTCATTTAAGCCCTAAATCGTATTTATTTGATCAAATATTGCCCTAAATCGTTCCTTTTGTCATTTTAGGTACTTTGGAGGAGAAAATTGGAAAAGGAAGCATTTTGGACGTTTTTGGAGCATAAAAGTGAAGAAAACGACAAAGTCTCAAAATCTGCTGGAATAGTACCTTTGACAGCGTCAAGCCCAAGCCTGACAGCGTCAAGACCAAGCTGACAGCGTCAAGCCTTGATAGGCCAGAACGTATTTTTGGAGTTTAAAGGGAGACGGCGTCAAGAAGGCCGTCAAGCCTTGCCGACAGAAATATTGCCTATAAATACAACATCATAACTTCACTTTTTGTAAGCCCCAAACCCTAAGTCCGATTCTAGGGTTAGGGTAGGTGTTTTTCCAGCAACTTAGAGGGTCCTAATCATGCCATAAACATCTTGTAATGGTTTGTTTATCGATTCAATCTTATGTTATGTCTTCAATTATGATTATTGTTGATTGCTCTTCATTAATTATGCTTGGCTAAATCACCTTGTGTCTACTTATGATTGTATGAAACTTGTATATAATCAATTAGATCTTATTGTGTTCTTGTTGATGCTTGTGTCTATCATCATCAATTAAGGTGTGACAAATACAATAGATCTAATTGGTTTAGCTTATAATTCTTGTTTCCTATTGTCTCTTGTTTGATTGGGTGATATCGATGTTAGGCTTAAGAAAACTGGCTAACCTCCTATACGGTAACTTGCTTGAACGTCTTAAGAAACATGAACCAAGGTGTACTACGGTTATATGGTTGTATTTAATGCATGAGCGAATTCTAGTGATCCCATGTTAGGAGCTTCTTAGCCGGCTCGACATAGGAGTGAAGTAGGAGCTTATAGAGTTGGGGAAGATCGTACACACCCCCACGAATGGTATTAAGGAATACAACCCGTCAATTAAAACAAGGTGTGACAATTCAATAGGTAGAATTGGATAGCTAGCAAGGAGTAATATATCATAGGTAGACATGCTTCACTTCCCTTGTAGAACCCTAGTTTACTTTCCTTCACATTAGTTTAAGTAGTAGTTTTTGGGTTGGTTGATTAGCAACTAATTCCGCCTCTCCTTCCAAAACCCGAGATTTTTACTTGCTTTCCATAAAATATAAAAATACAAAAAGAATCATCCCTCACCTCTAGACCTAGTAGATAAATTTCAATCCTAACGAACACTATTCTTTGATTTGAACGATCAATCCCCCAGTACTTGCCACTACACTATACTACATCGGTCAGGTACACTGCCTGGTGGGGATTGCAAGCCTCTTGAGATCCCTTAAGAGGTAAAACCTGTTGTAAGGTCGCAAAACCACGCATCAAAAAGCATTATCTGAATGACAATAACTTTCAAAACGCTTCTTTTGAGCCGTTTTCTGTAATTATGACTTCGATCCTCACCGTAATACCCCAATTACTTTTCCGCTGCTATATCATAATTTAGGGGGTGTTACACTTGCACTCTTGCTATAACCCTAGATCTTTTTTCTCTTCTTCTTTATTTTTTGGTCGATCCATATAATCCCTTATAGGGTTGATCCAAGTTTTTCATAAACAAAATTTGTTTGGTTTATTTGTTTTTTCAAGATCTAGCAATCTCATTAATTCGGTTATAGTACGTGTGTACAAGATTGTGATATCAACTCATTATAGTCGATATTCTTGGATTGAGATACAAAAAGGTAAGGGGGTATCTCGTTAATCTGTTCTTGTTATTTAAAGAAGAAGATTGAAGTTTGATTCTTGTTCTTGCTAGAATCAAAAGGTACGTTTCTTTATTTTTCGGTTAATCTTTATGTGTTAAAATAGATCCTACGCTTCCGCATATGTAATATGATTACTTGATTAATATATATGAACTAGTCATGATTATTAAATTATAACAGATTCTAACTTAACTAAATGGACTAGCTTATCATGACTAATAATCTATTAGCTTAAGTCCAATCCACGAGCCTTTTGACTAACTATTACATTTTTTAAACACGTTTACAAAGTTCATAGATATAGAATGACCATCACTTTTCTTTAATGCTAACAGTGTCCCTCTATCATATATAGTAGTTGATGAGAAACTTGGCTACGTCGAAGAGCCAGTAGAGATTCTTGACACCAAGGTCAAGAAACTCAGAAAAAGAGAGGTCCTTCTTCTTAAGGTCAGATGGAAGCACAGAAAGGGGTTGGACTATACATGGGAACCCGAAGAGGAGCTCATCAAATACTACCCCGTTTTTATCAGGAATGGTTTGTGAGGACACAAACCGAATAAGTGGGGGGAGAGTTGTAACACCCCAATTTCCATGGTAATGATTTATTACTATTTTATACGCTTCCTAGTCGATTTCCGTCACTTTTTATACACTTTGGTTAGTCAAAGGACCTCACATGAGTTAAGTCATAGCAAAAAGGACTAACTTTGAATTAGTCCTACTACCAGGGACTAAAGTTGCCAAAGTATGAAACTTTAAATTATAACAGCCGGAATACTTCATTCCCAGGTAACAAAATTTCCCAAATTCTCTGCTCTCTTTCACGTAACACCTACACCAACATCATACCAAGCTAGGGTTTGATCCAAGATTAATTTTAAGCAAGTATTAAGCAAGGTTTCACCTCACATAAGCTTATAAACGAATAAGCTAGGGTTCCCACCATCCAATTAGAGGTAAAGATTATGTCTTGTTGTTAAACTTGTATGTTATGGCTTCCTAGTTGTGGGTAAAGCCTAAAGTTCATATCTTTATGCCATTTATGAGGTTATTGTAGAATTTTACGTGATTATGTGAAATTATGATATTTGAGAAATCACCAAGTACACTAGTAATCATGTAGAATTGGTTAGAAAAGTGATGGGTACCTTATTAAGGTGCTATAACACCATTTTGTGGTGTTAATTTTCAGAAACCATGTTGGTGTTGTTATATAAGCCACGAACCAAACACCCCCTTATGGCTTATTCACTTTTTAGTACTTATTGTGATAAGCTTAATCAAGCTCCTAATAAGCTGCATGTAACTGTATGTTCCTAGGTTATAAGTGTTAACAAGGGGCGTCTTTAGGAAGCTCGTGTTCTATTCAAGCGTTTTTTAGGTGAGTAACATATTTAAGTGTAGAAACGGGTTCTTGATAACTCGTTAATGTGCCACTCTATTTGTGGTGCTCCCGTTCATGTTCACATAATATAGCTGTGTTACGAGTTTATAGTGTTATAATTATACAATATTTGTGCTTAAATGGCTTACATATGGAATGTTTATGTGTGATATATGTTAGACAGGTCAAAACAGCCCCAAATGACCCGTTTGGATTTAGTTAAGCATTTTTAGCTTAAATATTACCATATTATTTATATAGCGTCCTAAGTGGACGACATAGCTAAATCAGCCGTCCTTAGTGGACGATTTGCATAAGTATATGCATTATGACCCAAGGGAAGGGTGTAGACGTCCTAAGTGGACGACTCATGTTATTATGTCATGACATGCTCTGAAATGGAGCCTAGACATCCTTAGTGGATGACCGAGCCTTTATTAGTGTCTCATCTCGTATAATGGGACTTAGACATCCTTTGTGGATGATCAGTGGGTATAAACGGCTCAAAGTCATGAAATATGTAACTTAGACGTCCTTAGTGGATGACTAGAAGATTTCTAGTTATAATGAGCCAATGCGGGTTCATAGCGTCCTAAGTGGACGACTAGTACAAGACCAAAAGCAAGTATTTATGGAATCACGGAGCAACATCAGCATTATGTCATGTTATGTTCATACTTTTATATGTTTACTCACTAAGAGTTTTGCTTACGTTGCTTCATTATGTTTATTATAGGTGAAGCTAGTGGTAGTGCAACCAAGGGTACGAAGACAGAGAACTAGACCTCGGTGAAATACTTGGGTATGGAGCCTTTTTCCCTACACGCTCTCTTACCAGGAAACGCCCTAGGTTATTAAGACGTGTGTCAACTTGTATAACTCACTTTTGTGTACTAAACAAGTAGTTATGTAGTCTTTTCAAGTTTAAAGGGGTGTTTGGCATAGTGTCATTCTTGCCCATATTGACCCATTTTGATCATGTACGGGTCAAGGCGAATGATATATGTTATGTACATTTTTTATGTGTTAATATAAGTGTTGGCGTTGTATTAAATCAGTTTATGTATTAAAAAAAATAAAAAATAAAATAATAATAATAATAATAATAATAAATAATCTTAGCTGGGCGTTTCATATACGAGTCAATCTATTTTCAGTATTGTGTGTTAACTAAGTTGGGTCGTTAAAGAGCTAAAATATAAAGCAAAAATATATCACTTGGGTTGATTGTAGGATGAAATCCTTAAGCTAGCGATTTTACGAATTTAAGATCCAAACAACAAAATCACTATGCAATCATACTTGTATAGTCATGTACCATTGCTTGAAAGGTTGCATTTTGCAAATACAAATAATACACCAAGAGCGATATATACAATCATAAGTTCATAACTATATAGAAAACATATATCAAATCAAATAGTAATATAAAATATGAAATAGACCTTAAAAACACACTTTTCCTAACCGTCAAGTATAATAAGTTCCAAAATACTAGAAAGTTGCATAGGGTAAAAAGCTAGTACGTCATAATATGAAACCAAACATGAAATGTACTACCTACCTATATGTTCTTTATTGAAATATGAAACTTGTAAAAACTAAAATGCGAACTTGAAGTCTTATCACTCAAATCGATCACCAAAAGTTATCTCTATATCCTCCCCCAAAAGGAGAACGATATTGTTGCATTGATCTGTTATAGGGAGAAAATTGTGGTGGCGGTGGTGGTAGTGGCAGTGGAGGATACATCGGCCTATTTGGGTGATAAAATGGTGGTCGTTGGTGATAAAAGAGTGGTGATGGCAGTGGTGGCATCATTGGTGGTAGTGCAATCTCGATAGATGATGGTTTGACTACCGGTTTCTTATGGTGATCTTTGCAATGTTTATCCCGACATACAGTTTTATCAGGTTTAACCTCTGCAGCCGGTTCACATTTGTGATCAGCAATAAATTTTTGCTGCTTATAAGTTAAGCTTTTCTTTTCTTTTTTACATGACGTGCACAATATTTCCGGTTTCTCGTTAACATCTTCATTACATGACGTGCACAATTTCGGTTTCTTGTTAACATCTTCATTACATGACTTGCACAACATGGGATGTTCTTCATTTTTCCGTTGGTCTTCAGCTTTGGGTTCATCTGCACTTTTCTTCTTGGAACATCCTCCACAATACTTGGTTCCACAACTCTGCAAATTAATAACACATTTAACCATAAGATATCAGAACACAATATTAGTATGTATATGTTCGTTTCTTTTATATCACATTTGATATTCAGTAGGACAAACAATTAAATAATCTGCAACTAATTCTATATCAAATTTACAAATTATAATACTGTAAAAATAAAAGCAAACCAATATTTGCTCATCTAACAAACATGTCTATGTTACAGTTAAAACAATTATACAAAAAACAAGATTAACATCAAAAATATATAAGAAAATGGTACAAAAAAAAAATACTTAGTGAATTACCGGTTCAGCTCCAGACATTGTTTCTTGTCTTGGAAGAATGATTTGTGTAAAAAATTTATGACCATTTGCATTGTTTATATAGGGCCTAAATGTTATCTTCAAGCCCAATATGATGCATTTAATTTGTTATCTTTTTTATTATGGGTTTGATTTGTTTCATTTTTAGAAGCTATATGCAAATCCAAAATATCATTTCCAAATGAGTATCAAATTTTGTCAGGTAATATTGTTCTAATTCATTATAAGATCACTTTTTATTTATGTGACACTCCGTATCTATATCTATCTATACAATTTAATAAACGAGAAAAATTTACAACTCCTATAAGCATGCCCTGCAATCAATTTTCATACGTGTCTCGATTGTGATTGGTTAGTACTTTAATGCGTACAACATCTTTATGCATCATTCTTCACACGCTATCAACATAAACGCTCCCCCAAACTCAATCAATGCGTCCATGAAACTAAAAGAGGAATGTGTTTACAATTATTCAATTAGATTGATTAGTTTTTGGGAAGAATCAATGCATTAAATTTGTTTGTAACTGATTCTTCAAAAAAACTGATAAACCATTTTCATAATTCTTCCATGCCATACCGATTCAACCACCATCAAGAAAACTTTTTGGTTACATCCATCCATATATGGTGAGTATCGATTTCATTATAATTTTTAGCGTTTCTAATTTTTAGTTGCAAATTGCGGTTATTTTGTTTCAATTCAGATGATGAATTATGTGTTATTAAACGAAAACCCTAATAGTGTTAATGCGTACCAAGTGTTTGTGAAAATGTTTGTGAATTAAAAGGTTAAAATAGTGTTAATGATTGTTTTTTGCTTTGGTTTGTTAGTAAAAGATATTGGGGATTTTGTGTTTGTTTGTATCAAGTGGATCAATATACGGTTGCTTTTAAGAAAAATTGTAGGAAATTTTGATGATGTTCTTGAACCGGGTTGTCGTTATGTGTCATCGCTTTTTTGTAGATGGAGACTTGCTTTTGTTGCAAAATGTACCAAGAAAAGCACAAAACGGTAATGAGCAGGTGAAACAGAGAATCTTATACTTTTGGTTTTTGAATAAGCATGACTATAATGCCGCATTTTAGATATTTTGTAACCACTTTTGATAGTGTAAGCTTTTTTCTACTACAGGGTCCTGATTTCTATTACTCTCCAAATCCACACAGTTAAGCGTCGTTTCTGAATTAACTCATTAAATTCTCTTATGAGTCATGACTGTCTTTTTGAGTTCGGCTCTTAATAAATTCTTTATGCCCCATATTAGTCCGGCCTTTCTCAAATTTGGAAAGTTATTTTTATACTTGAAGATATTCTACATGTTTACTGATATAACTTCTTTTTGTTAAATAGCCTTTGCTTTAGGAATCTACGGAAACAATGAAGCTGCTGAACCAACCATCATGCTTTTAACACTAGGACTTTTCTTGGACTGAATACCAAATGAAGGTACTACTTAGAAACCCATTATTTTTCTCTATTTTTTCATATGCTGACATCATTAAAGTGTAAAACGTAATCTCAATATTATGAACACAAGTTGGTAGGTAATGTAAATGTAATGAACTGGTATGATATAAATGAAGAGGTTCTATGAAAAAAATTAATAAAGGAATGAGTTTTATTAGTTTGGATACCACAAAACATATTATTCTTTTTAAGTATATATGGGGTATACACTTTAAAGATGTCAGAATCGATTGTGAGCACATATGATTGCTTACAAGTGTAACTAAAGTATATTGCTATCGAAACTGATATCTGAACTTTTTGTTAAAATGGCAGGGTGAGCAGTTGAAGGGCAAGAACATTGTCGAGATAATGGATGAATTTTCGGCACACGAGCCAATCAAACCTAATTTACCCAAAAAAAATGTATATACATTGACACACGTGTGGATGAACTGTTTCTGAATTGGAAAAACAGTCCAAGGCTTAAGATGCTACAAAGGAAAATGATAAGGTCTGCACAACACCTCAGTATCTGATTACACTTCAGATAGCTAAATTTTATCTTGATGTTAATTCTTATATTATATACTATATATATTTACCAGGAGGGGGATTTGGGCTAAAACGGGTTTAACAAACTAATTACGCCCAAATATGTGGCTATAAAGTGGGGAACTTACTGTTCCGTCTACTGTTCATGCCTTAATATAAATTAATTAAAAAGTGAGTAATTAGAAATGTGTGGTTATAACATTTAATTACATTCCCGCCATATAAAGAAAGTTCCAGATATCACAAAACACACAATTTTATCTCCACAAATTCAAGATCCCTCTAGAACCGACAAAACACACCCACAAAGGATCGGCTCAAAAAAAGACACTGATCATCTAAAGCAAGATAGGTGGAAAAATCACGAGACAACCAAATATTTAGTTTCAAGAGCAAAGCATTCAGTTTCAAGATGAGCAAGAAAAATATTAAAAAAATTCCTCCAATTCCATGTAAGTAATCCTCCTTGAATCTATAATAATCTCCAATATCATTAATGGTTTGTTAATTTTTATAATTTTTTTAGGACGGCATATTGAATTTGGGGTTTTTTTGTTTTTGAAAATTTGGTTAAATCACCGATGAGGTTATAGAGGCTAAAATCATAACCAATTTGAGTTGTCCACGTACCCGGGTGGGGTGACTGTAACCATGGCTGACCGTCAACCATTAAAGATGCATCAACAACATCCACCCGCTAAATCAGTAAGTACATTACTCAGATCCATGTACTCCATATGTAGCTTTATGGATGACGCTATTACTACATTACCTATTTGTCTCACCAAGCCCTTCTGATTCACAACGAATTTGTGTTCCATGACTTCCTATCTGTGAGGCCTTTTTCCATTTCTTTTTGGTTTATTGAATTACCTGCAAAAGTTTTAAATAGGGAATGTAGTAATAGGTTGGTATTGTTTCGGTTCAGTCAACATTGTGTTGCGCTTTTTTTTGGGTGATATCTTAAAGAGTTAGATTCGATACTTAGTAGTTTAATTATGAATACGATTTGTCAAAATCCAAAGTTACCAAGATAAAATCAGTCTGTTTTGGTGTACTATGCATTTATAGCTTTTGGTTTGATCACATTTCCGCCTATATATCTGAGACGCCAAGTTGACTAATCACAATTTAGTGTTTTTCTTTCTCATTTACAATGTCACATGCTAAGATATGTTCATTCTTACAGGTGACAATTGCGTTTAACCATTTTGGAGAAAAGTTGGTGCAAAGGATGCCTCGATGCCGAAGAGGTTATATACATGTCGTTAACAATGTGTATTCACATTGGGAGATGTATGCAATCGGAGGGAGTGGAAATCCAACGATCAATAGTCAAGAGAAACCGGTATACTGCACCCGCAAATCCTAATGCTAAGGAGGTGTCAATCTTTTTTATTTGAAAATTCTGATAAACTTGAATAACTCTTTATAATATTAACGTCGGGAAGTTGATTGTGAAGGTGACAAAGAGGGTGGAAACAGCGCAAGAGCATTGGAGGGGTTGGAATTGGAGAAGTGAAGGGGATATTCTGGCAAATGGAGCTTTCTTTATAGTGTCGGGACAAGGGTTAGAGCTTAAGTATGGAAAAACATACAGTGTCGAACCTAAGTCGGCTGCCTCGATTGATCAACTCACCATGAACTCTGGCGTGCTGGGAAGCAGGTTCCATCTCAATTTTTATGACATTTTCTAACAGTATATTAACCAATGATTTTGTACAATGTTAGTTTTAAATGAAAAAAGAATCTGCATGACTGAAATTTGACTAAAAGTGGTATCTCTATGCAAACGAAATAATTGTATACAAACATGTCTATTATACATCTTTTGACATCTTTTGTCTTTGTTTTTTACCTCTTATCTTCATTTTGGTTCACTTTTTTCTTCATAAATATAATATATTAATAAACTAACGATGAATATTTTGAAATTTTACCATAAAGTTGCAATTTAATCCATTAGTTCTCCACCAATCAAGGTTGTTTAATGAGATGTTGATGAGCTGAGATAACGAGTTATTAGAAATGGGAATGTTGTCAACACATAACATTTTGTTTTGACCCACAGATTATTAAGATTTTAGGACTACATTATCACTGAATAGTTAAAACAATCTTTGTCTTCAGGGACAGTAATTGATGAGGTGGTGACCCGTAATGGATTTGTTCAACTTCTTCCTTTGCAATGGAGAAGCAGTCAAGGTGAATCACTGTGGAGTAAATAATCTATAAGACTACAACTAAGTAGCATAACATAACCAGTGTCTTTTTTGTCTTTGCTGTGCTTTTCAGGGCAATACCCAATTACTGCACTACGCTGTGCTTTATGATGAGAAGGTTTCACGGCATATCAGATCCAGAAAATAACACATTGCCTCTGCCACCTGTATATTATCTAATCCATATAATAATACCTTTTTTATGAAGATTTTAGTTATGTAAATCTAACCCAATCACCTTTTTGTTTTTGCTTTTAGATGTTGCAGGTCGGATACTCCCGCCTCCGTAGGTAATAAACCTCCATTTGTATTTCTTTCTTATATACTGTAGGTCTTTATGTTTATGATTTAAACAACTACAATAGTAAATATGTTTTTATGCAGTTTTGCCAGCATATTATGCTCACTCGGCTGCGGCTAGAGGAACGGAATATTTGGAGACCTACATTGAAGATAATGATCTGGAACGCGCTCTCACTGTCAGGCAAGTCAGGAAGCTGATTTCACTTAAACCAAATATTGCAGAGACTATGTTTTATGCATAATAAGCATTTTGCTGGATTTTTGGTACGATTGACATGAAAACATTTTGAAAAACTTTGCTTCTACATGTATCAGTATATTTTTATCATCTTTGGATTTCAAATTTTGTTTTCCAGCAGTAGTTTTTCAAAACTTTGCTGATACATGTGTTAAATGTGTATGGGGTGCGATTGATGAGGTACAAGTATTCACGTCTTCTAATTTTTATTGTTTAATTTAGTGTAAGTTGGTTAGGGTTTTAACCACTTGGTCCTAAATTTTGTAGAACGTTAAAGCCAAATTTTGATTTTGATTTGCTTTTTTATGCCTTTGTGAATTAATACCTAAAACCAAATTTTGATTTTGATTCACTTCGTTATGCAATGGTAGCAAGGTTTATTACAGGACCAGTTGTGATGGACTGATGGCACCTAAATCTATTTTTGTAGGTCTAAGAAACACCATCTATTGCAGTACATCGAGAACATAACTATCTCATCCGCCCTAACCTCCAAAAGTTTCGGTGAAAAGTTGAAGAGAGCAATCAGTGACGGTAAGATGGTAAACGTGAATCTGAATTCTAGAGAATCTGTTCCGCATCCAGATGATCATGTACAATATGAGCTTTGGACAAACAGCAACGACGAATGTGGAGTCAAGTGCGATATGTTAATGGACTTTGTGAAAAATTTCAAGGGTGCAGCACAGATTCTTGAGAAAGGTGGTTACACGTTATTTACTCCTCATTACATAACATGGTATTGCCCACAAGCATTTACAATAAGCAAGCAATGCAAATCACAATGTATTAAACATGGAAGGTATTACGCTCCTGATCCCGAACAAGAATTTAGCAAAGGATATGAAGGCAAAGATGTGGTTATTGAAAATTTAAGGCGGCTGTGTGTGTTTAAAGTGGCAAATAAGACTAGAAGGCCATGGGTTTGGTGGGACTATGTCACTGATTTTCAAATAAGATGCCCGATGAAAAATAAGAAGTACAACAAGGATTGCGCTGAGGATGTTATTAGTTCTTTAGGGCTTCATTTTTCAGAGGGTACAGGGAACATTTCGGCTTCGCTTTGAAGGTATACTTTTACAATTGTTGTAACTTTAATATATACATGACAGATGAGGCTTGGCATCTATTTGTACAATTACCAAACTTACATTAATTCTTCTGTGAAGTTGCAATGAGAAATATGATTAGCTTCCTATTTTTTAAGCTATTAGTGTGTGCACTCAGTTTGTTAACATGAATTAATACAAGTTGAATACAGTGTTGTCAATTCAGGAGGCCAAAATACTACAGCTGCACAGTACTCCCGCAGCAACGCGAGGGCTACCCCGCTCGTTATATATACGTCTCAGGAAAACATCGTTGCCGGTCATACGGATGTTTTAAAGAACTCATTCTTTCCATTTGAAGCCCCATCTGTTAAGCAACCGTAATTTTCAGGGTACATAGTTTGCTGACTTTACCTTTCTGTCTTTTTGATACTCTGCATCATAGGTTAAGCTGTACATATTTTAATTTGCAGTCCAAAAGATTCACATGCTTCAACATCTCCCTCTCTCTCTCTCTCACACACACACACACGTGCGCACACACACAATCATAATTAAATCATAAGCTGTAAGCTAAGTGAAGTCTTAAAATTTAGTATAACCGTTTATAACCAAAGTATTTCCGTTATATAGTCTATTAATTTCCCAAACTTTATCTTTACATTAACAGAGTATTTCAAGCATGCGAGTGCTGATGACAGAGGATGCCAACACCGCTGTCAGCAATTCCTTCCTACTAGATGATAATTTCAGGTATATGCTCAACATGATATTGTATATTCCGTCTTATGAAGACTACATGCTAACATTTTAGGTAGTTGGTTAACATCCTAAGAATATGACAGTTAGTAGGCTCATAATATATCTCTTTCGGTTGTCTATTTGCTTAGGCCATAGGAAATGTAAAAGAACACATTTTGTTTAATCTTAGATTAGCACTTTCAAATTGGCATGTTGCAACCTGTAAAAGTGCGTATTTTGCCCCCAAAACACTCAAAACTGATTAAATAAGCAAAAAAAAGATAGTTATCCCAAACACCCTCTAATCCAAACTGCTTATTTGCGCTACTTTTATTTTGATATTACATGTTGGACCCGTTAAAGATAAAACATGTATAGCTTGAGGAGAAATTCTTATGTACATTTATGATCTATGGTATGGTCTTTTTTTTTTCTAGGGATTTTGTTCGTCTTTTGTCGCCCAAGCAGCGGCTGTAGCACATTAGCATAGTACCAGTTTGCACAAGTTTTGTAACTATCCTATTTTTACCATGTACTTGATAGGGTGGTGCAGAGAGGGAACAAGGCCTGATTCAAATATTAACAAAAAATGTTGGATTCAAACAGTCAACATCTCAGGTATTCTCCCTATTACCCACTGATAGAAATGTCGAGATGTGTACTTATTTGATTTCGATGTAATATCGTTTTTTATTCAAAATCCGTACTAACTGTATTTTATAGAAAAAAAAAAGTTGGAAAAAGATTGTGTAACCCAGTTCGAGTCTAAATAACACCAAAGATGACAATTTCATGTAGTACAAATCATGATCAACATCAGATCATTAGCTTATTCAATCTACTGACATGTCATGAGTATATAGTCTTTGACATGAACTTAATAATCAAGTATTATCCGTTCCATATAGTGTTTTGTGGCAATATAACAACAATAACGATGATTGTAAGTGTTGTTTGAGCAGTTTATAGTGTTTTGACCTGTTTCTTTTTGGGATTATCAAATTACAATATCAAATTTATAGTGTTTTGACCAATCTATTACATACAATGATGGATTAATTGAGTGATGAAGGTTAGTGAAACTTAGAGTTGGCAAAACGGACGGGTCAAAATGGTTTGGGTCTCAACATTTTCACATGTTAAAAGGGGTCGGGTTTGGTTGAAATGAAACATTCTTAGTGTGATACATGAATTTCAACCACTGAATTTTAAGGGGTGTTTGGGGCTGATTCAAAACAACAGTTATAAAGGGAAGATAGGGTCGTTTAAAGGGGTGTTTGTATTTTCTTAAAAAATGCAGTTTAAAAAATGCAGGTTAGTGAAACTTAGTAGTTTCCCAGTTTGGCATCATATCTTCTATAGGAGTTTGAATACATGCCTACAAAGAAGAATCCATACCAACAAGAAATGTTACATTGGGAGAGGGACATGACGGCAACACATTGCATTCAAGCAGGTAGTAAACCTATCAACATTATGTTACAATTTGGGTGGTCTTTTTTTATATTAATGAATAGGATTGTTATAGTTGGCCTGATTTGGAGATCCATATATTTTCGACACACAATAAGGTAAAAAAAAGATTATATATGATCGATTATTAGCTTAGTAATACATAAATTTTGAGCAATGGCTTTTGAAATATCTTAAGTTGTTTTAAATCGGCTAATCCAAACACCCCCTAAGCTTAAAGAATTCATATATTTTTTGATTAGGTAGTAGCTCATAAATAGCTTTACTGTTTAATTAAGCTAATAACTTATTACTTATGTTGCTTAAGACGAGTATTAAGGATCAAAACTAAACAAGTATTAAGAAGCAATAGCAAGCATGATAACATGTATATGATTGACCTGCTACTAGAGTCTTTTTTCTATTAATTGACTTGCTGCTATAGTTTTAGTCTATAAATTTTGTTCATGTCGAAGGAATTGAACAAAATACTTATGCTAATCCATTTTCTTAACTGGCTCAGTCATGGGTCAAACAAAAATTTACTACTCATGGTGCAATTTACATTGGATTTTATGTTCCAAGTAATATCGTTGTTGTTAAGTAACAGAGAAGCACTCAGAAAAACAGAATATGATAACCACTTTACTAAGTGCTATTATGACACATGTAATGGAAGTGGCCATTAACAAACACTTCTCAAATTTGACTAGATATTGACAATCCTATTCATGATAATATTACTTGAACATGCTCAGTGTCATTAGAAGACTATTTTAAGAATGATGATCATGTGCATGTTGAACCTGTCGCTAAGTGTCTTTAAATATGCTCTTTATCTCCATAATTTCTACAACTTTGGTTTGAAAATTCATTGTTTCATTTCCTATCTGATTACTTTTTTTATATAAGTATTAGATCCATTAAGAAATAGAAAGGGCATCAAATGGGGAAAAACATCAACTTTATGGTCTAAATTGAGGTCAAATGTCAAAATTAAACTACAACAAATTTAACCAAAGATTACTAATCGCAGGCAACACTAGATTTTTGCAATGGAACTCAGCACATAAGTCAATATCTTTCTTTTCTTTTTATCGACATGTCTTACAAAATTAGTTCTGTCATCATTAGCTAATTTTGCTTCTAGCGGATCCAATTTCATCCAACCTTTCCCACTCCTATAAAAATATCGGTGCATAAACTTGACATGATGTTATTTAAGTTTTTTTACTCTCAATTAATTATTACACCAGTAAATCTATTTTATTAGCAAAGCTTGGAGTGTTGCAGTGAAAAAAAGGATCTTGATTTCTTTATCATGATGAATGTCATAGATATTTAATATTCACTTTATCATGATTTATACTACAGGTAGTTAATTTAATGTTCACTACATGGCAAGTCAAGGATTATTGTTTTCATTTCACTCTATGTACAAGTAGATTTGAGATTCAGGCAAGTTCACATCTCTTCCTTCTCATATCTGTTTTGGTTGAATCTACTTTGAAGATTTCTGAATAATAATGCAGGTAGCTTTACTTTTAATAGGTCAGGAAAATGACATATATACCCATTTTACGAAACACATATTTTTGTTTTTTTGTAAATCCAAAAACTAATTCCATATTCCATATTATCATTTGCATACGTTGTTAATACCCATGACACCTCTTTTGTTGCTGATGTTGAATTTTATTTCAGTTTAACTAAATCTTTTTTTATATATTTATGAAAAAAAAAATGAATACACTCATCATCGATACTGAGGTCATCTGGTCATGTAAGATTAAAATTGGAATGGGCACAAGGCTTTCAAGATTTAAAGGTCAGATTTTTATTCTACTTATGTGATTTAATGTCTTTGCTAAATTGTGCGTTGGTTCGAAATTATATACAATGAGACGGCATTAATGTAGGGTATAAGAAAATATCAAGAGCTAAAAAGCAAAGGGTGTAATGATATTTGAATGGGCCCAAAACTAAATCAAGTTCAGGAAGTTATTGCTATTGGTGTAATGTCATGGTAAATTACAACATTCTTATCCTGTAATTTACACTACATCTGTTTCACTTATACATAATTACTTAAATGCAGGTTTCCAATAAATAATAAACGCTTGTGGCGAACACAATTACATTAGGGAAAATTTATAGTGGATCCGGTTTCCCAAGGTAATCATACAACATGTTTTAGACCACAGTTACCGTTCATTGCACCAGGAACTTTGCGATTCAGATACAACCCTATTTAATCATCAAACGCCAAATGAATCCAGCCACCCTTTATGCAATAATCTGTCAAATTTACAAGTTAAACCTGCTTCTCAAAGTGCTATTGCAAGTTATTTTGAAGTACCGTTGTTGCATAACCAAGCAGACTCTGCAAACTTTGCCAGGGGCACAAACAAAGATACATTGAATCAAGGTATGACAATTGATTCTACGTAATTCAGACTTTATATTTATATACATAAAAGTCTAAAAGTAACTATTATGGACCATACACAACATTATTTATCTAAAAATAGTTGGTTTAATGTTGGTTTGCCAAAAACCCTTAATACTAATGACAAATATAGTTATTCATATGCTGCCAGCTGCACCACAAGATCATTCGCCAATTGATGCTACCAGCTATGGTAAGTCATATTTTCAATAATGCCACAACTAAATGTTTTACATATTTGTAGTAAGTATAACAGGTTTGAAAATACCTTAAATGTAGGAATGGCCAGAAAAGATATGAATGAGAACGCTACAAGTAAAAAAATTGAAAATGGTTCAGGAAGCTGTAAGAGACAATTTACAGATGAAATGGAAATCAACAAAAACAGAAGTGTGCAATCAAAAAGATTGTAGCCTGCGTGCATAGACGTTTATTAGATTAATAGTTACATCAATGTTTCTTTATAGTATCATTCACTTATTACATATTATTTTATTAAACAACAATACAAAATCTTTTCCTTCCTTGTTTTTTCTTACTTTACCCACACACTTAATTTCTTGATGCATTCATTCTTCTAAAAACCCGTCAATTTGACGGGTCTATAAGCTAGTTATGTAAATATATTGTATCATTTTTTATGCAGTGTATTAGCTTAATTATTTACTTTACATATTTCATAGATCACGGTTCACATAAACTAAACATTACATGGATTAGGTGATAAAGATTTTATAATATTTTAGGACACGGAAATTAATAATATATAAAATGCATGGAGTTAAATAGTAATAATATATACGAGTAATATTTGATAAGAATATGACATAAAAAGTATAGAGTTAAATATAACAATTAACAAAGATGAATCTATAGGATGGATACTGTAACATTTTGTCATCTACTAATATGTACACATTTTTTTCTTAGTTTGATTGCAGCATTGTTGGCCATATTGTCGTCAATGCGCGTGTGTGTAGGTATATCTTCTTCGTCACTAGATCATAGAAGGGTAATCCCATGCAGTGTTGCTAAATAATGCCGACAGCCCCTTGGAAAAGTAACATTAAAATTGGTTGCTCCCGGGCACACTTGTGAGATGGTGAGAGTTAAGGTAGGTTAGCGTGTTGCATGTGAAGATATATAGTGGTCATGTCGACTCAAGACTTTTCTTCTAGGGCTGAGCATCGGTCTCGGACCGGACCGACCAAGACCGAGATCGAATTAGCCCAAAAGCCGAGACCGAATGTGGTCGGTCCGGTCCGGTCTCGGTCGGTCCGTCAATCGGTCTGGTCCAACAAGGCAAAATAGTCGGTTTGTGGTCCGGACCGACCAAGACCGAGACCGAATTAGCTCAAAAGCCGAGACCGAGGACCGGACCGAATGTGGTCGGTCCGGTCCGGTCCGGTCTCGGTCGGTCCGTCCGATCCGTTCGGGTGGTTTGCTCAGCCCTACTTTCTTCCATATTACATATATATATTTAGATTTTTTTTTTTTTCTCTACAACTAAATTATTTACACATCCAAAACTTCTACAATCTCACATAGTTCACATATGTTCGAATCAATACTTTGACACAATAAAGACTTAAGCTACAACTTGTTGGTTTATATGTCCCTCTTGTATCACTAAACAAAAATATTTTGATCATCTAAAAGTGGCTAATCTCTTTTGGTATAGTGAACACAAAGTAAATAATACAAATTGCTACATTGGGTTTTGAAAATACAAACTAGTTGAGATACAATTTTTTTTTCGCCATAAGAGCATTGGTTTAATTCTTTTTGAAATACTGCCACAACTCACAAGAGTATTTGAGCAAATGTTAGTATACTATAACACAAAGCTAAGAGGCTTAAATAGTTACACTCTCGCACAAAAAATAATTGTGATGAAGAGAATAATAAATTCGTAATGACACGCGAATATTAAATAATCGATTGAGGCATTTGTGACATAGTATGAGGTAGGCCGTTCAGATATGTGATAAAAAAAAAAAAAGGATAATACCAAAATTAAGGTTTGGGATTTTTTGGACGGAATCTTTTGCTTTTGTTTTTCTAGACGAGTTGCCCTGGGCAACTTGAATTAGCCACCCATGTATCGCCACTTGTCCGACATGAAGTACACCAGTTGCCCTACCTTGTAATCCGTAAAGTCACACTTGTCACTTGCAGATTTTAGTTGCCTAAAAAGTACTGGTTGCCCTGTTCTAGAAAAGCAAAAGCAAAAGGTTCCAGTCCAGAAAAGACAGCCTTGGACAACATTGATATTATCCCTTAAAAAAATTGCCATTAAAAAATATAGTACGAAAAACCATTTAAGCTTCGATCTTACATTTGAACGATTAAATTAAACTGCTAAGTTTAGTTCAAGATACATTAAAAGGTCAGATAATCTCCATTAAAAAGTTTTGTTACTAATCCTATACCATTAATATACTTATAGAGAAAATCACACTTCAAAACTTGAAAACAGTATACGTAATATAAACTATGAATATATGGTTGCTGAATATCAAGTTAATGGCTCAACATGTTTGATTAATCCTTTGACAAGAGCAATTTAACATATGATACTAAGTGACTACATACCCCATACCCTGCTCCGGCGGGATTGGGTTTGTTATTGTTGTTGTTGTTATACTAAGTGACTACATTCCAGAAAAACAAACTCATTAAGTATGCCTTGTGCTCTTTATACAAAAAGTAGCCACTAAGAACATTATTGCTCTACAAACACATGATAATCCATATCTCATACACCGAAACAATGCACAATATTCTAAACGAAGCAAACCAATTTACAATATAACCTATATGAATACAAATAATCAATAGGATTCGTAACCCTAAGCCAGCAAAACAACTCAAAAGGCATAACAAATAACGTCTCGTTTAGGACAAACAATTAAATAATCTGCAACTAATTCTATATCAAATTTACAAATTATAATACTGTAAAAATAAAAGCAAACCAATATTTGCTCATCTAACAAACATGTCTATGTTACAGTTAAAACAATTATACAAAAAACAAGATTAACATCAAAAATATATAAGAAAATGGTACAAAAAAAAAAATACTTAGTGAATTACCGGTTCAGCTCCAGACATTGTTTCTTGTCTTGGAAGAATGATTTGTGTAAAAAATTTATGACCATTTGCATTGTTTATATAGGGCCTAAACGTTATCTTCAAGCCCAATATGATGCATTTAATTTGTTATCTTTTTTATTATGGGTTTGATTTGTTTCATTTTTAGAAGCTATATGCAAATCCAAAATATCATTTCCAAATGAGTATCAAATTTTTATTCGGTGTATAATGTAATGTCAGGTAATATTGTTCTAATTCATTATAAGATCACTTTATTTATGTAACACTCCGTATTATGTAAATATATTGTATCATTTTTTATGCAATGTATTAGCTTAATTATTTACTTTACATATTTCATAGATCACGGTTCACATAAACTAAACATTACATGGATTAGGTGATAAAGATTTTATAATATTTTAGGACACGGAAATTAATAATATATAAAATGCATGGAGTTAAATAGTAATAACGAGCATGGAAACCCGCGCGTTGCGGCGGGTGAGTTTGTATTAACAATTTTAAATGGTTTGTTATGACAATTTAAGTTTTTACGTTTTGTGTTTATGTGTTTGGTTTTGTAGATGTATATTGTTGTAAAAGTGTAAGGTTTGTGTATTGTTTTATTTATTTGTTGGGCTATTGGTTTTAGTGGGCTTAAGGATAAATGAGTGGCCCGTATTAGATTTTGGGATAAACATGTTCCGGAATTAGGGTTCTCTGTTTGGAGATAAACATTGTTTGCAATTAGGGTTCTTCGCTCTTCCAAACCATTCCCGCATGAGATCCGTATCTTTTTTTTCCTCTTCACAAAAAATGATATTTCACTCATGATTTGGTCTAGTGGTTTTAATTAAGTCGCTTAATTCGTTAGGCCTTCGGAGCAAAGGCGATTTTGGTGGTCTTTTTTCTGCAACGATAAAAAAACGGTTGTTTAAATAAGGTTATTTCTATGTTTTTCTTCTCTTTGTTTAAATATGTGTAGGTTTAACAGTTGTGGTAGGTAATGCATATGGTTTTTTATTAGTGCATCAAAATCTAGGTGTAGTTGTTCTTTGTTGCTTATTTTTGTTTTTTGTAGATAATATAGACTAATGTGAGTTTGATGTTATTGGAATGAAGGACTGAAGGTATAACAAAAGTGTGTTATATACTGAAATTCCAAACAGGTAAGATAAATTGTTGTGTATTTTCAGTTAAGTAGTTAAATACAATTGCAAATCTACTAATTCAAAGTAATATGATTTGTGGGTTTATTGTTAATGTGTAATAAGAGTTAAAATCATGACTGTTTGTGTAGTTTATTTGATTATTTCATATGATCACGGGTTTGTATGGTGTCGACTTATGAATATTGACTTTGATATATGCGTCGTTGTTTGCTTCTCACAACTACTTATTATTGTTACGTTTCGGTGTGTCTTTCTCCTCCCTCCCATGGTGAATGTATGTGCACTCCTTCACTGCCATTAGATCCACCGTTTTTTGCCGCAAATATGGTTGTTTTTAATCGCAGTTATAGTCGCTCTCACCTCACTTCTCTTCATGTTATTTTATCCACTCACTATTTATCCTCATGCCGCATCACTACCAACTCCCGTATGTATACATTATTACTTTTATCATTAATTAATAAATCTGTAGATCAAGTAACTTTCTTTGTTCTTTTTATGATATTTGGTTATGTTATTATTGTCGTGATTACATTTTTTTGTTATGTTACCTTTAGTTGCTGCTGCTATTGAATCAGTAAAAATTTTCTAAAACCGTATGCGTTTGGGAATGAAATGGTTATCCTACACTATCTAACCTTTTTTCATTATGATTCCAGATTCCATGATCCAATTGCACAGGAACTGTGGTCACATGGAACAATCGATAAATTCGAAGTCGTTCAGCCACTCAAAGGTAAGCAGATGCATTAGTTTTTATGTTGTTCGGCAATGTTTTGTCGCTGGGTTTTCTAAATTATAACGTGTCTTTCTGTTTTGAATGGTGTTGTAGCTGTGTACCCAGCGGTAAGTGAGGCCAACGCTACCCGCAAGTGGTGGGTGTAAAGGTGTTGGTCAAGTACATTCTGTAGGCTCAGCAATATAAGGTCTTTCAAGTGCTGCAGAAAAGTTTGAATTTAACTGTTGCATATATTGGTAACTGGATTCATTAGCTAAATGTGACCGGCAAAAAATGGATAATGTATTCTGACGCACTTCAAAAATTGGATAATATATCGTATACACTAATAGACCATCAAATGCGGTGTCATTTTAATGCGTCATATGACATCATGATGACATCATAATTAACGCTAATACTTTACATGAAAAAAATAGACCTGCACAACTACATTTGTTCATTGCTGTCTGCACTTTCCCTTTTTACTCATGTTTCTTTTATTTTATTTAATACATACACATGATAACCATGAATGTACATGTATCGAGGGGAGAAAGAATACTATGAAAAACAATTTGCATTCTGTTGAAATTTAATTCAAACTACTAAATTGCTTTTATGTGCAATACAAAGCATAACTATCAACAGTAGGCATAAGATGAAAAGCATGTGTGTGTATCTTTTGTTTATACCTGTTATATTTTCAAGATTATATTGTGAATCACGATGAAAAAACTTTTTATTGCAGCCTTGCAGTTACTATTAGAGCATGTGTGTAGATGTTTTACAGTTCTGAATATGGCTGCAATTGATAAACTTATAAGCTAATGGAAGTCGCTTTTTAAATTTCGAGTACCGGTAAGCCAACAACTAAGCTAATCTAGCAGACCCTTACCGTGTCTCTAAATTAGAATATAGATCACAATTGTTTTGTTTTTTGTTCTGTTCAGGTTAATCAAAATATGAATGCAAGCTGAAACATGTTTTTGAAGAGATCATGTGACGCGTACTTGATTTGTTGTTGGTGGTGGTGGTGGTTCAGCCACCTACAACAAAAGCATAACACTTTCACATCCTTATAAAAAATCTAAGCCCAGGTTACTTTCTTGCTACAAAATTTATCAACTTAGACTTGTTGTGTATTTGATGCCTTTTAACCTGCCTTATAAAAAATCTAAGCCCAGGTTACTTTCTTGAACAGGGTCAGGTGAAGATGTCTCTGTAATCCTGTGAGGTTGTTGAATATGGGTAGCAAACATACAGGTATTTTCATTTGGCTTGTCACTTATTAATGGTAATTATAACATATGTTTATATAAAAAAAAGGAATACATGAAAATGTAAGAAACTACTGAAATTACCTTTATGTGTTTTATCACCGTCAACACTATTTTTGCATATTCTTGGTTTTGTATGCTTTTGTTGATCGTATGTAGCATTGCTACTTTGGTGAGTCGAATTGCGTATCAAACTCGGGTGCATGTTGTTGTCTTGTATTGGCGCCAATGCATTTGTTGTGTCTGCATCAAGTATTAAGACATTTAGTAATAGTATAATCTACGTGCGTAACACTAAAGTGTTCAATGAAATTACCTTTAGGTTCCTTTTGATTATAAGGAGCAGCTCCATGTAATGCTGAACTTTTACATTTTCTTCCCGCATTTCTAAGTCACAGCTGTAATCATTCGTTGGTGATATCAGATAGTGGCAAAATTGTTGGTGTCCGCATACTTTGGATGAACTTGATTCCTTTTCATCTATTTGTAAAGCAGAGTTATTCTCATTGGAAGATTCTATATGAATTGTATTTGTTCTCATACATCCATTTACCGTATCTGCATAAAATATTAACATGTTTAGTCATAATATAATTCACATATATAACAATAAAGTATTTGATAACATTACCTTGAAATTCCCTTTGATTATTAGTAACTGGTTGAAGCAACGTGCCAGTTTTACGTTTTTTCCCCCAGTTTTCAGGTTACAATATAATCATTCACTGGTGATATCAGATCCCGGTAAAATTGTTGGTGTTCTGTATAAGGTGATAACATATTTAGTGATAGTATAATTCATATATATAACAATAAAGTGTTCAATGAAATCACTTTTAAATTTCTTATCATTCTAAACAATAATCCATATATAACAATAAAGTGTTTAATAACATTACCTTTAAGTCCCCTTTGACTGTCAGCAATTGGTGCAAGCAACGCAGAAGCCTTACATTTTTTTTTCCTCATTTTTCAGGTTATAAATATATTCATTCATTGGTGATATCGGATCCCAGTAAAATTGTTGGTGTTTACATGATTTCATCTGAACTGAGCTTGTTCCAGTCGAAACATGTTTTGGAATAGTGTTAACTGAAGAATTTGATGATGTAAATGCATCTGCTACATCTCATATATCTGCATAAGGTAATAACATATTCAGTGATACTATGATTCATTTACATAACAATAAAGTGTTCAATGAAATTACCTTTAAATTTCTTCTGATTCTGAACGACGGTCCTAGGCAATGCAGAACCTTTACGTTTTTTTTTCTCCATTTTTCAGATTACAGTTGTAATCATTGACTGTTGATATCAGATGGTGATCTAATTGTTGGTGGTCACATACTGTGGATGAACGTCGTTCTTGTTCATCTACTTGCAAAGCAGCATTGCTCTCATTTGAAGATTCCACATGAAGTGTATTTAACCCAGTCGACTCATGTTTTTGGATATTCTTAAATGAAGGATTTGAGTGTGTATTAGTATCCTTTGGTAACCCATTGTAAGGTATTTTCCTTCCATCAATTATTTGGCTATTTTCATTTATAGTAAATGGTTCTTTTCCTAACCTATTGCTACTACTACCATAGCACATATAATTGTTGGAAAAGTCATTTAAACCATTTCTTAACAACCTTCTAGGCATGGTGAAAATTGTGTGTATAACTTTATATGAAACAGACCATATACATATAGCATGCAATCTATATGACAACATAAGGAAAAAATGCATATGCATAACAAAGTACATGTCCCAAGTTTTTTTGGATGTAAGCATTATGCAAAAGGTTAGTAAACTCATACTGATGCTAATGTCATAGGAAATTACATTTACAAACTGACCTTCTAAGCAGATTTTTGTTTTCTGCAGGTTTATACTTTGAGAAGACAATCTTGGATCAGATACAATGGCTGCATAAAATAAATTTTTAGCTAACAAAAAAGCAAGATAAAGTCATATGGACTTTTATATACATAAGAAGAATCTATACAGCCGAATTTCTTATACCTGTGTTAAACAGATTTTTTTTTTTTTCTTCTTCTTCTTGGTTAAGTATAGTAGAAGTTTCTGGGGTTTAGGGAGTTAGATGGATTATATATGTGTTTAAGTACTTTTATGTGACATGTGTAAGCATCAGACAAAATTTGGAGCACAAATATTTGTGCAAATGTTGTTACTGTAGCGTACAATCTTTATAAGCAGTTGCCTCTATTTGAACAACTGTTTTGTACAGCATTGTAAAGCAGCAAAATCACTGTAACGTACAATTTTTTGAAGCAAAGGTTACTGTTTGAACAACTGTTTTGCACAACCATTTCAAGCACACCCAATCCCCATGTTTAATATATATAGTAATATATAATATTTTGATAAGAATATGACATAAAAAGTATAGAGTTAAATATAACAAAGATGAATCTATAGCGGATGGATATGTAACATTTTGTCATCTACTAATATGTACACATTTTTTTCTTAGTTTGATTGCAGCATTGTTGGCCATATTGTCGTCAATGCGCGTGTGTGTAGGTATATCTTCTTCGTCACTAGATCATAGAAGGGTAATCCCATGCAGTGTTGCTAAACAATGCCGACAGCACCTTGGAAAAGTAACATTAAAATTGGTTGCTCCCGGGCACACTTGTGAGATGGTGAGAGTTAAGGTAGGTTAGCGTGTTGCATGTGAAGATATATAGTGGTCATGTCGACTCAAGACTTTTCAGTTGTACTAGATGTGTCCTAAGACTGTTTTCCTTTGCCTGCAGACAACCAATTAACATCAAGAAAGAAAAAAAATCAGCATTATGATTTTAAGATTTGTAGTCCGTGTTTTTGGTCGTAAAAGATATGATTGAGATTTGTGTGTTTGACGAAAAAATGAAGCAACTTTGGAGACAGTAAAGTTAACTTGCGTTTGATTAACTCCATCGTAGTTATGGTTGTATATATAGGTGGCAAAATAGGTGAGCTTGTTAACTGGTTCGGTTCATTATGCATTTTTAGTGCGGGTTAACCTAAAAAACTTTTTTGTCCAAATTTGGTATATTTCAATAAAGATGAGCATGTCACTATGCTTACAACAGTTGTTATATAATGGCGTGATATAGGAGCTTCAATGCCATACACACTTTGGGCAACATTCAACCCGTTTAACCCTTTCGACCCATTTCCCTTCTATATATAAGATCTTTGGGTATCACCCCTAGAAATGACACAGTCATTAGCATACTGTGAAGATGTTTGACAGAATCAAAATGTGCAACCAATGGTAATGATAGTACTGTACCTGTAAAGACGCTGCGGAAACCATAAGAACTTCACATTCATCAAGAAGAGCTCTTTCCTGTGCCGTTACAGTAGCAAGTTCAGATACGAGGCTATTCGATTCCTCCAACTGTATAAAGATACATAGAATTAGTAACCATAACTACCAAAAGCTACCAACAACTTAAGATATAAACATCGCCAGTCTTACGTCAGATAAAGTAGATTGTATGGAGGATCCCATTGTATGCATTACTTGGATAGCTGAGCAAAGAGATGACTTCAGAGTTTGTACATCTGCCTGAAATTTGTAAATTCTACTATCAGATGATGAAATGTAAATATGGCAATTTCGGCCTCATACTTTAACGGCTTAACAGGTCAAATGTAAAATAAATACAGAAAAAGCAAAAAAAATCAGTTTAATTGGGTTAAACTGGTCGAAAATGGGTCAAATTGTGATTTTAATGCATCAAAAATTTACATGTTTGACACACTTATGATGTATTGAAGATTCTAAAAATTTTGAACAAAAGCGCTTTGGGTCAACCTGGTACCAAAAAGCTACATGTTTTGACCCGGATCCGTTTTAAACCATTACCCAACCTGCCCTGTCCGCCCATTTTGCCACAACTAAAGAAATCAAACTAAACATATTTTGGAAAAATGACATACCAATGCCCCTTCGGTTATAGGAAGTCGGAGAGTGCTTGACTCTAGATCTTTAATAGCACCAGACAAAGAAAGATTGTGCTCTTTTTCTATTGAAGGCCATAAATTGAGGTAATCCATCTGAACCAAACAAATACAAGTAACAATAAATATAACATCAACACAAAAATTTTAATTAGTAAATATAGATGGTTCAGGGAAATTAATTAGTTGTTCGTTTAAAACTGAGTAAAGCTTTAGCCTCAGTCTCAACTGATCGAGCTCAGTCCTCTTTGCAGCTACTGACTCCCGGATTTCCAAGGTACTTCTCCACACATTATATAAAGATTTCTGTATCATGATATATACTATGTTTATCAGTCTTACAAAAAACATATATGTAAATATATAGTACAAACATATAATAATCCAAACACTCAGAAACAAACCTCGGCAGTTAAATTCTGAGACTTCAAGGCAGCTTCTGCACCGGCATTAACAAACCGCCACTGAATTTTCCTGTTGTAAAGTAACCGTAAATAGTGAGCATCTTCAATTTGATCAGCAACTTTTTTCCCTTTTTTAATGTCAGCAACAAATGTAAGAACTGAAACCTTGTTTGAGTCACAAGGTTGCCTCAAAGGACTAGCTGGCCTTACACGAGAAGAACTCGCTCCTCTAAAAGGAGCTGGACTTACGGGCCATTTTGAACCCGAAGCAGATAGCTTATTGGGTGAAGGAGGTCGGGCGACAGCAGCAGGCATAGATTGAGAACTTGACGATAAACATGAAGGAACAAAGTTATTTAATTTTAACCTCACGGGATCACTTGCACATTTTTCTAATACATTTCTATTTGGTGGAATAAAAGTTTTTGAAGGCTTATGATCAGGAACATCGATTTTTTTATTCAAAATATTGGAAACTGTTGTACTAGGCCACCGATGCTGATCTACTAGACGAGATTGTAATCCCTCCAAAGGTTTTGAATTTTCTGACTGAACGATTGCGTTTTTTCCTTTAAGTGGACTCCTTTTTCTCTCAGGAGTAGCCTTCCTAGATGCATTTGATGTACGATCAGCAAGAGCTTGAGGTGGTGGCTTCTCTTTCTTACCACTTGACAACGAAAACAAATCAGACTGGAAAGCAACATTTAAACTACGCGTTCGTGAAGGCCATAAGGAATCCGCCTTTCTGACCACTGGTTCTGTTGGAATATGTGAACTATTATAAATCATAAACACATAAAACATCACAGAGCACGCAGCGGAAAGATCTAATGAACATGTAATTAATTAACTTAAATAAATACGTACCTTAATCGCGTAATCACCAAGAACAAGAAGAACCCTAATTTGGGTGTGATATGGATCGAACCAAACAAGGGAAAAACACCAAGAATCACAAGCTAAAAATAAGCTTGTCACTCGTTCTTGTACACACGCGATAGTAGCGTTCCAATGGGAAAGCTAGGTTCAAGATCACTAATAAACCAAACACTTGATTGCTTTTAGCTCAAGCCGAATTCCCTAGTGGGAATAAAAAATGTCGACTAGCACAAGCAAGAGGGAGAAAGAAAAGAAGTTTGGCTTAGGGTTAGGGATACTTGATTAGGTGACAATCAAAACAAGTGAATTTGTATTTATAGGCAAAACCTAAAACACAAAACTTGTTCCCTAAGCCATCACATAACCGACCCACCCCTCACCATGGGTCAATCGGCCAGCCCAAACAACCCTTGTGGGTTTCTAGATCCTTCTTTTCACTTTTAGTCCTTTAACGGTCGTTATCTTTAACACCGTTAAGTACTAACCGTCGTTAAGTGTTATTAGTGAAATGAATAAATAAATATAAATATAAAATGTATATTTAATTATTCAAACCATTGGAACTCTCACGTATTGTGTGCAATCCCGAGTCTCGGGTTCGAAACCGGACATACAAATATTAATATCATTATACACAAAAACTAACAGCTCCCACTTGGATAATGATTAATATTGTAATGACATGGGCTAGTCTAGCTTTAACAGATCCCAATGCCCCCAGCTCGATCCGAGTTGTGGTTCTCCTGGAAAAAACCACTTGATGATATAATCATCATACTTATCCTTTTGTTACTAATACCGCATTAATTTGGATATGGATCTTGTCATTCCACAATTAACAGTAGTTTCTCGTTTATACATAATTGAACAAGATTACCAAATCATCTGAACGTCTTCCAGATAGACTTTGGGCGTGCGCACGCAAACATCTTGTTAATCATACGAGTGGCCAAGCAGTATTAAACTTCAACACAAAGTTGAAGGAACAAATCCCTTATTGACTGCGAGCATAACCCTTGAACTTCGCATCATTTCTGAAAATAGCCCTTATAACTACCTTTTACGGATAGCGTTAGACTAACTTACAGAAAATGAGCTACATCCTCGGCAATTATCTGGCATCTCAAGTCAGAGGATAAATATTCATGATATACTTAATGACTATGATCCATAAAGTATAATCATGTTGTTGGGATAAGTCCTATATTCAATTTATCCAATATTGAATATCATGTGACATTGGTGTCTTAACCTTACAGTACATTCTACCAATCCTCACATTTGTCTTAGTTTAATAATATTCCCATATTATTAATTGACAACGGACTATTTAGAATAAATAAATTACTCATGGATTTAAACATGCAAATATAGGACACAAATATTAATAATGATAATAAACGTTATCCGCACTTTATTTCATTAAAACAATAATTGTTTACACGTCCCTATCGAAATACCAATCCAACAGATTTACATGAAACTATCTGCTAAACGAAGACCAATACCCTGAGCATGACGATTAAATGTCTCCTTAGGTAATGCCTTCGTAAAAGGATCAGCCAGATTGTTATCTGTGTGAACTTTGAGTACTTTTATTTCACCATCATCGACTTGTTCTCGAACATAGTGAAGTTTCCTTTTAAAGTGTCTGGCGCCTTTGATGCGCGTGATGTGTCGTTGCGGTTTAGCAGTTTTAATGCCTATTCAAGTTTTAAATTTATATTTAGCCGACTTATCAATAACACACACACTTAACGAGCAGTGTACCCGGTCAGTATGAAGATAATGGTAAGTAGAGTGTCGATCACTAAGAGTGGAACGTATTATCTAGTTATTCTAATCAGTATTTTAATATCCTAACACAAGGGGGTTTCAACCTGAGAGACTGGCACGGTTTGTTGCAATTAAATAATAAAATAAACCAATAGGCACGAATCAGCAAGTAGCACACACGTACATAGATAGATACTTGAGACAATAAGAGGGCTATCCTTATGATTAAGTAGATTGTCACTTGTTTTATTGATAGCTTTATATGAAGTGTATGTAGTTAACCCTTTCTCGTTGGTCCTATTCTTATCGGCGAGTAAACCCTTAATGATTACTTATGTCTAAAAGTTATTCCTAAGTGATCAATTTAGAAACAACCGTGGGAGCCACATTATGTCCCGCAGTCAAATGCCCGCAAGCCACTAATAAACACAGAGGTTATCAATGCACTAATAAGTAGTAACCAAAGACATCAACATATAAACTTTAATTGATGGGAAAGCAAGTATTAAAGGGAGTGCAATCTTTCGTTGTCACATTACACAAGCCACCAATCCTGATGAATTAAAGTTTGCTAACACAATAAAACAAAACTACTTAATGAATTAAACACATGCAGCACCTTCTTACAGCTCTTGTATCTTTGATTTGGGTGTGTCTTGTGCTGCCTCCTTGACTGAATTCGTCCTTTGTTCCTCCTGTTTGGTCTTCGGTTTTAGGGTTTTCGGAACTTGTAATTCGTCTGGTCTACGGGGTATTTATACTTTCTGTCTGAGGGAAGATGCGGCGCATCTACTAAGTAGATGCGGCGCATGTACTTAACTTCGCGTGGGGTCCAAGATTATAATATTCAGGAATATTCGTACACCGCCAGAAGATGCGGCGTAACTCCATGATTAGATGCGGCGCATGTCCTCTTGTATCTTGGATCGTATCTGGTGATATCTTGATAGAGATGCGGCGCATGTCGAGAGTGAGATGCGGCGCATCTGGAGCAGAATTGACTTGATCTTGTCCATGTCAGTAGACTTTCACTTTATGCACGTTTTGCTCCATTATTAGTCCAAAATCATTAAGTTTCACCAAATGCTTGTTTTTACCTGAGAATTACAAAAGTAAACGATTAAGTATCAATCCTCATACATAATATAGTAAAACAAGTCAAATTAATAGGATAAATGATAGTAATAAAATGTACTTATTTGAGTTCATCAAATATCCCCCCACTTGAACTTTACTTGTCCCCAAGTAAACCTTAGAATTTCTTTTATGAAAATGTATCCTAAAAGATGTTAGGATTTATTTTTATATTTAAGCATGTATTCGTTCATTTCATAATCACACAACTAAACACTTAACGAATTAGAAGTAAAATAAAATAAGTCGATAAAAGCAAATCTAATCGTTTAACTGTCCAGTCGCGACGAATATTCTATCATAAGCTTGGCAAGTATACACATCTCCACCACTAAAACTAAGGAATAACAAGTCTAAAGCGGTAAAAAGGGTTTTTAGGCTTAAGGGTTAATTATTCTCTTTCACTATCGATCTCAAATTCCAGAAAAGGCGACAAAATCACAAATACATGATCGAATCCACGAACACGATACTTGCAATTGCTCAAATCCTTAACTCGAATAGGCTAAAGATAGGTCCAAACTTCGCCAATAATAATATATCAAAAAGGGCGAAAAAATCATAAATACATAGCCGAATCCACGACTACGATACTTAAGATTGCTCAAATCCCCAATCTCAATAAATCAAAGGTTCGGTTGGATAAAGAATAATAAAGGGCATGGATAACATTTGGGATATAAATTGGTGTAAAAATAAAAATAAACAAAACAAATAAATTAAAATCCTAAGTGTGGTTAATCACTATCCCAACCATCCCATGAATAAGACTCATATCATCGAATAACTCACGCTTTAACACTTGAAACACACGCTTTAGGTAGACACGAATTATACTCAACAAAATCTTAATCAAAGAATAAACCTTAATTGGCGTTCCCATAACTGCCAATTCCCATTCAATCCATAGATATAGTACAACAAATAGTGGTGATATCGACCACTTACATAACTTTACATAAGTTGGTTAAAACAAACATCCAACTCTTCTTTCTTTCTTTTTCTTTTCTTATTTTTTTTTCGATTTTTTTTTTTTTTTTTTTTTTTTTTTTTTTTTTTTTGACATCAACATAAACAAAGATGTGTAAAATTTTACCACATCACTATAACTTTCTTTCCGGATAATTTTTATTCATACTTTTCATGACTTCAGAAATAATGGTAATAGTGAAAGTAGTAAACACACGAAAAATAAACTCAAAGATATACAATATTTACTTTCACTCCAATTGCATTGTGCAATTTCCCGACCTAACCATAGATAATGAATTACGCACGCGAACACAGGTAATGTAAGGAAACACACTTTGCCTATAGGGGTTAACCAACCACGGATCTTACTCTAAAAATGAGAGTAACAAAAGGGTTTATACGGGGGTTAACTAACCAGTGTAGTTAGTTAATAACACATAACATATAAAGGCTATTTGGGTGTAATCCTAGAATTTTACCAATTTAGACAAGTCATTCCAATTATATAAATAATACTTATTATGGTGGTCTCGAATAGTATACAAGCCAAGTTCTAAAGTTTACAAGTCACCGGCACACTCATAGATTTGTGAATTTTGAAAAATCACAATTTTTGAAAATAACGTCATGTGTGCAGCTATGCAACTTAGATCTTAAACAAAAACATGCTAAAAATTTTTAAGTTTGATATATTAAGCACATTTTAAGCATAATTTTTGAAAAAGTTTAGGACAAGTAATTGTTAAGTGTTCTAATTCTCCAATCCCCCCACTTAAGTTAAACAACGTCCTCGTTGTTTGTATAAAAGGTTAAAAACTGGAAAATAAAAGAATTAGAACAGGAAAACTCCCCTGAGATTTGCTCGATATGATCCTCCATTAGTATAAGAGCAAAAATCAACTTCTTGTGGATTAGAACGTTAAAGCTTCATACTTGATGTATCCACAGGAAATTCAGGAAACTATAATACCACCAATACTTTAAAACACACCTAAGATAAGAAAGGTTCAACTTGCATAACACATTAGTAGTTAGGAAAAAATAAAACTTAAAAATTAAAACTGAAAATCATCAGGTCAGTCGATGCGCCGTATCTTATTGAAGAAGATACGCCGTATCGAGCCTGGAATTAATACGGATCAGAATAAAGATGCGCCGCATCCTTAACCAGGGATGCGCCGCATTAAAATAAACTGATAAATAGTTTTAAAGTTGAAAATAAAAATGCAGAAAAATAAAATAAGATATGACCATTGCAGGAGATGCGTCGCATCTCAGAATTGAGATGCGCCGTATCCTCATGCGGCCTGGACTGACTCGACACAGAAAACAGAATAATAAAAGATAAATCCGGGTTGTCTCCCGGTAAGCACTTGTCTTTATTCCAGAGTCTTCAAGTTAGACTCACGTTCAACTCTTTAGTATCGATCATTGAAGGAGTCGGAAACATCACGCTCCTTCATCGCCAGTTCAGTAATATTGAACACTCCTTGCTTGTCCTTAATTTCCACGCCGTTCCTCTTTAATATCTGTATAAACAAAGTCCTGTCCCTTTCGGGCAGAGATGACAAAATGATAGACGGGAAATTCTTATTATCATATAAGCACAAATAAGCAAGGTAGGGTGGTAGTTCAATAAACACATCATTGTTCAAATTCGTTTTCTCAACTACTCTCCTACGTTTATTAATTACTACACAATCATACCACTCATCATCAGAATCATTAACAACATTGCGTCTAAATTCGGTAGGTACATTAAGGTCAATGAATTCCTCAAAGTTCTCATGATTAGGATTAGTTGAGTTGTTTTGAATCAATGTTTCTCCCATAAGTCTAGCTTCAAGATCGAGGTCCATACGCTCTCTTAATCCTAGTACATAAACACCTCTAATTATGCTTTTAACCGGATCTTGGCACTTATAGACTAGTTTATTATTCCCTATCCTTAATGAAATTTTTCTCTTAAACACATCAATCTTAGCATGGGCAGTAGACAAGAAAGGTCTTCCGATGATTAAAGGAATCTTAACATCCTCGGGCATGTCTAGTATAACAAAGTCTACGGGAAAAATAAACTGCTCAATCTTAACTAGTACATTATTAGCAATCCCTTCAGGTCGTTTTACCGTTTTATCAGCCAATTCAATAAGTAATTTAGTTGATGCTAATTTTCCTAGTCCTAGGGTAGCGAATGTCTTAAGAGGCATAACACTAACACTAGCTCCTAAGTCAGCTAACACATTATTGAAAGATATACTATTAATAGAACAAGGTAGAGTAAAACTTCCTGGGTCTCTTTCTTTATGAGGCAAGGCATTTGAGTCGGTTGCAGGGCTCTCTTCTTTCATTGTTGCCTTGATCTCCTCTTCAATCTTTGTCTTCTCTTTTAGTAGTCTCCTTAAGCTGATTGAAGAGTTAAAGAAAAATTCGGGTCTTGCACCATCATCACCATTCATCGATCTTCTAGGTATATTAGGAGTGACTTCTTCAGTGGTGCTTATGGCCTTGACATGATCTCTTGGGTTTGTTTCAATTGAGCTCGGTAAACTTCCATATCCCCTTTCTTGAAGAACCTTGCTCATTTGACCAATTTGTTGTTCCAATGCTTTGATCGAAGCTCCTTGATTTCTTGTAGTAGTGTCCATTGAAGCTCGAATTTCTTTGATCATAGCAGTATTCTCTTCATGTCTTTTAGCAGCATCGGCCATAATTTGCTTTAAAGTATCGTCTAAAGTCTGCCTCCTCTCTTGATAAGCGGGATTGAAGTTGTTCTTTTGATAGAATCCCGGACTAGCTTCCCTAAATCTTGCTGAAGGTCGGAATGGTTGTCCAAATTGGGTGTAATATGCTTCTTCAAATGTCTCACTTTCATTCTTGTTCGGGCAATCTTTAGTGTAGTGAGGTCCTTCGCACTTTTCACATCCAACTTGGGCAGCATACGCTCTTTCATCTCGCTTCTTCATCTCTCTACTAATTTTATCCAATTGAGCTTGAATAGCAGCAATCCCGTCAAAATTAGTGCTGCTCTTAGATCTAGTAGAGGTCCCATCGTGCCATTTCTGAGAATGATCAGCAGCTTCTTGGATCGCTTTCCTAGCATTGGTTGCACTCATTTGAGGTACAGCTCCCTTAGCATCCAAAATCTGTCTTGTAGGCACGTCCAATCCTTGATAAAACAATATTATTTCCTGCATAGGGGTTAGATAGTGTTGAGGACATTTTATCAATAAATCTTTAAATCGTTCCCAAGCTTGATAAAGGGTTTCATCAGGCTCTTGCTTGAAACTATTGATAGCCTCCATCTTTTTAGCAGTCTTAGCAGGTGGACAATATCTCTTCAGGAATTTGCTCTTCAAACCTTCCCATGTAGTGATTGAACTAGCAGGTTCATTCCTTAGCCACTTGTTAGCAGCTCCTTTTAGTGAGATTGGGAAGATTCTTAGCATGAGTTGATCGGTATTGACACTTTCTGAAGTAAACAAGTCTGCAATCTCCAGGACCTTTTCAACATGCTCATTAGCATCCTCTTGTTCCGTCCCACTGAAAGCATTCTCTCTGAGCTCTTTGAGAAATTGACCCTTCAACTCAAATTTTGACTTGTCATCAAACTTAGGTCTAGCAACTCCTGAAGTGTAATCAGCACGGGTATTGTTCATGTATTCCTCCATAGTAGTGTTTTCGCCCATTGTTTCTGTTTCAACTTCATCTTTTTCTTCAGAAAAGTAATCAAGCTCGAGTGAACTTGAAAGATCAAAGCTTCTTGTGTTGAAAAGCCTTTTAAGCGAATGTAGGGCTCGTTCAGGATCTTCGAAAGGTTGAATCAAGTTCTTCGTAGAACTCCTGGTCATGCACTTCCTGAAATCAACACAAAAAATATCAGTATGGTATGCTCGAGAAAGTAGTATAGAAAATTAACAACGAAAACGGAATACGAAAAATTTAAAGTTACTGATATCTGCAGACGATGCGCCGTATCTAAAAAGTTGGATACGCCGTATCTTAATATGTTAAAATTAAATCAGACTTTATTCAGAAAATAGATACGCCGCTTTAGAATTTAAGAATGCGCCGTATCGAATTAATTAATCAAAAATCAACTTATCTAATTAAAATTAAATGCGTCGTATTAACGAAAGTTAATGCGCCGTATTTTCGTTACGTTTAAAAATAAATGATTTTTGATTCAGTAAGATGCGCCGTATCGACAGAGATCGATACGCCGTATCTGTTTAATAATTCGCAAACTGTTTTTAATTAAAATAATAGATACGCCGTATCTGCAAAAGCAGATGCGTCGTATGGAGTTAACGTTTAGAAAATTTTTTTATTAAAAACAGATACGCCGTATCTGCAAAAGCAGAAGCGTCGTATTACTTTATCGCTTAGAAAAATTTTCTTATTAAAAACAGATACGCCGTATCTTGGGGAAAAGATGCGTCGTATCGAATTAATTAAACGCGTTGTATTAAAAAAAATTAAACGCAATACGCCGTATCTGAGAGATCAGATGCGCCGTATCGTTTGATTTAGCACAGTACAACGATAGCAGAACAGAAAAATACGAAAAATAAAAAAAACAAATAAAACACACAACGAAAATAAACACACAAAAATAAAAAGAAAACAATTAACACACAATACAACAAATATGCAAAATAGTACAATGATGCAATTAATCTAATAAAAAAGAAAAACCTAATTAAAATACTAATTAAATTAACAGATAATAACAATTCACTCCCCGGCAGCGGCGCCAAAAACTTGATGCGCGTGATGTGTCGTTGCGGTTTAGCAGTTTTAATGCCTATTCAAGTTTTAAATTTATATTTAGCCGACTTATCAATAACACACACACTTAACGAGCAGTGTACCCGGTCAGTATGAAGATAATGGTAAGTAGAGTGTCGATCACTAAGAGTGGAACGTATTATCTAGTTATTCTAATCAGTATTTTAATATCCTAACGCAAGGGGGTTTCAGCCTGAGAGACTGGCACGGTTTGTTGCAATTAAATAATAAAATAAACCAATAGGCACGAATCAGCAAGTAGCACACACGTACACAGATAGATACTTGAGACAATAAGAGGGCTGTCCTTATGATTAAGTAGATTGTCACTTGTTTTATTGATAGCTTTATATGAAGTGTATGTAGTTAACCCTTTCTCGTTGGTCCTATTCTTATCGGCGAGTAAACCCTTAATGATTACTTATGTCTAAAAGTTATTCCTAAGTGATCAATTTAGAAACAACCGTGGGAGCCACATTATGTCCCGCAGTCAAATGCCCGCAAGCCACTAATAAACACAGAGGTTATCAATGCACTAATAAGTAGTAACCAAAGACATCAACATATAAACTTTAATTGATGGGAAAGCAAGTATTAAAGGGAGTGCAATCTTTCGTTGTCACATTACACAAGCCACCAATCCTGATGAATTAAAGTTTGCTAACACAATAAAACAAAACTACTTAATGAATTAAACACATGCAGCACCTTCTTACAGCTCTTGTATCTTTGATTTGGGTGTGTCTTGTGCTGCCTCCTTGACTGAATTCGTCCTTTGTTCCTCCTGTTTGGTCTTCGGTTTTAGGGTTTTCGGAACTTGTAATTCGTCTGGTCTACGGGGTATTTATACTTTCTGTCTGAGGGAAGATGCGGCGCATCTACTAAGTAGATGCGGCGCATGTACTTAACTTCGCGTGGGGTCCAAGATTATAATATTCAGGAATATTCGTACACCGCCAGAAGATGCGGCGTAACTCCATGATTAGATGCGGCGCATGTCCTCTTGTATCTTGGATCGTATCTGGTGATATCTTGATAGAGATGCGGCGCATGTCGAGAGTGAGATGCGGCGCATCTGGAGCAGAATTGACTTGATCTTGTCCATGTTAGTAGACTTTCACTTTATGCACGTTTTGCTCCATTATTAGTCCAAAATCATTAAGTTTCACCAAATGCTTGTTTTTACCTGAGAATTACAAAAGTAAACGATTAAGTATCAATCCTCATACATAATATAGTAAAACAAGTCAAATTAATAGGATAAATGATAGTAATAAAATGTACTTATTTGAGTTCATCAGCCTTTCATAACTCCAGGTTCATTGGCGAATGTAATTGCAGCAGAGTTGTCGCAATATACATTTATAGGTAATTCTATTGAAGGCATCACTCCAAGATCCTTAATGAATTTCCTTATCCAAACAGCTTCTTGTGCTGCTTCCGATGCAGCAATGTACTCAGCTTCTGTAGCAGACATGGCCGTTATGCTCTGCTTCTTACTCTTCCAGTCCACAGCTCCTCCATTTATGACAAAAACGTAACCCGTCTGAGACTTCGTATCATCTTTATCAGTCTGAAAGGACGCATCGCAGAAACCTGTAACATTCAGTTCTGCGTCTGGATTTCCCCCGAAAACAAGAAACATATCTTTAGTATTCCGTAGATACTTAAGAATGTCCTTTACAGCTTTCCAGTGTTTTACCCCTGGATTCTGCTGATATCGACTGGTCATGTTTTGAGCAAATGCCACATCTGGCCTTGTGCATCTAACAGCATACATGATAGAACCAACTGCAGAAGCATATGGAACTTTCTTCATGTATGCTTCCTCTTCAGGTTTAGAAGCACACATTTCACTGCTCAATTCATGTTTCACTTGCATGGGCAGATATCCTTTCTTGGAATTCTGCGTATTGAATCTTTTCAATATTTTATCCATGTAAGCACTTTGACTTAAACCGATTAACCGTTTAGATCTGTCTCTATAGATCTTGATTCCAAGGATATACGCTGCTTCCCCTAAATCTTTCATGGAAAAACAACTACCAAGATATTCCTTAACTTCATTAAGGCTTGGTATGTCGCTTCCCATGATTAATATGTCATCGACATATAGAACAAGGAAAACAGTATTACTCCCACTAACTTTGTCCTATACACATGGCTCATCGAAATTCTGAGTAAATCCAAACTTCTTGATTTCCTCATCAAATTTCTTATTCCATTGCCTGGATGCTTGCTTCAATCCATAAATGGATCTTTGAAGTTTGCATACACGCTCAGGAAATTCTGGATTCACAAACCCCTCAGGTTGCGCCATATAGATATCTTCATCTAGGCGACCATTCAGAAAGGCGGTTTTGACATCCATTTGCCAAATCTCATAGTCATAGTAGGCAGCTATGGCTATAAGAATCCTAATAGCTCTAATGTCGGCCACAGGAGAAAAGGTCTCCTCATAGTCAACACCGTATGTTTGGGTAAAGCCTTTAGCTACCAAACGAGCCTTATAGGTGTGTACATTGCCATCCATGTCAGTCTTTTTCTTAAATAGCCACTTACACCCAACTACCTTAGCATTGGGTGGAAGGTCTACTTCAGTCCAGACTTTATTATCTTTCATGGATTGCATTTCCCCATCCATGGCTGTCTGCCATTTTTCCTTTTCAGGACTAATAATGGCAGCTCTATAGCTAGTTGGCTCATCAGTTTGATCCAATAGTATAGTTTCCTCATCATCTATGTTCAAACATAGACGCTCAGGAGCCTTTGCAGATCTTGAAGATCTACGGACGGGTACCACTTCTACTTCAGGTGGAGGACCTAAACTTTCTGGTTCCACAGGAAGTGTGTTAGTGCTTTCAGAAGGTGAAGTATCTTCATGATCATTTTCAAGATCATATGTTCTCCCACTGATTTCTTGAGATATTAGATTATCTTCAAGAAAATCACCGTACCTAGCCACGATGACCTTATTTTCAGGTGGGAAGTAAAAGTAGTAACCCTTCGTTTCCTTAGGGTATCCTACGAAGATACACTTAATAGATCTTTGTTGGAGTTTGTCAGGTGAGTCACGTTTAATAAACGCCTCACAACCCCAGACCTTTAAGTAAGAAAAGTTGGGAGCTTTTCCAGTCCATACTTCATATGGAGTCTTATCAACCTTCTTAGTTGGAATCCTATTCAACACGTGAACAGCCGTTTCAAGAGCATAATCCTAAAAGGATAAGGGAAGAGTTGTAAGATTAAACATGGATCGTACCATATCTAACAAAGTACGATTTCTCCTTTCAGATACACCATTTTGTTGTGGCGTATAAGGAGAAGTGAGTTGTTGCACAATGCCACACTCACCCAGATAATCCTTAAACTCTTGGCTTAAGTACTCACCACCACGATCAGATCGAAGTGCCTTAATCTTCTTTCCGAGTTGTAATTCTACTTCATTTTTAAAGACCTTGAATGTCTCAAAGACTTCATGTTTATGTTTAAGTAAATAAACATAACCATAACGACTATAGTCATCCGTGAAGGTCAAGAAGTAGACAACACCACGTTTAGACACATGTCTAAGTGGACCACACACATCCGTGTGTATCAATCCAAGTAGATCCGAAGCCTTCTCCATATTGCTATGGAAAGGTTTCTTTGTCATCTTTCCAGATATGCAAGATTCGCATTTATCAACTGAATCATCATTGATATTTTTCAAAAGCCCATCGTGTTGCAGCTTTTCCATGCGATTCTTGCCTATGTGGGCAAGACGGCAGTGCTATAAATAAGACGAGTCCAAGTTAGACTTGACTCTCTTATTCCCGATGCTATACATAGAATTATTTTTATTGGATACATGGTTATCCATGTCAATTTCAAACACACCATTTAATGAAATAGCATTAAAGTAAAAAACAGAATTTAGAAAAACAGAAATTCCATTATCATTAAAAGTATGCTTAAAACCCAAATCCAATAACAAAGAAACTGAAACGACACCTCTAACGATAGAAGGTGCGTAATGACAATTGTTCAAAACTAATATTAAACCAGAAGGTAAAACTAGCTCAAAAGTCCCTATGGCTTCTACTGCTGCACGTATTCCATTTCCCACGTACAAGTAGCATTCCCCATAGTTCAGCTTCTTCGCTCCTCTAAGCCCCTGCGATGTATTACAAATGTGAGTACCACATCCTGTATCATATATCCAGGCATTTTGCTTACGAGGAAAAGTAAATAATTCAACCATAAAAATACCTGAAGTGCTGGCGCCCTGCCCAGCCTTGGCATTCTTATTTTTGCGACACTCCTCAAGCAACAATGGACAGTCACGCTTCCAGTGTCCAGGAGTGTTACAGTGGTGACAAGCAGCCGCATCCTTTTTGGGATAATCCTTCTTGGGAGGAGGATTCTGCTTCTTTGGCTTTTGCTGATAAGTCACAATCTGCTTGCCCTTGTCAGCTTTGCCTTTTCCTTTCTTGTTCACATGTTTCGGTTTACCGGGCTTAGCTACTCTACCACCTCTTATTGCCATAACAGCAGGTGTAGGAGCTTTCTTTGTGAGTGACTTCTCATGCTCAATAAGCATTGCATGCAATTCAGAAAATGTCTTCCCCTTGCAATGCATGTTAAAGTTGCGCACAAAATCACCATATAATTCCTCATTGAGGGATTTGTTGATGAGGCCAACTTTAACGTCTTCCACAAACCCGCAATTAATTTCATCTAGTTGGTCAAGATAACCTTTCACTTTAAGTGCATGATCACTTACGGGTGTTGTGGCATCCTGCTTACACTTGCCCAAGTTGTCAAGTATATCATACAATTCAGCCATAGGTGATTTCTGAAACATACGTGTCAGTTCATCAATCATGTTTTTGGGGCTATAATTCTCAAACTGTTTGACCAGTTGATCATCCATCCCCGATAGCATGAGACAAGCCGCATCATTGTGCCTGTCATAGGTTTCATTGTACTTTCTAAGTATTTCATTAGAAGAGTTTGCAGGAGGAGCTTCTTGAAGAACCTCAGTAAGACATTCATAACGTTTGGCAATCCTAAGAACAAGCCTTAGATTTCGATACCAAGCGTTAAAATTCTTAGTCCCAGTCAGTTTTTCCTTTTTAAGCATCATCTTGAAACAGGAAGTCATGTTTGACGAGTTTCCGGGTTGGGCCATTTCTACAGAAAAAGTTCAAAAGTTAGTACTTTCGATAATAAACATTTCAAGAAAATTAAACACCCATTGGTTTAAAAAACCATTTAATTTTCTATGAAAACTAGGATCCTAATTGACGCCGTTTCATTACATCAGCTTTGGCTGCTAGTAATAAAAGTGCTCAATAAGGTACGGGATCACCCAATTGCCAATGTCAAATTGCAATTCCTAGAAATCTTGGGACTTACATTTATATTGCCAACATCAGTTGCAAAATGTAAGCATGTTTCATCCCCAATTCTTTATGCCTTGGCGCCGTTCCATTACATCAGCTTTGGCTGCTAGTAATGAAAGTGCCCAATTAAGTTAACCAACTTAAGAAACTGTAAATTGACGTCGGTTTATTGCATTCAGCTTTGGCTGCTAGCAATAAAGTACTCAATTTTACCCTTAGATGACCACCCTTTGAACATCAACATTCAGCTTTGGCTGCTAGTGATGTAGGATGAAACCTTAGGTGTTCCTTTTTGTAGTTGGGTGACATTTAACTTAAATTTAAAGGGTAATAAATTTTGATGTGTGAAATCAAAAAAATATGTACAAAGATGTCATGCATTCATCTTTGTATCATATATGTTTTCAAAAACAAAACCATTTACTCATTCGTAGCTCAAATTATCAAATCTTTTAATTGAGGCGTTGAATAAATTACAACATTGCCTTAAGATGCTTCGTATTAGTTGTGGTGTACTTGGTAAGTCTAAAATTGACGCACAGGCGGGCGTAGGGACGACAGCCGCCGAAGCTGGTTAAAACCGTGCCCCTCTAAGGTCACAATTTAATGTGTACCAACTAGAACCCACTTTATAGTTTGTCAATTTTAGGTCCGCCGCTTCGACCACTTAATACAGTCGCAATCAATCAACTAAAAGAATATAATTCTCTTGCTAAAACAATTAATGTAGTAAATTTATTATTGCTAGTCTCGCCTGGGAGCAAATTACCGTGCGAAGCGAACCACTGTCGGCACATAAGACTTGGCAATAAATAAAATTACTACAAAGGTTTCATAGTTATTAGTCTTATTTATTTTTATTATGAAAAATTACCCTCTTTTGTAGTTTACAATCCATCATAATATAAAACACAAAAGATCAAGTAATTCACAAAATAAATAAACACATAATAACAAATATATGATCATCCACGATATCATATAGCCACATGCAAACCTTTTTCAATAAATCCTATTATTAATTCTATGTGTAATTTTAAATGTATGTAACTAACAAAACTCCCATTGGTTTTCGAGCTTGATGCGTGGGTTTTGCAACCTTACAACAGGTTTTACCTCTCGAGGGATCTCAAGAGGCTTACAACCCCACCAGGCAGTGTACCTGACCGATGTAGTATAGTGTAGTGGTAAGTACGGGGGATTGATCGTTCTCCACAGGGAATAGTGTTCGTTAGGTGTGAAAGGCTACTCTAATTAGGTCTAAGGGTTGAGGAAGATTCTTTTTATGTTTTTATAATTTTATGAAAGCAAGTAAAATCTCGGGTTTTGAAGGAGTGGGCGGAATTAGTTGCTAGTCAACTAACCCAAATTACTACAAATGCAAATAAAATAAAATAACAAAAATGAAAAGTGGTGAGAAACTTATGTGTAGAGAAATGTGTTTACTTAGATTTCCTTACTCCCTAACTATCTTTTACCGGTTAATTAGTGTGTATTAGTCGTGTGGATGACGGGTGTATTCCTTAATACCATTCGTGGGGTGGCGTACTTACTTCCCCAAACTCTACAAGCTCCTACTTCACTCCTATGTCGAGCCGGCTAGGAAGCTCCTAACATGGGATCACTAGAATTCGCTTGTGCATTAAATACAACCATAAAAACCTTTAGTACGCGTTTGGTTCATGTTTCTTAAGACGTTCAAGCAAGTTACCGAATAGGAAGTTAGCCAGTTTTCTTAAGCCTAACATAGATAAACAATCATCCAATACAACTAACAACACACTAACAACCAATAATCAATAGCTAGGTTTCATTAGATCTAAGCAAACACAAGATAAAATTAGCCTAACATGTTAAACAAAAGACAAGCATAAGATAGAATCAAACAACACATAGACATATTGAATGATTAATTGATAACTTATCTTTCAATGAAACATGGAAGATCTCAGGGCAAAAAGCCCTGAAAAAGTAGCTAAAATCGTCTTAGGGTTTTATCCCAAAATTCCACACACTAAGCTCTCCCTTAATGACAAAAAATTAGAAAACTATATATAGACTTTGACATCTGACGGCGTCACCTTATGCATTGTGACGCCGTCACCTCGCCGCTTTTAGGGTTCCCGGATGACCATCTTGACGCCGTCCCTCTTTAGCTCTTCAAAAATCCATTCTGGCTTATCAAGGCTTGACGCCGTCGGATCCTAAACGTGACGCCGTCCCCTTATGATTTAAGCCGTGACGCCCTTGATTTAGTTAAAGCGTGACGCCGTCAGAATTCTCATGCAAACTCACTGGCCCGTCATGAGTAAATTTCACATCCAACTTTTCTTGCCAAGGCATGACGCCGTCTGGAGTTAATGTTGACGCCGTCAAAGGTGACTTTCAGCACAATTTTGAGACTTTGCCGTTTTCTTCACTTTTATGCTCCAAAAACGTCCAAAATGCCTCCTTTTCCAGATTTCTCCTCAAAAGTACCTAAAATGACAAAAGGAACGATTTAGGGCAATATTTGATCAAATAAATACGATTTCGGGCTTAAATGACCCCTTAAAAGCGGTACACTTTTCGCCTCATCAAATACCCTTACACTTGAGATTTGCTTGTCCTCAAGCAAATGCGCTTTTATTCTAATCAAAATACAAGTTAGGGGTCATTTAATGCAAACATAAAAGTAATTACAACAAATAATCGTTCCACTTCAATCATAATAAGCACGGAGATTATATACTAGCACCTCACAAGTAGTGTTTAGATACTCACATCTCTCAAGTGTCATCAAAATAAATCTCATAAATGAAAACGGAAAATATCTCTCACTACCTGTCATAGCAAATAGATTACCATAGGCTTGGGAAAGGATCGAAAACCTCTTCCACTAGGCGTAAGCACCTAAGATAAACTATCAAAGAGGGCTTTTAAATGGGTTATAACGTTAGGTGTAGGGAAAAGGAAAACACGGTTTGGTTGGATAAAGGATATTTTACTGGTGGCGAGTTAAAAATCTTGATCAATTACATGTACTATACAACGTTGCTAAGCCAAGACTAGACTCGATCTTAAGCTAATGAAAGAAAATAACAAAACATAAACATAAAATAAACATAAAATGAAACGGGATGGTAGTCCGTATGTTTTTTTCTACTTTTCTTTTTCTCATTTTTTTTTTTTTTTTTTTTTTTTTTTTTTAGACATACACTTTTACCCTACCATCCAAAATAATACATCATAGGGGCGTTGCATCCCCTTACACTTGAACTTTTACATAACTTTACAAATACTAATCTAATGACTCGAATTAAGATAATTGAAAAACTTGGAGTACTTTTAAAACATTTAGCACATATGGGGGTAATAAATGATGTTCTTCCCCATTACTCCATTACACTAGTACTTTACCCACGAGTCCCAATCGTCCCAAAACAATATGTACAAGGATATGACTCGACTTAGCAACCATGTAATCGACTAGATAATTAACTTGGGTTTAAACAAATGTTGTAACAATAATGCACTAAAAATGAGTGCATACAAGGTAGGCTAAGGCGATTTGGGTGTACATTTTAGTGGGGTGTAAACAAATTCTTCCTTCAAGTAAAATGCTTAAAGGTCGAAACGAAAAGATAGGCTCTGAGGGGTGTACTAGGGGTATCGTGTACTAAAAATGAGTACAACGCAAAGGGTGTGGGAGAATTACTTGACCAATGTAGCCAAAGTAATTATAACAAAAACACAGGTGTAAAACAATGGGTTAATCCTAATGCCTCTTATCATGTAGTAAATCTAACTACACGAATGTAGTCTCACTTGTGGCCTTGGAATGGTCCTAACGCAAGTTCTAGAATCTAAGTGCTACCGGTACACACATCATAGCATAAATGCTTTTCCTACCAATTCTAGGGGTGAACCTCACATATTTGGGGGTGGAAAATTTTTTAGTGGTACGGTTTTTGTGCTAGTCATATAACTCCTATCCGTGAGACGCTTATTAGGATCAAAGTTTCACTCCTATATGTTGTAAAAAATTTTAAATTTGGCACTAAAATTACCTTAACAAGTATTTCTCTCAGTTTTATTACACATCTACCATCAAACAAACAAAAATCAAGCGCAATTGTATTCTCTTAAAATCGTACTTTTACCCTCCCCTTACACTTAAGATGAACATTGTCCCCAATGTTCAAATAACAAGATGTAAAAGCATAAAGTAAAAGAATGAAATCAAATACTCCCCTGATTCGCTCGTTGGATAATGAAATTACACGGTTAAATCTTCCTCCAAAGAGAATGTTGAAGTTCCATGACTAATGCATCGCCATAAGCTTGATTCCAAAAAACATCTCCTTGTCCAAAATAACCTGTTAAACCTGAGAAAACAAACACGAAAACCTGCATAACATCGGCGGGATAAAATCTATATATAAGGATATAATGCTTGTGGAATGATAATTTTGCAGATTCCTGGAGATTATAAGTTGGAGATTTAATAAAAACTTTTTATGAAAACAAAACTTTCAAAAATTTCTGGAAATTAAATCTGACGCCGTCAGGTTATAACCCCTGACGCCGTCAGAAATGACCTGACAAAAATTTTCATTTTAAGTTTCCGGAAAATTTCTGGAAAAACCTTTACCTTACTTCCTGGAAATCCTGCAAAACATCATTATGACTCGATACAAGCATTTGACTCAAACAAATACGGATATGTATGTTAATTTATTATTATTACGATTCATGTTCATATGTGTTCTAATAAACCAATTTAGATTTCCCTTACACTTATCTTTTGCAAAATACCTTTATATGTAGTTAAGACGAAGTTAAAAACAACATAAAGCATTTTCACAAATTAGTTTTGAACATGAATCAATAAGAATAAAAATTAAACACACATACAGAAACAAATAAAATCAAACAAACAAATAAATAAACACACAAAGCAAATAAAACAAATAAAGCTTGGGTTGCCTCCCAAGAAGCGCCTTTCTTTATTAACGAGTCTTGTAGCTAGACTCAAAGTCACGTACATTACGTGACTCCATTTTGCATAAAAAATATGGTCTTAAAGCTTTGTATCACTCTTTCATCCCACTTGTATTCCGGACCTAAGGCCAAACACATCGAATACTTAACTCTAGCCCTTCCTTGGTTATTGTTATCAACCTCGAGTGCTGGGATATTATCGACATCCAAGCCCTTAATGCCTTTAAATTTTGGTTCGAACTTAGAGAAACGAGATACATTATGGGGCATCAGGTACTTGATGCATCCTATTTCGCTGGAGAATGTCACACTACCTTCATCCTTATCATAAATTGCTTGGGACGTTCTTATGAAGGGTTCTCCTAAAACTATCTCTCCTAAATACGGATCTATAATCCCCCTTATATCTTCTAAGATCACAAAATCACATTGGTAAACGAAATCTCCGATAAAGACGTGTAAACCACTTGCTAGACCTACAAAATTGCACATCTGATTGGGGTCATACGGGTCTTGTCTAGGGTTCAGCTCATTGCTCATGATCCAATTATAGTAAAGCCTAGACATGAAATTCATTGGTGCCTTGAGATCAATATAGGTATGCTCCCTAAACATGTGACCAATCATGCATGGAACCTTCACATTAAAATAACCCCCCTTTCTAATCCATGGGTACTTACGATTTTTAGCGGGGCAAGGACATTTAAAGATAAACTTATGGTGACTTAATCCTTCTAGAATTGGTGAGGAATTGTGAACTAACCTTAAGTCATCTCTAAGCTCAATCTCACTGCTCGTGCTAAGGCGGGTGAGTCTCTTCTTTCTATCAATTAACTCATTAAGCTCATTGAATGCCTTAATCTCCCTATCCATAGTGACGAACCAATTACGAACAAACACACAAAGAAATAAGATAGACTAAAGAAAACCTAGAAAAATAAAATAAAAATCTCACTAGAAAGGAATCTAGTGAGTAGATCTAATAGAAATAAAAATTCAACCTAAACAATAACTATTCCCCGGCAGCGGCGCCAAAAACTTGATGCGTGGGTTTTGCAACCTTACAACAGGTTTTACCTCTCGAGGGATCTCAAGAGGCTTACAACCCCACCAGGCAGTGTACCTGACCGATGTAGTATAGTGTAGTGGTAAGTACGGGGGATTGATCGTTCTCCACAGGGAATAGTGTTCGTTAGGTGTGAAAGGCTACTCTAATTAGGTCTAAGGGTTGAGGAAGATTCTTTTTATGTTTTTATAATTTTATGAAAGCAAGTAAAATCTCGGGTTTTGAAGGAGTGGGCGGAATTAGTTGCTAGTCAACTAACCCAAATTACTACAAATGCAAATAAAATAAAATAACAAAAATGAAAAGTGGTGAGAAACTTATGTGTAGAGAAATGTGTTTACTTAGATTTCCTTACTCCCTAACTATCTTTTACCGGTTAATTAGTGTGTATTAGTCGTGTGGATGACGGGTGTATTCCTTAATACCATTCGTGGGGTGGCGTACTTACTTCCCCAAACTCTACAAGCTCCTACTTCACTCCTATGTCGAGCCGGCTAGGAAGCTCCTAACATGGGATCACTAGAATTCGCTTGTGCATTAAATACAACCATAAAAACCTTTAGTACGCGTTTGGTTCATGTTTCTTAAGACGTTCAAGCAAGTTACCGAATAGGAAGTTAGCCAGTTTTCTTAAGCCTAACATAGATAAACAATCATCCAATACAACTAACAACACACTAACAACCAATAATCAATAGCTAGGTTTCATTAGATCTAAGCAAACACAAGATAAAATTAGCCTAACATGTTAAACAAAAGACAAGCATAAGATAGAATCAAACAACACATAGACATATTGAATGATTAATTGATAACTTATCTTTCAATGAAACATGGAAGATCTCAGGGCAAAAAGCCCTGAAAAAGTAGCTAAAATCGTCTTAGGGTTTTATCCCAAAATTCCACACACTAAGCTCTCCCTTAATGACAAAAAATTAGAAAACTATATATAGACTTTGACATCTGACGGCGTCACCTTATGCATTGTGACGCCGTCACCTCGCCGCTTTTAGGGTTCCCGGATGACCATCTTGACGCCGTCCCTCTTTAGCTCTTCAAAAATCCATTCTGGCTTATCAAGGCTTGACGCCGTCGGATCCTAAACGTGACGCCGTCCCCTTATGATTTAAGCCGTGACGCCCTTGATTTAGTTAAAGCGTGACGCCGTCAGAATTCTCATGCAAACTCACTGGCCCGTCATGAGTAAATTTCACATCCAACTTTTCTTGCCAAGGCATGACGCCGTCTGGAGTTAATGTTGACGCCGTCAAAGGTGACTTTCAGCACAATTTTGAGACTTTGCCGTTTTCTTCACTTTTATGCTCCAAAAACGTCCAAAATGCCTCCTTTTCCAGATTTCTCCTCAAAAGTACCTAAAATGACAAAAGGAACGATTTAGGGCAATATTTGATCAAATAAATACGATTTCGGGCTTAAATGACCCCTTAAAAGCGGTACACTTTTCGCCTCATCAGAGCTCATTGTACCCAATGGACCACAGCACCAAATAAATTTGGCCGCGTAAGTTTTAGTTAGTTAGATACCACATTGCACATAACCTTTTAATTAATATATTGAGGTCTTCCCCAATTTTAGATTTATTTAAAACATGTAGCAAACAATACATATAAATCGTCCCATACATCAAACCATGACAAGATATGCAAGATTTTGTCATGGATACCATATTAACACATAATCATGAAATCCATATTAACATGTTAATATCTAGTACGTATTTAATTAATTGGTGACATCACATAGTATTCACAAATTAATCCCTAAAAATTTTCCATGCATAATCTAGGGTTTCTAACAAGTTTTTAATCAAACTAACATAAACCCTAAAAAAAAATTAAATGTGGATCGTTCCACATATAAAAAAAATTAGGGTTTCAATTAAAACCCTAGAATATTGAATGCATGTATCTAATCAAGATCCAATTTTTAGGTTTTAGTAATTAATTACAAGTTCTAAACGAGGCTCATGATGCCACTGTTGGAATATGTGAACTATTATAAATCATAAACACATAAAACATCACAAAGCACGCAGCGGAAAGATCTAATGAACATGTAATTAATTAACTTAAATAAATACGTACCTTAATCGCGTAATCACCAAGAACAACAAGAACCCTAATTTGGGTGTGATATGGATCGAACCAAACAAGGGAAAAACACCAAGAATCACAAGCTAAAAATAAGCTTGTCACTCGTTCTTGTACACACGCGATAGTAGCGTTCCAATGGGAAAGCTAGGTTCAAGATCACTAATAAACCAAACACTTGATTGCTATTAGCTCAAGCCGAATTCCCTAGTGGGAATAAAAAATGTCGACTAGCACAAGCAAGAGGGAGAAAGAAAAGAAGTTTGGCTTAGGGTTAGGGATACTTGATTAGGTGAAAATCAAAACAAGTGAATTTGTATTTATAGGCAAAACCTAAAACACAAAACTTGTTCCCTAAGCCATCACATAACCGACCCACCCCTCACCATGGGTCAATCGGCCAGCCCAAACAACCCTTGTGGGTTTCTAGATCCTTCTTTTCACTTTTAGTCCTTTAACGGTCGTTATCTTTAACACCGTTAAGTACTAACCGTCGTTAAGTGTTATTAGTGAAATGAATAAATAAATATAAATATAAAATGTATATTTAATTATTCAAACCATTGGAACTCTCACGTATTGTGTGCAATCCCGAGTCTCGAGTTCGAAACCGGACATAAAAATATTAATATTATTATACACAAAAACTAACAGGTTCCATATTGACATATGTATCACGAACTGGGGTAGAGGGGCGTGATGGTAATTGTGGCGTCGTGGGCCGCTTTTTTTCTGTTGAAGCTGTTCTTGTTGTAACTGTTTTTGGTGTGCTTGGGGATGGATAACGCCTTGGTGTCGTTGGTGATTTGTACCTAGAACTGACTTCTTTGGTACGAGCCTGAAAATTTGTACCATCGTTCTTCTCTGTTCTTATACTTGATTCACACGCAACTCTATTTGAATTTCGCCACATTGATAGCATATATCATATGATCAACAAAATTTCCTATATTTTTAAACCGCCTTGTACTCACAGCAATCTCACTGTAACAAATAAATAAACATGTATTATAACCAAAAAAAGTATAAAGGTGATCAAAAGCATAAATCTTTACAGAATTACAGCCTTACAGGCACAACCAGATCTAAAAATAAGTATTCCCTCGAAACTTGCAACAAACTAATGTGATCAAGCATCTTTATAATACAATATCGCCCCGAATCCTAACACATACACCAAAATTTCTTAAAGCGCAAAGAACATCATTTAAAGAGGACTAAATGCACTTTACAGACAACATTTACACCTCATAACACGAAAAAAAAACTTATTTCATATGAAATGTACTACCTATATGTTCTTTATTGAAATATGAAACTTGTAAAAACTAAAATGCGAACTTGAAGTCTTATCACTCAAATCGATCACAAAAAGTTATCTCTATATCCTCCCCCAAAAGGAGAACGATATTGTTGCATTGATCTGTTATAGGGAGAAAATTGTGGTGGCGGTGGTGGTAGTGGCAGTGGAGGATACATCGGCCTATTTGGGTGATAAAATGGTGGTCGTTGGTGATAAAAGAGTGGTGATGGCAGTGGTGGCATCATTGGTGGTAGTGCAATCTCGATAGATGATGGTTTGACTACCGGTTTCTTATGGTGATCTTTGCAATGTATATCCCGACATACACTTTTATCAACTCCACCCTTTGGAGCCGGTTCACATTTGTGATCAGCAATAAATTTTTGCTGCTTAGTTAAGCTTTTCTTTTCTTTTTTACTTAACGTGCTCAATAATTTCGGTTTCTCGTTAACATCTTCATTACATGACGTGCACAATTTCGGTTTCTCGTTAACATCTTCATTACATGACTTGCACAACATGGGCTGTTCTTCATTTTTCCGCTGGTCTTCAGCTTTGGGTTCATCTGCACTTTTCTTCTTGGAACATGCTCCACAATACTTGGTTCCACAACTCTGCAAATTAATAACACATTTAACCATAAGATATCAGAACACAATATTAGTATGTATATGTTCGTTTCTTTTATATCACATTTGATATTCAGTAGTACTCATTGGATATTTTGTAAAAGGGAAGTGTTTAAAGTATCAAGATCAAAGGCGAAAAGAAAATAAGAAATATTTTTTAGATGAATAAAAAGGTATTTTCTTCTAGGGCTGAGCATCGGTCCCGGACCGGACCGACCAAGACCGAGACCGAATTAGCCCAAAAGCCGAGACCGAATGTGGTCGGTCCAGTCCGGTCTCGGTCGGTCCGTCAGTCGGTCTGGTCCAACAAGGCAAAATAGTCGGTTTGTGGTCCGGACCGACCAAGACCGAGACCGAATTAGCTCAAAAGCCGAGACCGAAGACCGGACCGAATGTGGTTGGTCCGGTCCGGTCCGGTCTCGGTCGGTCCGTCCGATCCGTTCGGGTGGTTTGCTCAGCCCTACTTTCTTCCATATTACATATATATATTTAGATTTTTTTTTTCTCTACAACTAAATTATTTACACATCCAAAACATCTACAATCTCACATAGTCCACATATGTTCGAATCAATACTTTGACACAATAAAGACTTAAGCTACAACTTGTTGGTTTATATGTCCCTCTTGTACCACTAAACAAAAATATTTTGATCATCTAAAAGTGGCTAATCTCTTTTGGTATAGTGAACACAAAGTAAATAATACTAATTGCTACATTGGGTTTTGAAAATACAAACTAGTTGAGATACAATTTTTTTTTCGCCATAAGAGCATTGGTTTAATTCTTTTTGAAATACTGCCACAACTCACAAGAGTATTTGAGCAAATGTTAGTATACTATAACACAAAGCTAAGAGGCTTAAATAGTTACACTCTCGCACAAAAAATAATTGTGATGAAGAGAATAATAAATTCGTAATGACACGCGAATATTAAATAACCGATTGAGACATTTGTGACATAGTATGAGGTAGGCCGTTCAGATATGTGATAAAAAAAGGGATAATATCAAAATTACCCCAGTTGCCCAAGGCTTGGGATTTTCTGGACGGAATCTTTTGCTTTTGTTTTTCTAGACAACTTGAATTAGCCACTCATGTGTCGCCACTTGTCCGACATGAAATTCACCAGTTGCCCAAAAAGTACACCAGTTGCCCTACCTTGTAATCCGTAAAGTCACACTTGTCACTTGCATATTTTATTTGTCCAAAAAGTACTGGTTGCCCTGATCTAGAAAAGCAAAAACAAAAGATTCCGTCCAGAAAAGCCAGCCTTGGGCAAATGGGGTAATTTTGATATTATCCCTTAAAAAAATTTCCATTAAAAAATATAGTACGAAAAAACCATTTAAGCTTCGATCTTACATTTGAACGATTAAATTAAACTTCTAAGTTTAGTTCAAGATACATTAAAAGGTCAGATAATCTCCATTAAAAAGTTTTGTTACTAATCCTATACCATTAATATATACTTATAGAGAAAATCACACTTCAAAACTTGAAAACAGTATCCATATATAGGAGTTATATACGTAATATAAACTATGAATATATGGTTGCTGGATATCAAGTTAATGGCTCAACAAGTTTGATTAATCCTTTGACAAGAGCAATTTAACATATGATACTAAGTGACTACATTCCAGAAAAACAAACTCATTAAGTATGCCTTGTGCTCTTTATACAAAAAGTAACCACTAAGAACATTATTGCTCTACAGTAAAAATACTCGGTTGCATGGCACCAAACTTTACGAAACCAGTTCTTTACACACATAAAGAGCAACAAGGTTACGTAAATGATAAATCAGCACACGAATTTTCAGTGTGTGATATGTGGGAGACAATTACATACGCATATAGGAACACACACCAAAACTTACACATGATAATCCATATCTCATTCACCGAAACAATGCACAATATTCTAAACGAAGCAAACCAATTTACAATATAACCTATATGAATACAAATAATCAATAGGATTCGTAACCCTAAGCCAGCAAAACAACTCAAAAGGCATAACAAATAACGTCTCGTTTAGGACAAACAATTAAATAATCTGCAACTAATTCTATATCAAATTTACAAATTATAATACTGTAAAAATAAAAGTAAACCAATATTTGCTCATCTAACAAACATGTCTATGTTACAGTTAAAACAATTATACAAAAAACAAGATTAACATCAAAAATATATAAGAAAATGGTACAAAAAAAAATACTTAGTGAATTACCGGTTCAGCTCCAGACATTGTTTCTTGTCTTGGAAGAATGATTTGCGTAAAAAATTTATGACCATTTGCATTGTTTATATAGGGCCTAAACGTTATCTTCAAGCCCAATATGATGCATTTAATTTGTTATCTTTTTTATTATGGGTTTGATTTGTTTCATTTTTAGAAGCTATATGCAAATCCAAAATATCATTTCCAAATGAGTATCAAATTTTTATTCGGTGTATAATGTAATGTCAGGTAATATTGTTCTAATTCATTATAATATCACTTTATTTATGTAACACTCCGTATTATGTAAATATATTGTATCATTTTTTATGCAGTGTATTAGCTTAATTATTTACTTTACATATTTCATAGATCACGGTTCACATAAACTAAACATTACATGGATTAGGTGATAAAGATTTTATAATATTTTAGGACATGGAAATTAATAATATATAAAATGCATGGAGTTAAATAGTTATAATATATACGAGTAATATTTTGATAAGAATATGACATAAAAAGTATAGAGTTAAATATAACAACTAACAAAGATGAATCTATAGGATGGATACTGTAACATTTTGTCATCTACTAATATGTACACATTTTTTTCTTAGTTTGATTGCAGCATTGTTGGCCATATTGTCGTCAATGCGCGTGTGTGTAGGTATATCTTCTTCGTCACTAGATCATAGAAGGGTAATCCCATGCAGTGTTGCTAAATAATGCCGACAGCCCCTTGGAAAAGTAACATTAAATTTGGTTGCTCCCGGGCACACTTGTGAGATGGTGAGAGTTAAGGTAGGTTAGCGTGTTGCATGTGAAGATATATAGTGGTCATGTCGACTCAAGACTTTTCTTCTAGGGCTGAGCATCGGTCTCGGACCGGACCGACCAAGACCGAGATCGAATTAGCCCAAAAGCCGAGACCGAATGTGGTCGGTCCGGTCCGGTCTCGGTCGGTCCGTCAATCGGTCTGGTCCAACAAGGCAAAATAGTCGGTTTGTGGTCCGGACCGACCAAGACCGAGACCGAATTAGCTCAAAAGCCGAGACCGAGGACCGGACCGAATGTGGTCGGTCCGGTCCGGTCCGGTCTCGGTCGGTCCGTCCGATCCGTTCGGGTGGTTTGCTCAGCCCTACTTTCTTCCATATTACATATATATATTTAGATTTTTTTTTCTCTACAACTAAATTATTTACACATCCAAAACTTCTACAATCTCACATAGTTCACATATGTTCGAATCAATACTTTGACACAATAAAGACTTAAGCTACAACTTGTTGGTTTATATGTCCCTCTTGTATCACTAAACAAAAATATTTTGATCATCTAAAAGTGGCTAATCTCTTTTGGTATAGTGAACACAAAGTAAATAATACAAATTGCTACATTGGGTTTTGAAAATACAAACTAGTTGAGATACAATTTTTTTTTTCGCCATAAGAGCATTGGTTTAATTCTTTTTGAAATACTGCCACAACTCAAGAGTATTAGAGCAAATGTTAGTATACTATAACACAAAGCTAAGAGGCTTAAATAGTTACACTCTCGCACAAAAAATAATTGTGATGAAGAGAATAATAAATTCGTAATGACACGCGAATATTAAATAATCGATTGAGGCATTTGTGACATAGTATGAGGTAGGCCGTTCAGATATGTGATATAAAAAAAAAGGATAATACCAAAATTAAGGTTTGGGATTTTTTGGACGGAATCTTTTGCTTTTGTTTTTCTAGACGAGTTGCCCTGGGCAACTTGAATTAGCCACCCATGTATCGCCACTTGTCCGACATGAAGTACACCAGTTGCCCTACCTTGTAATCCGTAAAGTCACACTTGTCACTTGCAGATTTTAGTTGCCTAAAAAGTACTGGTTGCCCTGATCTAGAAAAGCAAAAGCAAAAGGTTCCAGTCCAGAAAAGACAGCCTTGGACAACATTGATATTATCCCTTAAAAAAATTGCCATTAAAAAATATAGTACGAAAAACCATTTAAGCTTCGATCTTACATTTGAACGATTAAATTAAACTGCTAAGTTTAGTTCAAGATACATTAAAAGGTCAGATAATCTCCATTAAAAAGTTTTTGATAATCCTATACATAATTACTATAGAGAAAATCACTTCAAACTTAAACAGTATCCATATATAGGGTTATATACGTTATAGAGAAAATCACACTTCAAAACTTGAAAACAGTATCCATATATGGGTTTATATACGTAATATAAACTATGAATATATGGTTGCTGAATATCAAGTTAATGGCTCAACATGTTTGATTAATCCTTTGACAAGAGCAATTTAACATATGATACTAAGTGACTACATACCCCATACCCTGCTCCGGCGGGATTGGGTTTGTTATTGTTGTTGTTGTTATACTAAGTGACTACATTCCAGAAAAACAAACTCATTAAGTATGCCTTGTGCTCTTTATACAAAAAGTAGCCACTAAGAACATTATTGCTCTACAAACACATGATAATCCATATCTCATACACCGAAACAATGCACAATATTCTAAACGAAGCAAACCAATTTACAATATAACCTATATGAATACAAATAATCAATAGGATTCGTAACCCTAAGCCAGCAAAACAACTCAAAAGGCATAACAAATAACGTCTCGTTTAGGACAAACAATTAAATAATCTGCAACTAATTCTATATCAAATTTACAAATTATAATACTGTAAAAATAAAAGCAAACCAATATTTGCTCATCTAACAAACATGTCTATGTTACAGTTAAAACAATTATACAAAAAACAAGATTAACATCAAAAATATATAAGAAAATGGTACAAAAAAAAAAAAAAAAATACTTAGTGAATTACCGGTTCAGCTCCAGACATTGTTTCTTGTCTTGGAAGAATGATTTGTGTAAAAAATTTATGACCATTTGCATTGTTTATATAGGGCCTAAACGTTATCTTCAAGCCCAATATGATGCATTTAATTTGTTATCTTTTTTATTATGGGTTTGATTTGTTTCATTTTTAGAAGCTATATGCAAATCCAAAATATCATTTCCAAATGAGTATCAAATTTTTATTCGGTGTATAATGTAATGTCAGGTAATATTGTTCTAATTCATTATAAGATCACTTTATTTATGTAACACTCCGTATTATGTAAATATATTGTATCATTTTTTATGCAATGTATTAGCTTAATTATTTACTTTACATATTTCATAGATCACGGTTCACATAAACTAAACATTACATGGATTAGGTGATAAAGATTTTATAATATTTTAGGACACGGAAATTAATAATATATAAAATGCATGGAGTTAAATAGTAATAACGAGCATGGAAACCCGCGCGTTGCGGCGGGTGAGTTTGTATTAACAATTTTAAATGGTTTGTTATGACAATTTAAGTTTTTACGTTTTGTGTTTATGTGTTTGGTTTTGTAGATGTATATTGTTGTAAAAGTGTAAGGTTTGTGTATTGTTTTATTTATTTGTTGGGCTATTGGTTTTAGTGGGCTTAAGGATAAATGAGTGGCCCGTATTAGATTTTGGGATAAACATGTTCCGGAATTAGGGTTCTCTGTTTGGAGATAAACATTGTTTGCAATTAGGGTTCTTCGCTCTTCCAAACCATTCCCGCATGAGATCCGTATCTTTTTTTTCCTCTTCACAAAAAATGATATTTCACTCATGATTTGGTCTAGTGGTTTTAATTAAGTCGCTTAATTCGTTAGGCCTTCGGAGCAAAGGCGATTTTGGTGGTCTTTTTTCTGCAACGATAAAAAAACGGTTGTTTAAATAAGGTTATTTCTATGTTTTTCTTCTCTTTGTTTAAATATGTGTAGCTTTAACAGTTGTGGTAGGTAATGCATATGGTTTTTTATTAGTGCATCAAAATCTGGGTGTAGTTGTTCTTTGTTGCTTATTTTTGTTTTTTGTAGATAATATAGACTAATGTGAGTTTGATGTTATTGGAATGAAGGACTGAAGGTATTACAAAAGTGTGTTATATACTGAAATTCCAAACAGGTAAGATAAATTGTTGTGTATTTTCAGTTAAGTAGTTAAATACAATTGCAAATCTACTAATTCAAAGTAATATGATTTGTAGGTTTATTGTTAATGTGTAATAAGAGTTAAAATCATGACTGTTTGTGTAGTTTATTTGATTATTTCATATGATCACGGGTTTGTATGGTGTCGACTTATGAATATTGACTTTGATATATGCGTCGTTGTCTGCTTCTCACAACTACTTATTATTGTTACGTTTCGGTGTGTCTTTCTCCTCCCTCCCATGGTGAATGTATGTGCACTCCTTCACTGCCATTAGATCCACCGTTTTTTGCCGCAAATATGGTTGTTTTTAATCGCAGTTATAGTCGCTCTCACCTCACTTCTCTTCATGTTATTTTATCCACTCACTATTTATCCTCATGCCGCATCACTACCAACTCCCGTATGTATACATTATTACTTTTATCATTAATTAATAAATCTGTAGATCAAGTAACTTTCTTTGTTCTTTTTATGATATTTGGTTATGTTATTATTGTCGTGATTACATTTTTTTGTTATGTTACCTTTAGTTGCTGCTGCTATTGAATCAGTAAAAATTTTCTAAAACCGTATGCGTTTGGGAATGAAATGGTTATCCTACACTATCTAACCTTTTTTCATTATGATTCCAGATTCCATGATCCAATTGCACAGGAACTGTGGTCACATGGAACAATCGATAAATTCGAAGTCGTTCAGCCACTCAAAGGTAAGCAGATGCATTAGTTTTTATGTTGTTCGGCAATGTTTTGTCGCTGGGTTTTCTAAATTATAACGTGTCTTTCTGTTTTGAATGGTGTTGTAGCTGTGTACCCAGCGGTAAGTGAGGCCAACGCTACCCGCAAGTGGTGGGTGTAAAGGTGTTGGTCAAGTACATTCTGTAGGCTCAGCAATATAAGGTCTTTCAAGTGCTGCAGAAAAGGTTGAATTTAACTGTTGCATATATTGGTAACTGGATTCATTAGCTAAATGCGACCGGCAAAAAGTGGATAATGTATTCTGACGCACTTCAAAAATTGGATAATATATCGTATACACTAATAGACCATCAAATGCGGTGTCATTTTAATGCGTCATATGACATCATGATGACATCATAATTAACGCTAATACTTTACATGAAAAAAATAGACCTGCACAACTACATTTGTTCATTGCTGTCTGCACTTTCCCTTTTTACTCATGTTTCTTTTATTTTATTTAATACATACACATGATAACCATGAATGTACATGTATCGAGGGGAGAAAGAATACTATGAAAAACAATTTGCATTCTGTTGAAATTTAATTCAAACTACTAAATTGCTTTTATGTGCAATACAAAGCATAACTATCAACAGTAGGCATAAGATGAAAAGCATGTGTGTGTATCTTTTGTTTATACCTGTTATATTTTCAAGATTATATTGTGAATCACGATGAAAAAACTTTTTATTGCAGCCTTGCAGTTACTATTAGAGCATGTGTGTAGATGTTTTACAGTTCTGAATATGGCTGCAATTGATAAACTTATAAGCTAATGGAAGTCGCTTTTTAAATTTCGAGTACCGGTAAGCCAACAACTAAGCTAATCTAGCAGACCCTTACCGTGTCTCTAAATTAGAATATAGATCACAATTGTTTTGTTTTTTGTTCTGTTCAGGTTAATCAAAATATGAATGCAAGCTGAAACATGTTTTTGAAGAGATCATGTGACGCGTACTTGATTTGTTGTTGGTGGTGGTGGTGGTTCAGCCACCTACAACAAAAGCATAACACTTTCACATCCTTATAAAAAATCTAAGCCCAGGTTACTTTCTTGCTAACAAAATTTATCAACTTAGACTTGTTGTGTATTTGATGCCTTTTAACCTGCCTTATAAAAAATCTAAGCCCAGGTTACTTTCTTGAACAGGGTCAGGTGAAGATGTCTCTGTAATCCTGTGAGGTTGTTGAATATGGGTAGCAAACATACAGGTATTTTCATTTGACTTGTCACTTATTAATGGTAATTATAACATATGTTTATATAAAAAAAGGAATACATGAAAATGTAAGAAACTACTGAAATTACCTTTATGTGTTTTATCACCGTCAACACTATTTTTGCATATTCTTGGTTTTGTATGCTTTTGTTGATCGTATGTAGCATTGCTACTTTGGTGAGTCGAATTGCGTATCAAACTCGGGTGCATGTTGTTGTCTTGTATTGGCGCCAATGCATTTGTTGTGTCTGCATCAAGTATTAAGACATTTAGTAATAGTATAATCTACGTGCGTAACACTAAAGTGTTCAATGAAATTACCTTTAGGTTCCTTTTGATTATAAGGAGCAGCTCCATGTAATGCTGAACTTTTACATTTTCTTCCCGCATTTTCTAAGTCACAGCTGTAATCATTCGTTGGTGATATCAGATAGTGGCAAAATTGTTGGTGTCCGCATACTTTGGATGAACTTGATTCCTTTTCATCTATTTGTAAAGCAGAGTTATTCTCATTGGAAGATTCTATATGAATTGTATTTGTTCTCATACATCCATTTACCGTATCTGCATAAAATATTAACATGTTTAGTCATAATATAATTCACATATATAACAATAAAGTATTTGATAACATTACCTTGAAATTCCCTTTGATTATTAGTAACTGGTTGAAGCAACGTGCCAGTTTTACGTTTTTTCCCCCAGTTTTCAGGTTACAATATAATCATTCACTGGTGATATCAGATCCCGGTAAAATTGTTGGTGTTCTGTATAAGGTGATAACATATTTAGTGATAGTATAATTCATATATATAACAATAAAGTGTTCAATGAAATCACTTTTAAATTTCTTATCATTCTAAACAATAATCCATATATAACAATAAAGTGTTTAATAACATTACCTTTAAGTCCCCTTTGACTGTCAGCAATTGGTGCAAGCAACGCAGAAGCCTTACGTTTTTTTTCCTCATTTTTCAGGTTATAAATATATTCATTCATTGGTGATATCGGATCCCAGTAAAATTGTTGGTGTTCACATGATTTCATCTGAACTGAGCTTGTTCCAGTCGAAACATGTTTTGGAATAGTGTTAACTGAAGAATTTGATGATGTAAATGCATCTGCTACATCTTATATATCTGCATAAGGTAATAACATATTCAGTGATACTATGATTCATTTACATAACAATAAAGTGTTCAATGAAATTACCTTTAAATTTCTTCTGATTCTGAACGACGGTCCTAGGCAATGCAGAACCTTTACGTTTTTTTTCTCCATTTTTCAGATTACAGTTGTAATCATTGACTGTTGATATCAGATGGTGATCTAATTGTTGGTGGTCACATACTGTGGATGAACGTCGTTCTTGTTCATCTACTTGCAAAGCAGCATTGCTCTCATTTGAAGATTCCACATGAAGTGTATTTAACCCAGTCGACTCATGTTTTTGGATATTCTTAAATGAAGGATTTGAGTGTGTATTAGTATCCTTTGGTAACCCATTGTAAGGTATTTTCCTTCCATCAATTATTTGGCTATTTTCATTTATAGTAAATGGTTCTTTTCCTAACCTATTGCTACTACTACCATAGCACATATAATTGTTGGAAAAGTCATTTAAACCATTTCTTAACAACCTTCTAGGCATGGTGACAATTGTGTGTATAACTTTATATGAAACAGACCATATACATAAAGCATGCAATCTATATGACAACATAAGGAAAAAATGCATATGCATAACAAAGTACATGTCCCAAGTTTTTTTGGATGTAAGCATTATGCAAAAGGTTAGTAAACTCATACTGATGCTAATGTCATAGGAAATTACATTTACAAACTGACCTTCTAAGCAGATTTTTGTTTTCTGCAGGTTTATACTTTGAGAAGACAATCTTGGATCAGATACAATGGCCGCATAAAATAAATTTTTTAGCTAACAAAAAAGCAAGATAAAGTCATATGGACTTTTATATACATAAGAAGAATCTATACAGCCGAAGTTCTTATACCTGTGTTAAACAGATTTTTTTTTTCTTTTCTTCTTCTTCTTGGTTAAGTATAGTAGAAGTTTCTGGGGTTTAGGGAGTTAGATGGATTATATATGTGTTTAAGTACTTTTATGTGACATGTGTAAGCATCAGACAAAATTTGGAGCACAAATATTTGTGCAAATGTTGTTACTGTAGCGTACAATCTTTATAAGCAGTTGCCACTGTTTGAACAACTTTTTTTGTACAGCATTGTAAAGCAGCAAAATCACTGTAACGTACAATTTTTTGAAGCAAAGGTTACTGTTTGAACAACTGTTTTGCACAACCATTTCAAGCACACCCAATCCCCATTTTTAATATATATAGTAATATATAATATTTTGATAAGAATTGACATAAAAAGTATAGAGTTAAATATAACAAAGATGAATCTATAGCGGATGGATACTGTAACATTTTGTCATCTACTAATATGTACACATTTTTTTCTTATTTTGATTGCAGCATTGTTGGCCATATTGACGTCAATGCGCGTGTGTGTAGGTATATCTTCTTCGTCACTAGATCATAGAAGGGTAATCCCATGCAGTGTTGCTAAACAATGCCGACAGCACCTTGGAAAAGTAACATTAAAATTGGTTGCTCCCGGGCACACTTGTGAGATGGTGAGAGTTAAGGTAGGTTAGCGTGTTGCATGTGAAGATATATAGTGGTCATGTCGACTCAAGACTTTTCAGTTGTGCTAGATGTGTCCTAAGACTGTTTTCCTTTGCCTGCAGACAACCAATTAACATCAAGAAAGAAAAAAATCAGCATTATGATTTTAAGATTTGTAGTCCGTGTTTTTGGTCGTAAAAGATATGATTGAGATTTGTGTGTTTGACGAAAAAATGAAGCAACTTTGGAGACAGTAAAGTTAACTTGCGTTTGATTAACTCCATCGTAGTTATGGCTGTATATATAGGTGGCAAAATAGGTGAGTTTGTTAACTGGTTCGGTTCATTATGCATTTTTAGTGCGGGTTAACCTAAAAAACTTTTTTGTCCAAATTTGGTATATTTCAATAAAGATGAGCATGTCACTATGCTTACAACAGTTGTTATATAATGGCGTGATATAGGAGCTTCAATGCCATACACACTTTGGGCAACATTCAACCCGTTTGACCCTTTCGACCCATTTCCCTTCTATATATAAGATCTTTGGGTATCACCCCTAGAAATGACACAGTCATTAGCATACTGAGAAGATGTTTGACAGAATCAAAATGTGCAACCAATGGTAATGATAGTACTGTACCTGTAAAGACGCTGCGGAAACCATAAGAACTTCACATTCATCAAGAAGAGCTCTTTCCTGTGCCGTTACAGTAGCAAGTTCAGATACGAGGCTATTCGATTCCTCCAACTGTATAAAGATACATAGAATTAGTAACCATAAGAGGATACCCATTATAGATTTAGTATGATAAAGTAGATTGTATGAAGGATCCCATTGTATGCATTACTTGGATAGCTGAGCAAAGAGATGACTTCAGAGTTTGTACATCTGCCTGAAATTTGTAAATTCTACTATCAGATGATGAAATGTAAATATGGCAATTTCGGCCTCATACTTTAACGGCTT